>JAKWIX010000320.1:16924345-17524345 GCA_027704785.1 Solanum chmielewskii | reverse complement strand
AAAGTCAATGATAAAATCCTAGTAAGTCTGTACTAAACTACTTCACATCTTACAGTCATATCTAAACTCATATGCTAAAATAAACACACCATTCTACTATAGTTCAAGGGTTTATATGAGAAGTCTTACTCCTTCACTATTCTCAAAATCTTGTCATGGTGCCAAATTCTTAATATCTCGACCCTATTAGACTTGTTAATTAACCAAGACTGCTTACTGATCTTTTTTTTACCAACAACCCATGATGTTTTACTGCACACCCTAAATGAAAATTCTAAGAGTAACCCTACAATAACAAACTTTATGATCCAATCATACATAAGTCCTTTCACTCAACATTAATGCAATCAAGCATTTCATATATTAACACTACATATGTTGATTTTTTATAGGATTTTTTTTATATTAGCTTATCCACATCATAGAGGTCACTATATCCTTCACTAAAAATTCAATTATACTCATTACTAAACTCAACAATAAAAGAACATATAGTGACACTCCAGTTGAACATATGTATAATCTGTTTTCTTGTCATTTCCAAAACATTTTGACCAATCTGACAAAGAAGTGAAATTACTATCATAACTAGAGAAAAATAGATGAAATCACACATCTGAATCTATTTCGCAACTATTTTGAACATACCTTTTTACAACATACAATAAGAGAAAAATATTTTTGCTCTCCCCTCTTTTTAATGATTACCCTACATTCTCTTATTATTAGTTTTTTTTTGTATTATGATCTATCTCCTTTAAATTATTTTTTAGCGGTCCACCAAAATCTCTAAAAACTTTACATACAACCACGTTACTCACTGAATTGTAGAAAATTACAACCTTAGATACTCAAAAGTATTATTACATATAAAATTTGTTTAACCAACAATATGTATTTTAAAGTTGCATCTCAATAACAATCCATCAATAACTAGTATACCAATAAAATTCAAGGGACTAACCCAAAATTTATACACATTCTCTTATGAAAATCATAAAATACATTCACTCTAGTATACTCACAAACTTTCTATATCCATAAGTTTGTCATTCTAGTATCAATAATCTAACTCGGAGCTTAAGATAAAATCATTTGTTGTAGATCCCAAAAGATAGATTTCACTACCGATTGCATTAATACCACACAAATGATTCATCGCTAAAAGAATCCTTAAAAATAATTATTCACCAAACATCCATAGTAACAAACTAGTTGATTTCTCAAATGTGAATGCAACAACGAATCTTATTATCTAGACCATGCCATACAACTGGGAACTTCTAAAGTAGTTAGTAGTAAGATTTTACAATCGACACATTCCTTTACACATAGACCTAGTACCAGACACCATGAAAATATGTTAGATATCTCAATTGAACAAATCATCCATATTGATATCATCGTACCCGAAAAGTTCACACAATTCTACCCCTTTAAAAACTGAGGAAATATTATTGAATCTTCTCTATTTCTACACCAAGCAATTTGCATTCTTTCCTAGATCAGGTCGATAACAAATGTAACAAACTTCATAAATCTAAAAAAGTAGGCATACTATTATAGTAGTCATATAATGACAATCATTAACATATAACAACCTATGGAAAAGTAGTAAAGTTTTAACCTCAATTTGCACAACGTAATTTCCTTACTCGCTAACAACTTATAAATGTTATGAAAATACTAACTATATTTTCTAATGCAATGATATTCATTTCTAGTTGCCCCTCATGAAACTTCTTGCAAATCTTCCGATATATAGAAAAGTATAAAATTTGACCTCAGAGGTTGCAATGCATATCTTCCGTTTCTTTATTCTAAGGAAATCATCTCTTTCTTGCCGCTTAAAGTTTGGGGTATATAATTGCATAAGAAAATAAGAAAATATTCTCTTAAGTAATACGTAGTTCCTTTAGTATCGACACTCAACATGATACTATTACAACATTTTGTGTCTCTCCAAAAATAGTATGTCATAAATTTAACATTAAGCCTCTCTTCTATATTTATTTTACGATGCAGGTCAAAATATTATCAATGAAATCATAAATATCTTCATAATAAATATCTACGATGCATAAGGGTTACAACTTTATGATCTTAATAAAAAAACATGTTGAGCACTAGTCGTTACATGCCGTATGGTCTATCGAGAAATATATACTTATTTCCAAGGGCACATTTTCTTCTTCTTTCTAGTGTTGCTATTTTAACTTCTAATACTCCAGTATTAAGCCTATGTGAAATAGAGTGAATAAGTTCAGATACTAATTTGTTTCACCTAAAACCAATTAGATTATAGTATCAGCATGATATAAAGAAGGAATGAAGTTTCTTTGAAGTCTTATAGCCTCTCAAAAAAATTAAAGGCGTCCTAATACCATTCCGCAAGACTCTTTTATACATGTCCTTGTGTGATGAGATCACAAAAACTAACACTCTGAAACCATGTTTGTCACGACCTAAATCGAGTCATTACTTACACACAAACTTAACCTCCTAGGTGGGAGAACCAGTGAATCCAAACCTATCTAAAATTTATCATTCAACTTACGAAATACTAATCGTAATGTACATAGTTAAATCTTATTAGTTAAAGAAACAAACAATACATTAAAGTTTACTATATGTCATCTCCAAACCCGAAAGTTATCTTAATAAGGGCATCTAATGTTCAAATACTAAGTGTAAGAGTATCAAAGACACAAAAATAATAAAATAAAATAGTTTATGTACGAAAATTAAGGACAACAAGTCATGTCCGTGAGAATCCAAGACGAGCTTGAATGAATACATTGACTTGGAACCTTATATTCTTGAGACTTGCTACAACTGAGGGCGAGTCAAGTCACTAGTACACTCAGTGATTTCAATAAAATGAAAACACAAGTAGGGCTCAGTACGGAGAAACACGTAATGAGTAAGTATCATCGGCCAACTAAAATAGTAAACTAATATACAATGAATAATAGTATAAAATCAACTATGACACATAGTTGGTTGCAAGCAACCAACAACACGAAACAGTAACAACAAAAATAAAGTAAGTAAACAATCAATCATAATATCAAGAAAACATATAGGGACTCATGTTTCCACAGCAGACTCATTTTGGAAATAGGTTCTTTGAGATTGAGTACATTAAGTTAATTCAATACTTTTTTCCTTTAATATTACCTTGTAAAAACGGGACACTCAAATTTGATCATACCGTGTCAGAACGTGACACTCTAATCCAATAATTTCATTTCAATACGTTACACCCTCATCAATAATACCATTTTGGAACGTGACACTCCGATTGTTATGACCAGGAAGTACCCCCTAGAAGCAGCACAATATACTTGACCTCTCGGATGTCTTATACAAGCCCTTCACATTCATTTATATAATTGACTTAAAATTTGTGAAAAATTTTAAAAAAAATTCACTTCATAACACACGACTAAAAATCCATTCCATTTAAAAACCATAAGTACATAGCTAGAACACAAAGACTCGTCTTGCCATATTAGAAACAACTGCAATAGAATAGCAATATAGCCCTTAACAATACAAAAGTATATTCTATTCTATTACATGAACTTGATTTAACTCTTGAAATGAAGGTCCTTCAATCATTAAGTACACAGTTGAACTTGGGAATAATCATCCAAGCTCTTCATTTTAGGAACGATCCTCTACCCATCAAAACCTTAACTCTGTGTATAAAATAAAGAACAATGATATTAGTTCAAGAATGCACTAAGTATGATAACCATGAAAAAAAATTCTTTAAAGATTACATTTAGTTACAAACCATGCTTCATTTCTTTATAGTAAGACTTCGCAAAAAATCGATACAATAAGTACAATATAGCTCACGTACATCTTATAGACTTGATATCATTCACAACAACACTTAAAGTCATTTATCACATTTATGACAAATTTAATATCTCCAAACTATTACCTTCGGTTATACCTTAACTCCATTACCTTAATAAACCCTTGAGTTATACTTAGTGCAATGCATGAATAATGTCTCATTCCACAATTCACACTAAAGTATCACCTTAAGGTCACCAAGGTGAACATTCATAAAATGTTCATACATTCAAGCATATACATTTATAAGGACATAAGATATCATCATACTCAATCTTCACATATGAACCATAACCTAAGACAACCCCAAGTAACACTTGTAGCTCCCCTTTCTGAGGGATACTATAAATTGACAACAAACCTAGTTTAATATTTGCGATATATATAAGAGATTAACGAAGGTATACTCATTTCTAATCTAATTAAGGGATAAGTTTCATAACACATAATTTTTTAAGGATGTGTATCTAGCCCATTTTTACAGATTTAATTCTGGTCAAAATATATATGGCACAAAATTTTAACTAGTGACGAAAAAACTCACAAAATCTGTTAAGCTAAACCGATAAGATTTTCGTGCATATATTATCTTCATTGTTAAGGGCGAAATAACAATAATTTTACCAACTTCTGAGTACTGTAATCAGCTGGTTCATGCTTCACACAAACTTAGAAAACATAAAGCAAAATAGTATTTTTACAAGCATGGGTTCAGACAATCCAAAAGATAAAAACGTATAACAGCACTTGTATAACAACCCACGATAACATGACCAAACAAGCTCTCAAAATCACATGTAAATATACAATACGTAAATCATGTATAACTCTGAAGGTTTATACCATATATATATATATACATGTATGCAAGTGATATCTCTCGTTAAGCCTTTCAAAACCTCAATATTCAATGACCAACCTCAACCGTCCTTTAGAAAATTCCCTACGATAGAAGCAACTACCGCTAAGCATAAAGCTTAGTGGTTTAAAAACAATAGATCTGGTTCCCTTAGATTCGCCATGTCATCATTCTCAAGTCAAGGGTAGCATAATTGAAATATAATCAATAAAATAATTAAAAGTATACAAAGAGTATCATGTTGAATAATTAAATCCCCAAATGTCAATAACGTTCATAGCACAATTTTTGAAGAGGTTCAATAACAAGACTCACCCAATATATACATCAAGTCATCACACAAAATACGAGCAGGTATAAGGAAGGTCTAACACCCCGTGTCAAAAAGGGTAAAATCCCAATAAACAAGAGAAGGAATAACTATATTAAAAGTGGCTTTCTAGTTTGTACTTAAAGTAGACAACTACTATACATAAGACAAACCAAAAAACAAGAGTCAAGATGGCGAATGATACAAAAAAAGAGGCATGCCAATTAAGAGAAGGTCACAACCACAAGAAGGACTGAGTCCCAAGAAGAATGCAAAGTGATCAAACAATCCGTACAAGTGGACGAGCAATACGAGAGTCTTTAACGTCTTAAACGACAACAACACAATAATGCAAAGTGAAAAGAGGTAATCAACTTACCAATATAACATTTCAGATATACCAGCAGGTAAAAATAGTGCAAGTACAAATTTATTCACAAACCTCCATGCTTTAGCAAAGAAATGATCCAACACGACTTCAAGAGTTTGAACCGTAGACCAACCAACGTATGAAGATCCTCAACTTTTTCACCTGTATATACAACCATAATAATACAATTAAATTGAATATTTAATTTAGAGTATCTCAATAATCTTGAAGTAAGACAGGATAATCACCACAAGTAAGCCTAGCCTTCATATTTAAGACTAAGCTCCCAAAACAGTGATTTTGTACAACAACAGTACTTCATGTCACAACTTAGTTTAGAAACATGAAACAACAAAATTGAACTTTATATCCTCAATAAAAGATGTAGGCACTTGTCTTAAACTTTAAAATAATCATGAATCACTTCAAAATATGCTTTGTACAAAAAGATATAATAAAAACACTAACAGTCGTACAAACATATTTCTAATTCCAGTAGCTGGATAGAATTCTTCCTATGTTGCGTCCCATATTTGGAATCCATAACAGAAAAATTATAGTTTTCCATAAATATAAGAATTTTATAACTATTAAATACATTTCTAAACATATTTATTCATTTCCAATGAAGTTCTATAAGACAAGTTACGCTCAAAATAGAAAAGACCACAAAGCTAAGAAATAATTTTTTTTAATCACTTACCAAAAGAAGTCGTGTCTCGAATTCACCCAAAAGGAGCTAGTTTTTCTTTTTATTTTGAAGAAAAAGACTTCAGATAATTCTCAAAGGTTCCTATACTTGAATTCATACGAAATTCACAAGAGGAGGTGTGAAATATATAGCAACACAAATTATCATCAACACATGGACAGATGTCATGAAAAGGTGTTGCAAAAAAAATTATGTGCTGCCAAAATTTCGTACATATAATCCAATATATATATATATATATATATATATATATATATATATATATATATAGTTGATTGAAAAAAATTAAACTTAATTGAAATTCTAATTAGTTAATTTAAATAAATACCTCCATACAATATCTTTAATTATTATAACACTTATGTTAGGCACATTTACATTTATCAGAAAATTGAAAGTTTCCAAATAGAGAACAAAACATATTATAGTAATGTATGGATATGTAAATCATGGTCTAGTATCTTTGGTTTGTTAAAAATCTCTCCCCCTTAAAGAAATTTTTCTCAAAATTACCTTAAGTTATTCCCGAAACAAATGCGGATACTGAGTCCTCATGTCTACTTTTCTCTCCCGTGTATCTTTTATTAAAGAATGGTTCATCCAAATTATCCTTAATAAGGGAATTATATTGTTACTGAGTTGCTTTATCTCCCGAGCTTGAATTAAGATAGGTTCTTCATTATACGTCAAGGCAGGGTTCACCTCAATAGATTCAACTGGAAGAACTTGAGATGGATCAGAACGGTATATTCTAAGTATAGAAACATGGAAGACAATGTGGATCTTGTCTAACTCCGGTGGTAAAACCAATTTATATGCAACCGGTCCAACCCTTTCAAGTATGTGATAAGGTCTAATAAATCGGGGACTAAGTCATTTTTGGCCAAATGTCATAATATTTTTCCATGGAGATACCTTTAAGAATACTTTATCTCCAACTTGATATTTAATTCACGCCTTTTTAGAGCACCGTATGAATTTTTTCTATCCGAAGAAATCTTTTTTCTATCACATTGTCCTCGGTTTGATGCACCATTTCAAGACCAATAAGATTTCTTTCACCACTTGCACTCCAACTAAACTCCATAATGCAAGCTCGAAGCATATCCTCAAAAATTTGTATCACTCTTTCCGACTGGCCATTTGTCTGAGGATAGAATGAAGTGGTTAATTTCAACTTAGTACCCAAGGCTTTATACAAGTTCCCCAAAATAAAGATGTAAATCTTGGGTCTCAGTAAGTTCTATCGGCATAGGGATCCCATGTAGTCTTAGAATCTCATTAATGTACAACTCGGCTCGACGCTCAAGTGATTAATCTATTCTAATTCATAAGAAGTGAGAACGCTTTGTTAGCCGATTAACGATCACCTATTTGGCAACATGCTTTCTCTTAGTGCGACAATTTGCAAAAAAAAAGTCCATAGTCATCCTCTCCAATCACAATTTTTGAATCGACAAGGGTTGTAGTAATCAAAACGGCACTTGGTGTTCTGCTTTTACTTGTTGACAAACCAAACACTTTGAAATGAACTTTGCAATGTCTCTCTTTCTACCATTCCACCAATAATTTTCTTAGATAATCTGGCACATCGTTGTACCTCCATGATGCATTGCATCTGATGAAGTATGTGTTTGTTCGAATATTTCTCTCCTAATGTTGTCATCATTAGGGAAACATTAACTCTTTTGATAAACTAAGACACCATCCTTTGTTAATGTAAAATCAAGCTTCTCCGCATTTTGTACCTCTATTTAATATTTCAATTTATCATCTACCATTTGTGCTTCCTTCACTTGTTCAGGTAATATTGACTTTACACTCTGATTAGCAATATCTGAACCATTTGAATCAGGTGTAATACAAACATTCATGTTTCTTAACTCAACGATGAACGTCAAAGGACTCAAAGAAATGCTTGAGAATGATTTTCGACTTAAAGCATTGGCAACCATATTAGCTTTACCTGGATGATAATCAATCGTGCAATCATAATACTTGACGAGTTCAAGCCATCTACGTTGTCTTAGGTGCAACTCCTTTTGAGTACCCAAGTACTTTAAGCTCTTGTGATCAGTGAATATGTGACATTTCACCCCATACAAATATTGTCGCCAAATTTTTAAAGCAATCAATATAGCAGCAACTTCAAGATCATGAGTAGGATAATTCAATTCCTCCGATTTTAAATTCTGAGAGGCATAAGATATCACCTTCCCTTCTTGAATCAAAGCTCATCCTAGACAATTGTGAGTAGCATCATTGTACACTATATATTGTTTTTCTTCAATTTATAGACTAAGTATAGGAGATTCAGTCAACAATGATTTGAGTGTTTCAAAGCAATTTTGACATTTTTCATCCTAAATGAACTTTACTTCCTTCTGCAAGAGTTAAGTCAAAGAGGAGCCAATAATGTAGAAGCCTTTCACAAATCTTCTATAGTATCCTGCGAAGCCAAAGAAGTTGCTTCCATTAGTCAGATTTTTGGAAGGTTTGAATTGAACAACGTCATGTATCATACTTGGATCCACCTTCACACCTTCATTTGATACAACATGTCGTAGAGAAGACACCTCATCAAGACAAAACTTAGAAAGTTTAGCATAATCATCTTTCTCCTTTAAAATCTTTAAAAAAATTTGGAGTTGTTTATCATGGTCTTCACTACTTCTGAAATATATTAAGATATCATCTATAAAAACAACCAAAAACTAATCAAGATAAGTCTTAAATAGTTGATTCATTAGATCCATTAATACCGCAGGAGCATTTGTTAATCCGAATTCCATCACCAAAAATTCATAATGACCATACCGTGTTATAAAATCTATTTTAGGAATATCATTCTCACTAACACGCCGTTGGTGATAATCATACGTTTAATAAATCTTCAAGTATACTCTAGCACCCTTATGTTGGTAAAAAAGATAATAAATCCTTGGTAGTGGATATATATTCTTTATGGTTATACTGTTCAATTTTCTATTGTCAATACAAAGCCAAAGAGTGCCATCTTTCTTCAATACAAATAAAAACAAGGGGCACCCAACGACAAAACAGTAGGTCTATTAAACCTTTCTCAAGAAGTTCTTGCAATTGAGATTTCATTTTTCTTAATTCTTCTAGAGCCATTCTATAAGGAGTGATGGAAATAGGGTTAGATCTGGGAATAAGCCCGATTTGAAATTCAACCTCTCTTTCCCGAGGAAACAATGAAGGTTTTCTTGAAAGAGTTCTTGAAAATCACATTCCGCATATATGTCCTTGATAAAAGGAATCTCCAACTGTGCATCAACTATGTCAGTAAGGTTTGCCCCACAACCTTGACGCATCAACTTTCTTTCTAAGGTCGTAGAAATTAAACTAGATGTTAAAGATCTTTCACCTTGTATGATGATATATGAACATGTAGTTTCTTTAAAAGTAACAAGCTTTAACCTCAATTTATGACTGCATGATATTTATAAAGCCAGACCATCCCGATAATAACATTAAAATACTTGAAGGGCATTTTAATCAAATCAGCAGGAAAAACTAGATTTGGAATCACGAAGGGAAAATTATGATATATTCGATTACAAACAACCGGATAACCTAATGGACTTTCAACCAGCACATCATAATTAAGTCTAATGAATTTCATATTTTCAGGAAGGACAAGTGATGAACAAATATAGAAATGTGTGGAACCATGGTCAAACAATGTAAAAATACACAAGTCAAATAAGTGAAATTTTGTGACAACCACATCTTGTCAATCTTGATCATCACTCTGCCTCATAGCATAAGGATGTGAAGTACTCCTTTGTCCACTAGCTTGATTAGCTTCACTTGCACCTATTGCATGGATGTTTCAAGGACTTGCACATTTATTAGTTTCAAGAGTATTAAAAGAAGGCTTATCAAGCTAAACTTCTATTTTCGAGGAAGGAGCATAATTAGGATTAGGACAGTCCTTCACTTTAGGATCAAAGCTCCCACAATTAAAACATGCACCAGAGGCTCTCCTTTAAGTACCAAAATGATTCTTTCCATATTGCGTACAAGTGGGAATATGAGGCTTGCCTTGGTCATATTTTGGAGTGCTAGCTGAAGAAAAATCTGATCTATTTTTCTTCTGTTGAGCTTGACCACTATCACTACTAGCCTTAGAATTATCAAACCTACCCCTTTTTGATGGACCTCCAAAATCTGGTCTCGGCTTTCGAAATTTGTTTTCATTTCTATTAACTTCTCTTTTATCAAGTCGTTCCGAAGTAAAAGCAGCAGAAACTAAATTAAAAAATCTATCATGTTGAAGAATCGTCACATTCTTCGTAATGGAATCATTTCAATCATCTTCAAATTTCCTGCACTTATCTTTTTTCTCTTTAATAATACACACAACATAACGAGTGAGCCTTAGACACTTTTGTTCATATTCAGCAATAGACGTGCCTCTTTGCCTTTGATTAAAATACTCTTTTTTTCTTTGCATCACAATAAGCCGGTGGTACATATTTTATGCAAAAAAATTTAAGAAAATCATCCTATTTAAGAACAGAAGGTTTTAGCTTGGCATTCAGAACAGTTACCCACCAATCATAAGCATACTTTTGTAATAATGAAATCACATTCTTAAATTTCGTAACATCAGAACGCTCTAACTGCTCCAACACCCTCTCCATGCGATCTAACCATTGTTCAACATCAGTAGTATCAACCATTCCTTCAAACTCTACACCACCCATTTTCCTCATTTCAAAATATTAATCCCATTGGGGTCATGCATCGATTCGACCATGTGGGAAGAATTCAGCCATTTCTTGAAAATGAGGATTCGTGGCTTGTGTACCATGACTCAAATAAGGATGCGAACCAGCTCTTACACGTTGATAGTTTCCCCCTTTCAGACACGCTAGTGTCGGGAACATGTTCACTCGATATATGTTTCCCAACCCCTTCCGGTGAATGAGGTTTAGAATAGAGGCACCAGAACATTCACGAGCAGCTTCCATAGATCGGTTAGAAGAAGTGGTCATAACTTAGTTCCTTCAAAGTTTAAGATCATACTGCATTAGGGACATGTTCATGATGTTTGTGCACTCTACATGCAATAAGGATATGGAAAACTATGTAAGTGAACCTGAACTCAAAATAGAACATTTTCGAAAACAAATAACTATACTAGTAATTCACAACAAAAATCCTAGAACCACAAACCTAGGCTCTTATACAAACACTTCTAGCGCCCCTTTCCGAGGGATACTACAACTTGACTAGAAACTTAGTTTAATACTTGTGATATTTAAAAGATATTAATGAAGGTATACTGTTTTCTTATCTAGTTTAGAGATAAGTTTCATAACACATAATTTAGTTAAGGATATGTGTTTGGCTCATTTTTAATGATTTAATTCAGGTAAAAAATTTAAATGGCACAAAATATTAACTAATCACGAAAAAACCTCTTAAAATATGTTAAGCAAAACCGACAAGCTTTTCATGCATATATTATCTTAATACTTAAGGATGAAATAGTAATGATATTACCAGCTTCCGAGTGCCGTAATAAGCTGATTCATGCTTCACACAAACTTAGAAAACATAAACCAAATTTGTATTTTACAAGCATTGGTTCACACACCCCAAAAGATAAGCCCTCACAATCTCATGTGGATATACAATAAATAGATCATTTACAAGTCCCAAGGTTTATATAAAATATATTTATTCCTATATGTAATGTGATCTTTCTTTAAGGATTTCAAAACCTCCATCTTCAGTGAGAATCTTCTACCGCCCTCTCAAACATTCCCTACAAACGAAACAACTATCGGCAAGCATAAAGCTTAGTGGTTTAAAAACTATAGATCCGGTGCTCTTAAATCCACAAAGTCATCATTCTCAAGTAAAGGGTAGCATAATTGACATATAATCAGTAAAATAAGAAAATACTATACAAAGAGTATCAAGTTGGATAGTTAAAGCTCCAAATGTCAATAACGTTCATAGCACAATTTTTCAAGAGGTTCAATAACAAGACTTGCCCAATATATACATCATGTAGTCACACAAAGCACAATCAGGTATCAACAAGCGCCAACGTCCTGTCTTAAGAAGGTTCAAAGCCCATTAATTAAGAGAACCAAGAACCATATTAAAAGTGGCTTTTCATTTCGTACTTAAAATGGACAACTCCCATACATAAGATGAACTATAAAATCAACAGTCAAGATGGCAAATTATACGAATCAAGAGGCATTCCAATAGTGAAAATATCAAAACCACAAGAAGGACACAGTCCCAATAAGGATTCCAAGTTATCAAACAATCCGTACTAGTGGACGAGTTACACAAGAGTCTTTTACATCCTAAACGA
Source organism: Solanum chmielewskii (assembly GCA_027704785.1). Taxonomy (NCBI): domain Eukaryota; kingdom Viridiplantae; phylum Streptophyta; class Magnoliopsida; order Solanales; family Solanaceae; genus Solanum; species Solanum chmielewskii. The sequence goes on along the minus strand of JAKWIX010000320.1, from coordinate 17,511,860 downwards.
CAAAAACACAACAGTGCAAAGTGAAAAGAGGTAATCAACGTACCAATAAAAAATTTCAGATATACGCGCAACTAAATAAAGTTCAAGTACAAGTTTATACACAAACCTCAACGCTTTAGCAAAGAAACAGTCCAATAAGACTTCAAGAGTTCAAATTGTAGACCAACAAATATATGAAGATCCTCAATTTTTTCACAAGCATATACACCCATAAAAATATGATTAAATAACTTATTTAATTTTTAGTATCTCAATAATGTTGAAGTAAGACATATAATCATAACAAGTAAGTCTAGCCTTCACATTTACAACTAAATTTCTAAAACAGTAATTCATCCAACAAAGTACTTCATGTTGCAACTTACTTTTGAAATAGGAAAAAGCAAAATTGGACTATATATCCTTAATAAAAGATGTAATAACATCTTCTAATCTTTCACCTAATATAGAATAACCTAAAAATACATTTTTACAAAAGGATATAATATAAACACCAACACTTGTACAGATAGATTTTTAATTCCACAGTTAAACATAATTCTTCCTTTGTTGCGTCCCATAATTGGAATCCATAACAAAAAAAATTAGAGTTTTCCTTATGAATATGAGTTGTATAACTACGAAATATCTTTCTAAATCATATTTATTCATTGAAAACAAAGTTCTATAAGAAACTGTAAGCTTAAAATACAAAAGACTACCCTGTCAAGAAACAAATTTTTTTCATCACTTATCAAAAGAAGTTGAGTGTCGAATTTACCCAAAAGGAGCTAGTTTTTCTTTGATTTTGAATAACAACTCTCTATATAATGTTCAAAGGTTCCTATACTTGAATACATACAAAATTCACAAGAGGATGTGTGAAATATATAGATACACAAAATATCCTCATCACATGGACATATCACCAAAAGTTGTTGCCCAAAAATTTGTGTGCTGCACAAATTCCATACATATATTCATATATATATTTTCTTCATACAAAAACAATCAATTTAAATGAAATTCTAATTAGTCAATTTATATAAATACCCCCATACAATACCTTAAATTACGATTTAACTTTTGTTAAGCACGTTTACAATTATCACAATATTTAAAGTTCCCAAAATGAGAACAAAACATATTATAGTAATAAATGGATATGTAAACCATCGCCTAGCATATTAGGGGTGTTACAACACTAGTACAATGTCCAAGTACCATCCCATAATACTACTAAAGCAAGTTATATTATGAAGTAACCGTAGACTAAAAACATCACATTCAATACCATATGACACATGCATTTAACCTTAGATGTAAGACCAATACAAATCATAAACCTTATATAAGGACTCATTTATTAATTACATCTCAAGACGTTACTTATAATACTAATCTAAGTCTATTAGTGAAATCTATATGTGAAGCCGCATATACTCACACATACCAAGTAAACCAACAAGGAGATCACATGCATTGCCCTTCCCCTCATGCATTATCATGACAAGTATAACGAACAACATGCATCCAAAGTAAGATATTAATCATGTAGTTCAAGTATGACTAACATCATGCTTATTAGTTGTGACATGTGTGTTAACAATATAATATCATGCATAAGATATATATATATATATATATATATATATATATATATATATATATATACAAACATATGAACTAACCCTAGAATTCCCTTAAGGACCTACTTTTGCAATGTAAAGGTAAAGTTTCATTCCCTTACATACATTAAGGAACATCTCTTGGGTAGTCCTAGTTAGTGTTCATCTTATTGCATCCATTGTTAATTTTACATTTGGGAAACTTCAGCATAAACTATATTAACCATGTGAGTTAAAGATGGAATCCGGTGTCACACCCTTAAACAGAAAGGAGGGAATCCTACTTTCCAAGGTAGAATATATTCATTGTCATATAATCTAGGTTGATCTACTTGTTGTTTCCTATAGGGACACATAGGTAAGGAACTAGAAGATTGTTACTAGAAACCCCCTTTGTGCTACTAAAATTGTAGTTTCCGCCTCATGATAGAACAATGTGCACCTCCATTCCTTTTTGAAGAAACACCTCTCATTGTCAACTTCACTCGGTGCTACGCATCAATCGTTTAAAACATTGGATATCAACTCAAATATATAAAAATATAGTAACATAATATTTCCATATATACGATATATTCTCTAACCAACAAAAATCATTATGAGCAACTTAATGATACAATACCTCGACTACACTGTTGTATTGTCCTATACCTTGTTGGGGTATAGGAAGCCTCGGCTAACTAGATCTACTAAGCTATGATTAAAATTAATAAGTCATATAGAAAGTGTAATCCTGTAGCATATTTGTTACGTGGTTATTGAGGAATACAAGTCTTGTTAACTCGTTCCCATATCATTTCTCAATACTTCTCTCAGTATTACATAACCCATGCTCAAATGTAAACTAATTTAAAATTTGATGTTTCTCTCTTTTATGTATAAATTATAACATTTTTGGAATACTTATTTCCTTTGTACACTTATTTTCAATCATAAATCACACTCTTCTGATTCACAAATTTATTTACTCAAGAATTAGTTCAAAACATTAGTTAATTAGAAAAAGGGTTCCCAATTATGACTAAAAAGACCTTTTAAACAATCCTCATAACGTCATTTTAGTTTGAAATGTCAATAAAGACATTTGATTATTATAGGTTCACGAAAACATTAAGAGTTAAAATAAAAAAGGGAATGAAAACACGATTAAAGGGAACCCATAATTACGAAGAATATAGATGAAAAATTCAATGGAGCCTTGGCGTATCAGTGGTCAGTGTCAAGTCACGCTAGTGATGCACGGTGAAAGCTTTGCTCATTTGGCATTCAAAACAAAAGAATGTAGAGAGAAATAAAGTGTATTTGATTAGAGTTGATATGTGTGTTTAATGTATAGATAGGCTTACACTTGTGTGGGAAAGTTTTAAAACAGTCATGATAGGAATGTACAGAAGGAAACATCATGGAGCCCCATACAGGTAGTTTCACTCATGACGAAATTTCTTGAAGCTCGTGGAAATGAGGAATCAAAGTCAAAGTGATGACCACGTAACTCAGACGAGTCGTGGTCCTCTTAATGCACCATCTGGTGGTTAATGTGTAGTGACACAATTAAACCTTTGTGGATTTAAGTCTTGAATGAAGATCATGAGACCCTATATTGTTCTTGGTGGTGTGAACAAGTCGTTGTGATACTCATAAAGAAATGTATGAAATAGCATTGAAGACCTAGATGGAAAGTCAAGATCAATTCACTCTATACGGCCCGTAATTCTCACGTTGGGTTGCCTTCGTGCCCCTGAAGGATACATGGGAAGGAAGTCCTATATTGTCTAAGTGCAGATCCACAAACGACATCAAATATCATATGATTGTTAACAAGCCATTCTAGCTTCTATTAGGTTCCTCACAAATCATTCTTACTGCGAGTAGGAGTTGTTTTGAACACACTATCTTAATTAATTATGTTTCTTATTGCGAATAGGAGTTGTTTTGAACACACTATCTTAATTAATTATGTTTATTTTTTAAATCATTGTGTGATTGTGTGAATTTTAGACTACTTTCTGCAATTTATACATATGTTATTATGTATTAACTTCCAATCATGACTTGGCGCTTTTATATCTTGTTTGAATATCAATTATTCTTTGAATTCATAATCTTTATCAGTAATGTCTTTTAGTCTTTCTGTTAAACCATAAGTATACAAAAAATTTGATGCATTTCACTTGAAGTTTGTATTAGTCTTGAGCATTTTATTATAACATATAATTGTGTTTTATGTAAATTTTCCCAAAAAATAGGATTGGAGCGGCTGGGTGACAAAAGTGTTAAAATGGCATAAGTAGTAGTTGACAAAGCCCAACAACGGTACGTCATTCATTTTATGGGTTGTTGGTGGGCTTACATAGATGTGAGTTCGAGATTGTTTTGATATTTGGGAAACACAGTAGCAAACGATATCCAATAGCTTTTGTGAGGGACCGTCGATTTGTTCATCGTTCATGTGCAGAACAAAGACATGTCTAGCCCATTATTTCTTATTATCTATTCCTACTATTTTAGAACTTAGCTGTTGACACCAAAATTTTGACCCGCGTCGGTATCAATTAATTATCGAGCTTTCTAAATTTTCCAAATAATTTAAATTAGTTAGTTTTATAAGTTTTACGAATATAATAATATAATACATGGATTTTATGTTATTTCGGTTGCTTTTAGCATAATTTTAGATAATATATTTTTTACATTATTATGTATATAAGTAGTATACCTTTTGATTATTCAAAAAACCATCAAAAAATATATACATTTAAATGTTTTATTAAACTGGTTTAATTATAATTATACTTTTGAACCACTTTTTACGATTTTAATAATTATTTTATTAGATAAAAAAGCTCGTTCATTAATCGATACAAATTAATCTTTATTTAAGGTGCAGCCTTTTTATTAGCTAAAATGGGCCAGCTCTTAAAACTAACCCAATTCCCTCTCCCATTTTGTAATTTATCCCCCAGGCCCATTTTAAATAATCCTTCCATCAGCCCACACCATATTAACTCAACACCCAATATTCCCAGGCCCACTTCTCCCTCTTTCAATTTTTAAACCCCAATGGCCCATCCCCTTTTCTTTCAACCCAACACCAAGTCTATTCCCAAAACCCCTCAACCCGACCCAATAAAAAAACCCCGACCCAGCACCCTTTTCCCTTAACCCGTCCTTCGACCCGTTTCCCCTTCCCTTCTTCCCCTCCCCACGCGATTCCCCCCTGCAAAACAAACCCAGAAAGTCTCCCTCACGCTCTCCCACCCATCTCCCTCATGCTCTCCCACCCGTCTCTCCCCACGCTCCTTACCCTCATCCTCTCTCCCACGCAGAAACCCAGCAAATTCCCAAACCCACACCCACGCGACCCCTTCCCCCATGCGAAGCGGACGCCCAGCGTTGTCTTGTCTTCTCCCCCATGTATCCCCACGCTCGACCCCTCTCCCTCCTCTCTCCATTGCGCGTAAGCAAGGCATTGCGACAGCCCCCTGCAACCCTGTACGCGTCGCAGCAGCAGGTCTGGCAGCAAGGAAGGCTGCCATCTCTCGTCCTTGCACGCCAAGGTAGCACCACGTAGCTCCCAAGGATGATCGTTTCATCCCGACCCTCCATCTCACCCTTAATCCGTTGGAGATTCAGAGGCCCATTCTTCGAAAACCCTAGTTGTTTTTCTATTTAAACCCCCTCCCTCTTCAGATTTTGGGTTGGAGCTTGGGTTGGATTTTTCTTTGGTTAAGAATCGGGAAAGTCTTATCACAAAGGGGGGAGACAGACCTTCGAAAACATCATTTTTCTTTCCTGTTGTTAAAGAAGACGAGAAGAAAAGAGAATAGGCATATAAAATAAGAGTGAGCGAAACTACGGAGAAAGGTTTAACAGTACTCTCGTTTCTGAGAGTCTCGTATCCGGAGTTTGCCTCCCTTTTCGTTTTTTAAACTGTTAGTCGAAGGGATTCGAAACAAAGTTTCTCTCCCGTCTCGATTACGATATCGTGTTCTCGTTCTGGTAACGCTAAGTTTGCGGTGGAGGTCGTCGCTTGTCGCTGCTCGTACCGTCCCTGTTTCGCTGCTCATCACCAGGTAAACACCTTTTATTTCTTTACGTAGTTCTCTTCTGTTCTTGGTCATGACTGGACGGCTTGAGGGTGAAGAATTTCTGTTGTATGTCTTTGGTTTGTTCGTTATTGTTGGGTTGATCTCACTTCATATGTGTGCTGGAGTTTACTTGTTTGTTTTATTAGTTTTTTCAACTTCAAGTGTTCTTGTCTAATTTACTTGAATGAATACGTTGTTTGGTTGTAGTTTAGAGGTTCGTAGACTCTAACGAAGATGGGTTTTAGAGTTCTTCTTCTCATTTGAGCAATTTATAGAGGTGTACTTGAAGTAATGCTTAACATTCGACTTCTTATCCTTCATTCTTTCACCCCAAGTTGAAAGAATGAATCGAGATGTCGAAGTTTGAGAGTTGGCTTGTGGCGTTTTGATTTATCAAAGTCTATATCGTATTTGTGGCTCGTCTTGATGATTTTGTGATTCAAAGACGATTCAAGTTTGATTTCTAGCTCAACTCGACTTTCCAAAAGGGTGAGATTTTGAGTTAAATCGCGTGGTCATCACTTCGAATCGAGAATGCTCAAACATCTTTCTATTGGTTATTTAAAATGCCTTTGCCATTAGCTTATGTGCCGAAATACTAATCAATTTTAAAAGGAAATTATTGGTTATTTGTGTGTTCCAAGCATATCTTGTTGTAATCGTCGTTACTATTGTTGTCACATCGTCCTAGCCATTTGCTCGTTTGTTATTAGTCAAAACCCATGTCTTAGATTTTTTTTATTTTTTTTATATTTTATTTGATAGCATGTTATCAGCTGTTATATGTTCAATCATCTACTATGTGCAAAAAATTTTGGTTAGTTGCTTATGTTCTCTTTGAAAGGATTTTTTCTTTTTTTTAGTCTAATGTCGGAACTTGAATTGATGTTTTTGCATTTTAGTGATACATGTCGGGACTCACTCGTGTTTCTCTAATTTTGCCTTGCTACATGTGAACTCATGTGAACCCTCATGGATTCTTTATCCCTTGGATCTCAAGAGAGTCGTTACGACTCGTTTCCAAATGAGTCAATCAATCGGGAAAAAGATGAAAAAGACAGAAAAGGCAAAGTAAAGGACAATCCAAATTAATCGAAGATTGAAGCAACCAAAGAAGGCGTGTTAGAAGATTTTTTATTTATTTATTAAGATGTATTTATTTTGGGCATAAGCCCTTGTCATTTTTAGTTTCCTTGTATTTATTCTTGTATGTTTAGACTAGGACAGGTACGAAAGAAGAATGGGAAAAAACCCAAAAAAAACAAGTGGGTCCAAAACTCGGTCAAGGCGAACAGAACTCGATTTTGGACCAAAATCTCTCTCACTCTCTCTCTCCCTTCCCCGTTATTTGTTTCATATGCTTTCCTGTGGTTTATTGTTAGTTTTAGAGTTAGAAAAACTCCAAACCCCCATCAAACGCCTTTTGCTTTATATAAACTCGAAACTAAAATTGAAACTTTAAAGATGTTCGAATTTGAAAGTCGCTTAGAATTAAAGTTTAAAAAGTTCAGCTTTAACGAAATCTTAAAACAACAAAGGTTGCAAAACTTGTAAATTTGCCCAACTAAAATTCTAATAAAGGTTCATCTTCAAAATCGCAAAAAAATAATAATAAAATAGTCAAATAAGTTAATCGCCGGAAAACCGTAGTAAACGGAGCGTCTTAGGTGCTTTCTTTTGAAACCTTCCTATGACGCTAATATGAATCACGAACCCATAAAATTTTTGAAATGATTTTCTGTTTAGTTGTTTGAAAACAAGTTTTCTTAATTTTTCTTAAAAAATTAAGTGGCGACTCCCAAAAGTCGAGAATATCTTTAAAGCGAAACAAACTCTTTTCAAAATTACTTTTTCGGTAAAACAGAAATGGCGACTCCGCTGGGGAAGGGCGATTCTAACCTTAAGACTAACTTTATTTGACTATCTGTAATAACTGTTTATTTGTTAAGTTGTTCTAGTTTTTCTAGAATTTGCATTTTTCTCATGGCATAACATCCGCCAAATGGCAAATAGTTGCATTAGTAAACGGAAGTTACGCGGCCTAGCGCGACTTCTCTCAAAAATACCCCAAGAAGTCATTTGGGAGTATCAAACAAATAGTTGGAATGCGGTCATCCGGCGTTGTTTGATAGCTCCACCACGATGTTTGTCTTACTCGGGTAACCATCAATTTGAAAACTATTCTAGTAAACCTAGGATAGAGCTAAACCAAATCCCAAAAAATAGTGCATTTGCCTAAGACGACCCAATACCCATGGCGTGTTGGGCCCATTAGAAGACCACCTGGAGTCCAAAACGGCCCACAGGCCTAAATGGACGTTCATACTTATGTGTTTGAATTTGAAGGATGTATACGGTGTTCGAGAAATATTTCAAAGGACGTATACATCTCTCAAATCGCTAGGCCCACCTTTAGCAGAAAAGGGTCACATATCTGTTTAGAACGCGCAATATTTGTTTATAACTGCTTATATGAATATGTTGTTTTATCTGGAGATATTCTAGCTCACACTTCTTCAAATATTTTTAGAACCCATAAGCGTAAATATCGAGTCTCTATCAAAAGTGCGTCCAAATACTCTTCGAGTATTTAGTTTCTGAAAAAAAAAACGAACTTCATTACTGTCTTACCAGAAAAGATTCATCATTTCAAATCAAAAGAATTTTGAGAAATTTTTTCTTTTTCGACTCTTACAAATTAGAGTTATATCTCAATCAAAAATCAAAGTACGGTAATGAAAGATACCGTCAACTTTGTTTCGACTCAAGTCGACATCTTTATTCGCTAATCCCAAAGTCAAGTAGACAAATTCCTGTCTATTTAACCATTTCTTTATATTGGTTTCCCCATATTTGCGAGCCGGTTTATCTCCGAATAAAGCAACTCTTATGTGTTTACGCTATATGTGATATCTTGTATTATTTACCACCTCCAGGCACTAACATATTGATCTTTTGAGTTTTTGATTTGGCAGGTATTTAAGATTGATCTGTGTTGGTAAGTTGGTTGATCATCTGTATTTCACAAGGTCCAAGGCCCCGAATGATTCCTTCCCCGATGAAATTTTCAAAAGGAAAAGACAGCAATGGGGGATAACAATGAGGAGATTGACATGAATGATGTTGTCGTGGCTCAACCCGCCGCCGCTGATAAAAACTAATTGATTATGCAGTTGATGCGACAGATTGCAGAAATGAGTGTTGAAATGCAAAGAATGCAAGATTTGTCTAATCCAATTTCATCCTTCAACCCTCCAAGAGAGGGAAGACCTCCACTCCCCCTTCCTCCACCCAACGCGGAGCAGGTTCAGAACCTTCTCTCTAACCCCGCTCAAAATCCTCCAACCATTGACTCAACTACCCCTAATCCCCGTCACGACACCACATCGTGTCAAACACCACATCATCCTTACAATACCAATAAAATCCTTCATCTCCCTCAAAACCAAAATGTGAACGATGATCAAAGTTTCACCCATCTTCAAAACCAAAATACTGATCCTCAAACTTTCTCTAAAAATTATCAAGCCACTCAAAATACCCAGAATCCCTCCATTGTTCCACCCATACCTCAAAAGACTACTTTCCAAATCCCATCTTCAAATGAACCTTATGTTGACTGTTCCGAGCTTGATCACTATAAGGAACAGGAGAGAGAGTGGAGGTCAAAAGAAGAGGTAGTCAAGGTAAATATGAAAGAAGAGATCAGGAAAGCCGTGAAGGAGTTGCACTACATTTCCGAAGTCGATGGGTTGAGCTATAATAATTTATGCATCCACCCGAATCTCGACATCCCGGAAGGGTTCAAAGTGCCAAAGTTTGTAACTTTTAACGGAACAGGAAATCCTCTAGCACATCTGAAAGTTTATTGTGATCAACTCGTGGGAGTTGGCAAAAAAAAAGCATTATTAATGCGTCCCTTCAGTCGAAGTTTGAGTGGAGAAGCTCTTGAGTGGCTTACATCACAGGAGCTGAAACAATGGAAAAGTTGGAATACACTCGCAAAGGATTTCGCAGAAAGATTTGGACATAACATAAAAGATGCCCCAGATCGCTACTATTTGGAGAAGATCAGACAGAAGTCTATAGAAAATTATCGAGAGTACGCTTTTCGTTGGAGAAAAGAGGCCGCGAGAGTTCGACCTCCAATGTTCGAGCGTGAGATCATTGAAATGTTCATTCGTACTCAAGAGCCTGAGTACTATGAAAGAATGTTGTGTATGATGGGACAAATGTTTGTCGAGATTGTCAAAGTGGGAGAAGCATTGCAAGATGATTTCAAGACTGGAAAGCTCACCAAATTTACCGCATTGCGATCTAATGGAAAATCTGCCAGAATTACTGATATGGATAAATCAAAAGGAAAAGTGGAGGAGGTAAGTATGATCACGGCTACTCATATGAGGTCAGCTTCTCAAAGGAAATATCAAAACCATAATGTCAATCAGGAAAAATTTCCTCTCCCAAAATTCAGAAAGGCTCCTAGAGTATTTACACCATCAAGGGAATCTCAAACTCAACTTTATGAAAGGTTGAAAGAAATGGGTATGCTCTATCCTATAGAAGGAAGACCAGCCAGTCCTTTGGGAAAATTCTACAGAGCTGACCACAGATGTGCTTATCATTCCGGAGCCGTTGGACACGACACAGAGAAATGTTCAACTCTGAAGCACAAGATACAAAACATGATCAACAACAACATTATCAATATGGAGGAAACCACCTGAAGGGATGATATATTGGATGCTCAAGAGTGAGTACAAGACATTTATGAATTGAGTCATTTGAAGATATTCATTCGAGAAGAAGAACGCCCAACATTGGCCAATCTTCGCATATGAAGTTTTGTTACCTTTCTTTTGAAAATGTATCGCACATTTCTTGTCTGAACTACGTTCGACCTGAACTCTCAAGAATGAGATACGTAGGCGGCCTATGTCAGCCTCGGTCGTTTCTTTATCAAAACTTCCTATTTTGGTTAATCCCTGAGGGGGAACTACGTTTGACCTGATTCCTGCTCCAATGGGATACGTAAGCGCCACAACGGCTCGGTCATATACCCAGTAAAATTTCCATTTCCCTTCATAATGGAAACTGGGATAGAATTTTTGAGAGGATCTCAAAATTTCAACTAAAGTTGGACTTCTTCAAAATATCAAAACAGAAGACAAAAATTCGACGGAGTTAGCCTTGGATGGATCTAAAAAATTACGACAATCTAGTTTGCAACTGGGATAGAATTTTTGAGATGATCTCCAAAATTCCACGAATGTCATGTGCTACGTATTGAAGTAAACTGGGACAAAATATTGAGGAGGGGCCTCAAGGTTTAAGAATGAGCAACCTCAGAGTTAAAAGAGCAAGTTATGAGAGTTCTTATATATTTTAGACCGGGACAAATTTTTGAGAAGGGTCCTCAAAAAATACCATCAAATATGTCATATAAAGAATGGGCGAGCTTGCAAGCCAACTGCAAGAAGGAGCATGGAGACAAAACCAACACAAATCAGTCTTTCAAACTAAGAATTTTCCTTTGGATGCAGGAACATTGAAGTAACAAAAATGGCTGTATAAAACTGTCAAGAATGACAAAAGCCTTAACTTGCACCCACCGTGGACTCCTCAAAAAAACCTAGAAAATCTTTCACCTTATTTATCTATATTCCTTTATATTGCCTCGAGTGATTTCTAAACAAGTTTCTTTTTATCTTGCAGGATCATTATCGAGTCATCCACCTCGTTACAATTGGAACATTATCGAGTCATCCACCTCGTTACAGTTGGAACATTATCGAGTCATCCACCTCATTACAGTTGGAATATTATCGAGCCATCCACCTCGTTACAGTTGGAACATTATCAAGTCGTCCACCTTGTTACGGTTGGAACATTATCGAGCCGTCCACGTCGTTACAGTTGGAACATTTTTGAGCCGTCCACCTTGTTACAGTTGGAACATTATCGAGCCGTCCACCTCGTTACAGTTGGAACATTATCGAGCCATCTACCTCGTTACAGTGGAACATTATCGAGCCGTCCACCTTATTACAGTGGAATATTTTTGAGCCGTCCACCTCATTACAGTGGAACATTATCGAGCCGTCCACCTCGTTACAGTTGGAACATTATTGAGCCGTCCACCTCGTTACAGTTGGAACTTTATCGAGCCGTCCACCTCATTACAGTTGGAACATTATCCAGCTATCCACCTCGTTACAGTTGGAACATTATCGAGACATCCACCTCGTTACAGTAGGAATATTATCGAGTCATCCACCTCGTTACAGTTGGAACATTATCGAGCCATCTACCTCCTTACAGTTGGAACATTATCGAGCCATCCACCTTGTTACAGTTGGAACATTATCGAGCCGTCCACCTCGTTACAGTTGGAACATTATCGAGCCATCCACCTCATTACAGTTGGAACATTATCGAGACATCCACCTCGTTAAAGTTGAAACATTATCGAGACATCCACCTCGTTACAGTTGAAACATTATCGAGCCATCCACCTCGTTACAGTTGGAACATTATCAAGCCGTCCACCTTGTTACAGTTGGAACATTATCGAGCCGTCCACCTTTTTACTGTTGGAACATTATCGATCCATCCACCTCGTTACAGTTGGAAGATTATCGAGACATCCACCTCGTTACAGTTGGAACATTATCGAGACATCGACCTCGTTACAGTAGAACATTATCGAGCCATTCACCTCGTTACAGTTGGAACATTATTGAGTCATCCACCTCGTTACAGTTGGAACATTATCGAGCCATCCACCTCGTTACAGTTGGAACATTATCGAGACATCTACCTCGTTACAGTGGAACATTATCGAGTCATCCACCTCGTTACAGTTGCAACATTATCGATCCATCCACCTCGTTACAAATGGAACATTATCGAGACATCCACCTCGTTACAGTTGGAACATTATCGAGACATCCACCTCGTTACAGTGGAACATTATCGAGCCATCCACCTCGTTACAGTTGGAATATTATCGAGCTATCCACCTCGTTACAGTTGGAACATTATCGAGTCATCCACCTCGTTACAGTTGGAACATTATCGAGCCATCCAGGCCTCGTCAAAAATCATGCATCACAAAAATCATGCATTGCAGAAAAACATGCATCGCGAAAATCATGCATTGCGGAAAATCATGCATCACGGAAATCATGCATTGCGGAAAAATATGCATCGTGAAAATCATGCATCACGAAATTCTTACATTGTGGAAAATCATGCATTGCGAAAATCATGCATTGCAGAAAATTATGCATCGCGAAAATCATGCATTACGGAAAAACATGCATCGCGAGAATCATGCATTGCGGAAAATCATGCATCACGGAAATCATGCATTGCGGAAAAACATGCATCATGAAAATCATGCATCGCAAAAATCATGCATTGCAATAAATCATGCATCGCGAAAATCATGCATCTCGAATTTGAAATTTATACATCGCGAGAAGACTTTATACCTCGCTGGAATTTATGCTCGATGAGAAGACTTCATGCCTCGTCAAATTTATATATCGCGAGAAGAATTTATACCTCACTTGAATTTATGCACGACGAGAAGATTTCATGCCTCGTCAAATTTATGTATCGCGAGAAGGCTTTATACCTCGCTGGAGTTAATGCATCACGAGAAGAATCCATGCCTCATTGAAAATCATGCATCGTGAATTTGAAATTTATACATCGCGGGAAGACTTTATAACTCGCCGAAATTTAGACATCGCGAGAGGAGTTCATACCTCGCTGAAATTTATGCATCACCAAAAGAATCCATGCCGCATTGAAATTTTCACATCACGAGAAGTTTCATGCCTCGCTGAAAGTTTTGCATTGCGTGAGGATTTCATACCTCACAGGAATTTACGTATCGCGGGAAGATATTCATGCCCCGCAAGAGGACATACATGGATAAAGAAAGGGAAATCGTGTATCCCAAGAGCAATATTTATCCATCGGCCTCAACTACATCCTTTATTTTTAAAATAAATGAAAGAAAAGAAAAGAAAAGAAAAATAAACATCAAGAAGAGCATCGAAGATGACGACAAAAGAGACATCAATATCGCATCAACATTTATTCATTTATTTTGACATCAAATATAGAGTACATTGAAGATTATATCGCAAAACAAGGCATAAGCTTTATTTGCTGGACGTCAGACCGATCGAGTCGACGACGAATATCGAGGAGAACAACGAAGTGTCAACGTGGTAAAAAGACACTGTCTCCCATCCTAATTGCATTTTTTTAGCTGAGGAGTTTTATCTCCGTCTTTTTCGAGAGCATCCAAAAGGATGAATTCTCCAAAAACCACAGGTGCGGACGACATCAAAAAGGATGCAGCACAACGTGGAACATTTTCTTAGCAGCGAACTGGGACACACTCCAAAGAGGAACATTAAACTCTTAGGACGCGAGCAGAGGAGCGACTTCCACCACAATGGAACCACCCTCTCGAGGCATGTGGGTTTTTATTTACTTCTGTCTGTTTCTGTCTCGCATCCGGAATTTTCGTTTTATCGGAAGAGAGTTTCCAATCTGAGTGACAATGCGCCAAGAGCTTTGGAAATCCTTTTCATACTCATTAATTTTTCACTTGTCCAGAAACAAAGGTTATCTATCATAATAGATTTCCTTTTCCACCGATCGAGTCGAACTACACACAGCCTGATCCCGAAGGTTTAAGGGTATGTAGGCGGATTCAATGTTGAAAACTCGGTTGTATTCCAACATTTGCTCTTGAATCCTATTCTTCGGTATAGAGGTGGCTTTCGATTCTTTCAAAATCGTACGATAAATCAAGCTTATCGAACTACAAGTGGCCTGAATTCTCATATAGCCTGAGATATGTAGGAAACCCGTTTCGAGGGTTCAGCCATAATTCCTAAACCCTTTGTCAAATCATTCTTTTAGAAAAAAAAAGGAAAAAAAAAGAAGGGCGAATAAGGTTGGTCAAAATTGGATTGGTCAATTTCATTTTCCTCAAATTGCTTGCATCAACCCGAGTAAAATGAGAGACAGTTGTTGACACCCAAATTTTGACCCGCGTCGGTATCAATTAATTATCAAGCTTCCTAAATTTTCCAAATAATTTAAATTAGTTAGTTTTATAAGTTTTACGAATATAATAATATAATACATGGATTTTATGTTTTATTTCGGTTACTTTTAGCATAATTTTAGATAATATATTTTTTACATAATTATGTATATAAGTAGTATACCTTTTGAATATTCAAAAAACCACCAAAAAATATAAACATTTAAATGTTTTATTAAACTGGTTTAATTATAATTATACTTTTGAACCACTTTTTACAATTTTAATAATTATTTTATTAGATGAAGAAGCTCGTTAATTAATCGATACAAATTCATCTTTATTTAAGGTGTAGCTTTTTTATTAGCTAAAATAGGCCAGCTCTTAAAACTAACCCAATTCCCTTTCCCATTTTATAATTTATCCCCCAGGCCCATTTTAAATATTCCGTCCATCATCCCACACCATATTAACTCAACACCCAATATTCCCAGGCCCACTTCTCCCCTTTCAATTTTTAAACCCCAACGGCCCATCCCCTTTTCTTTCAACCCAACACCAAGTCTATTCCCAAAACCCCTCAACCCGACCCAATAAAGAACCCCGACCCAGCACCCATTTTCCTTGACTCGTCCTTCGACCCGTTTCCCCTTCCCTTCTTCCCCTCCCCACGCGATTCCCCCCTGCAAAACAAACCCAGAATGTCTCCCTCACGCTCTCCCACCCGTCTCCCTCATGCTCTCCCAGCCGTCTCTCCCCACGCTCCTTCCCCTCATCCTCTCTCCCACGCAGAAACCCAGCAAATTCCCAAACCCACACCCACGCGACCCCTTCCCCCATGCGAAGCGGACGCCCAGCCTTGTCTTGTCTTCTCCCCCCGTCTCACCACGCTCGACCCCTCTCCCTCCTCTCTCCATTGCACGTGAGCAGGGCATTGCAACAGCCCCCTGCAACCCTGTACGAGTCACAGCAGCAGGTCTGGCAGCAAGGACGATAGTTTCATCCCGACCCTCCATCTCACCCTTAATCCGTTGGAGATTCGGAGCATCAAAGGGGATATTCCTTCAGCTTAGGAGGGATTTTCGAATTTCAAATTCGAAATTGGCCTGAGAATTTCGGAGGCCACTTCTTCGAAAACCCTAGTTGTTTTTCTATTTAAACCCCCTCCCTCTTCAGATTTTGGGTTGGAGCTTGGGTTGGATGTTTCTTTGGTTAAGAATCAGGAAAGTCTTATCACAAAGGGGGGAGATAGACCTTCGAAAACATCCTGTTTCTTTCCTATTTGTTAAAGAAGACGAGAAGCAAAGAGAATAGGCATATAAAATATGAGTGAGCCAAACTACGGAGAAAGGGTTATCAGTACTCCCGTTTCTGAGAGTCTCGGAGCCGGAGTTTTCCTCCCTTTTTGTTTTTTTAAACTGTTAGTCGAAGGGATTTGAAACGGAGTTTCGCTCCCGTCTCGATTACGATATCTTGTTCTCGTTCTGGTGACGCTAAGTTCGCGGTGGAGGTCATCGCTTGTCGCTGCTCGTTACCGTCCCTGTTTCGCTGCTCATCACCAGGTAAACACCTTTTATTTCTTTACGTAGTTCTCTTCTGTTCTTGGTCTTGACTCTACGGTT
Organism: Solanum chmielewskii; assembly: GCA_027704785.1. NCBI lineage: Eukaryota > Viridiplantae > Streptophyta > Magnoliopsida > Solanales > Solanaceae > Solanum > Solanum chmielewskii. The sequence continues at coordinate 17,495,467 of JAKWIX010000320.1, read as the reverse complement.
TGAGGGTGAAGAATTTCTGTTGTATGTCTTTGGTTTGTTCGTTATTGTTGGGTTGATCTCAATGCGTATGTGTGCTGGAGTTTACTTGATTGTTTTATTCGTTTCTACAACTTCATATGTTCTTGTCTAATTTCCTTTAATGAATACGTTGTTTGGTAGTAGTTTAGAGGTTCGTAGACTCTAACGAAGATGGGTTTTTGTGTTCTTCTTCTCATTTGAGCAATTTATAGAGTTGTACTTGAAGTAATGCTGAACATTCGACTTCTTATCCTTCATTTTTTCACCCCAAGTTGAAAGAATGAATCGAGATGTCGAAGTTTGAGATTTGGCTTGTGGCGTTTTGATTGATCGAAGTCTATATCGTATTTGTGGCTCGTCTTGATGATTATGTGATTCAAAGACGATTCAAGTTCGATTTCTAGCTCAACTCGACTTTCCAAAAGGGTGAGATTTTGAGTTAAATCGCGTGGTCATCACTTCGAATCGGGAATGCTCAAACATCTTTCTATTGGTTATTTAAAATGCCTTTGCCATTAGCTTCTGTGCCGAAATACTAATCAATTTTAAAAGGAAATTATTTGTAATTTCTGTGTTCCAAGCATATCTTGTTGTAATCGTCGTTACTATTGTTGTCACATCGTCCTAGCCGTTTGCTCGTTAGTTATTAGTCAAAACCCATGTCTTAGATTTTTTATTTTTTTATTTTTATATTATATTTGATAGCATGTCATCAACTGTTATATGTTCAATCATCTACTATGTGCAAATCTCTCTCTCTCTATCTCTCTCCCTTCCCCGTTATTTGTTTCATATGCTTTCCTGTGGTTTATTGTTAGTTCTAGAGTTAGAAAAACTCCAAACCCCCATCAAACGCCTTTTGCTTTATCAAACTTGAAACTAAAATTGAAACTTTAAAGATGTTCGAATTTGAAAGTTCCTTAGAATTAAAGTTTAAAAAGTTAAGCTTTAATGAAATCTTAAAACAACAAAGGTTGAAAAACTTGTAAATTTGTCCAAGTAAAATTCTAATAAAGGTTCATCTTCAAAATCGCAAAAAAAAATTAATAAAATAGTCAAATAAGTTAAACGCCGGAAAACCGTAGTAAACGAAGCGTGTTAGGTGCTTTCTTTTGAAACCTTCCTAAGACGCTAATAGGAATGCCGAACCCTTAAAATTTTCAAACGATTTTCTGTTTACTTGTTTGAAAACAAGTTTTCTTAATTTGTCTTAAAAAATTAAGTGGCGACTCCCAAAAGTCGAAAATACCTTTAAAACGAAACAAACTCTTTTCGAAATTACTTTTTCGATAAAACATTAGCTATTATAAATATAAGTTATAATTTTGATTATTTGGAGTTAAGTCTTTATTGAGACAATTTCTGTTTTTTCCACGAGAGATTCTTTTGCAAAAAATTATGATATTCAAGTGATTTTCGTTGATTCTCGAAATGTAAGGTATGGTGATCTCTCATCTATGGATAACTTACATCCCTAGAGTCCATTTCCAGTGTTTTCAAGTTCAAGAGAAACACCAGTTTTACTCAAACTCATGGGTTCATCCATTAAATTATTGTAAAAGGTTTATAATAGAATTGGGTGATTGAATTATTATTTGATTGATGATTTATGGTGAATACTGTCTGCACCCATGACTCCCCCTAATTTGTCAATTTTTCCATATGAAGTAGGTCAATTGATTATGAATGAATATTGATGAATTTTAATTTAATATATTAACATTTGTTCATTGTGTCATCATCTGTGCTTATTCATGGTGAATTAATGATGTATTAATATATTGATGTATTAGTTTATTGGTAAGAGAAGACTTAAGGACCTGAAGGATAATTGTGAATTTAGTGGAATTTGGATTGTGTCATTCATCCACTATAAAGGTAGAGATGCTTATTTTCTAGTTATCCCAATGCGATCATGTCTTAAAGTATGTATATACATATATATACATACTTTAAGATATATATATATATAGGTATTTATGTATGTATGTATATATACTCATGTGATCCTAATGATAGAATAATCGTCTTGTAGAGGAGTTGAATGTCATTTGATTGAAAATATATTCTCTCAAAATACTCTTGAATTTGTAGGCTTAGGCAGCATATTCTTTTATTAATGCATGAAAAGGTGAATGTGTATCATTAATTGGTAGGCTAGTGCATCCTTTTCAAGAATAAAGAATGTATTTTGTCTTATTTCTTGAATTGGTAGTTCAAATGTTGATAGACTTTACATAAGTAGGTGAATGAAGGAACGAATGTCTTTTATTTGGTTGACCTAATGGTTGTATCCTTCATATGAAAGACTAATGAGGTGTTTTAAACTAATTCTTGAACCGGTAGACCTAAAAAGTGGTGTCCCTTCTTGATTAGTCTAGGAACCAATGTGAATGAAATGTTTTTAAGCGATAGACATACTGGTGGTGTCAGTCTTCTTGTGTGAAATGATGAACCTTTGAACCGTAGCCTTAATGGTAGTGTCTCTTCCTAGGAAGATCAATGAGATACACTTATTTATATTATATTTGTTGACCTACTAGTGGTCACCTTTCATGCGTATGTGCTTTGGGTTAGTATCCCTCTCAAGTAAAATGCTATTACATGTTTAAAAGACTCTGTGGAGCTCTACGATAAGTACCTAGAGGATATAGTCAAATGGTCACTCTCCCAATGATATTCTTAGGATCAAATTTACATATTCATATCCCATAAATATGTGTCAACATAGGGGTATATACTTTCCAGTGGTCATTTACAATGTTGTGACATCACCTAGTCTACCTTAGCCAAGTGGACACTCATTTTTCGATGTGGGAGTAGAAGACCAGATTCCATGACCTAGATCTCATGGTCTATGTTGGTTAAACACTCATTCCAATCATGTTGTATATGCACTCTACTTATTTTATGGTACTATAATGTTTATATAGAAGTATGGAAATGTATCTACACATTGCACGAGTAGGCTTTGAAAGGGCTTTAGAGAGTTCCCTACGTTTCAAATGACTAATGTGTGAAAATCAACTTATTGAGGTAATTGAACATTGTTGACCAATATATGCTTAAATGAAAATATGCATTCTATACTTGAATCATATCTTCAGTTGCTTCGTTATCATGTCTTATTTTACATGAATATGATTGATTGTGGTGACTTTAAAGGAGTTCATAGTATAAGAGTATTATTAGATGCTACTTGCATATTGCAGAAGTAATGCTCATAATGTAACATGTTGACTTATGTAATGTTTGTTTCTTTTTAATTTTTCATTGTTTGAAGGTTTAAAAGTTGATGGTGAGTTCATTTTTAATGACCTTATTAGATATATGCATTAGCATGGATGTTGGTATATGATGTTATCCATAGATTTCACAAGGTATACCAAAAGAGTTACTTCAGGTAACGGTCTAAGTTGAAGTCAATGGTTTACATGTGATTTTTTTCAAATGTAAATCTATGAGTTGCATGTTGGGTTTAACGGAATATAATGTCTATTGTGCTTACATACATGAAGTTTCTATAAAAATGGCATATGCATGACTTTGAACTAAATTTCCCATTTCCAACCTTGTTTTTGCATGGTCATAATACTTAATACATTTTTGTTTTTGCTTATTCATATTTATTAATATTTTTACTACATGTAAGGCTCGGCAAGTGAGTGCTTATAGCAAGGATTGATGTGCTTAGATTGTATTTCCTCTAATATTTTGTATGCCCGCATAGATAGAGGAAAAGGACTTTTATTTTTTGTGGTTCTTTGATGTTCCAAGACTAATGATAAGAACTTGATTGTAAACGGTTGTGTCCCATTATGTTTTTCTGTTGGGTATATGATTGACATGTGATACTTAGCCTTCCACTTTCTTTTTGAAACTTTCTTTTTGAAATATACGGTTTTTAAATAAAAAGATGAAATGAAACACTACTTTCTATTGCCTATGGGATGAATGAATGCTAAGAGTGTTTTACAAGATCCTTTCAAGGTTATGTATGTTGTGTCACAAATAGGAGGTACTCCTGGGCCTGACAAACATGGTGTCAGAGCATAAGGTTTTTGAAATGGTTTTAGGCTGATGTCTCACATGCCATTTTAAGTTGATTCTTTTTCATTGGTGTGAGTCGCAACACATATCTAAGCTAAAGGCTATAGGATGTTAGAAGCTACACTACTTTCATTACTTTTGATGTTGTTCCTTAGAGTTGAGTTCTCTTAGTGTCATTTTACTAATCCTTCTCTTTTGATTATACGATATGAATATCAGATCTAACCAAAGAGGGATGAAAGAGAAGATTTTTAATGAGAGAGTTCCTCCTCAAGGTCTTAAAGGTTAGCAAGCTCCACAAGTTATCAAGGTGGTTCTCCCATACATGTCCAATTAAAAGATAATCATGGCTTTTCAAACTTTGGCCCAAGCCATGACGGCTAAAGTGAACTGCGAAGTGGGGTCTAAAATTATTTGTAATGAAAGCACTATGTCTTCTTGATTAAGAGACTTTGTCAGGATGAATCCCCCTATTTTCCTAGGTTCTAAGGAGGGAAATAATCCCCATAAATTTTTGGATGAGGTGTATCAGAGATAGTGAATGGTATGGCTGTTACTTCAATTGAAAAGGCGGAACATGCTGCCTATCAATTAAAGAACATCTCCCATGTTTTGTTTACTTAATGAAAAAGAAAATAAGGATATAGGAAAAACATCTATAAATTTGAAAATTTTCAAGGGATATTTCTTTTTAAGGTTCTTTCCTCGTGAGAAGAGGGAGTGTAAGGTTGAGAAATTTATATACCTTAAGCATGTTAGCATGAATTTGGTGGAGTATTCCTTGAAGTTTACCCTATTGCATAAATATGCTCCATCTTTGGTGTCCAACACAAGAGATGCTATGAGTAGGTTTGTAAATGTTGTGCATAACTTAGATAAGGAAGAGTGATATATGGTTATGCTCCATGAAGACATGAACATTTCTAGGCTTATGTTGTTGTAGCAACCCGTATTACGCATATGCTTGTTCTATTCTTGTGATATTGGCCTTATAGTATAGTTTAGGGAGCATGTTCCTTATATGATTAGTGTGTTTGAACTAGCCAGGAAAGTGATGTGATGTCTTGCATGTTTCAGTGTGTGTACTGTAAGTTAACCTCGATGGAAATATTTAAACTAGAGATAGTAAGATGGTAATTGAGCATATAGTTTAAAATTATGTTCTTACTTGAAGAAAAAGGAATTAATATTTAAATAATGTAATAAATTAATGAGCTGCTTTCTTGACCTAATGAAGCTACCAACTGCATCACCTACTTGAGCTATATGGATATAGTTAAAGGGCACCAGTTTGATGGACCACATTTAGCATTATATTAATGGGCTCACATGAAGCCCAAACCTATTAGAAGAAAATAAAGATGAGAGAAAGCCCAGTAGCCAAATCTTCCAAGGCCCAATATAGTTAAAGCCCAAATTGAAGCAAGTAGCTACATTACCTAAGTTGACCTTTAGAGCTGCTTGATGTACATGAGCAGTTGCATCACCTATTTAACCAATTAGTGGTTGAAAATGGACAATAAAGGGTAGGTTGTAAAGGATATTTTTATTGTCAATAAAGCACCATATAAATTCAATACGAGAAGATATATTTCACCAAATTTAACACATAATATTGAGAATTAAATCCATCTCTCTCTCCCCCTTTTCTCTTCAAGATTAAAACAATAGTCTTGAGTTGTTCTAGGGTTCTTGAAGAAAACTTCACATCTGCAAATCGAGATAAGTGCAACAAAAAAAATTCTAGAAGCTACTACTGGTATAGAAATGGTATTTGGAAAAGCATATCTAGTGAATCCTCCTCTGTGTTATTTAAAGTCAATTGTGTCATTAATCTTTTAAATTAATGTGTTGAATTTACATAGCTCCTTATGTCATTGTTACTATCTTGAATTATTAACATCATATCTTCTACAATGGGTCCATACTTCCACATCTTAAAAATAATTATGACTAGCAAAATAACATCACAAAAGAGTTATGATTATCCAAAGAGCAATCTCATAAAGAGTTATGAACTGATAAACAACAATATCAAATATTAAAGAATATAAGTGAATAAATCTATATAATTACAGGTGGCAGCTGTAACGACCCACAACTACACCCTAGAATTAAGAGCATCATTGTGTCGCTACACGGAAAATGAGACTTCAAGAAGTCTCATCAAAACCACTCGTATCATTGATTGTGTAATAAACATTCAAAAATGAGTAAGAATTTAAAACATTTTTCACACACAAAGAGCTCTTTCCATAATCAATACGCAAGTGGAAGACGGTTATTTAAAATGTTAAACCTTTACGTCATCTCATTGAAAAATCTAAACATTGAAGTATACAACACTTGGGTCTTCGCCCATACAAGACATAATATAAAGACTAAGACATAAAAGAACATGTGGATATTATCCTCGAATCGATGAGGACTCACCAATACTTCATCTTCAACCTATAGAAACCTATCAATCCTTCTTGGAATATCAAGACTTCGAATTCCCTACTGTTTAGTGAAAAAGCAAAAAGAAGGGGTTAGCACATTAGATGTACTAAGAATGGAAGTCATGCAAATTCCATGAAAAAGGGACATGGAGTATATAAGATGCTTTTCATGAATTTTTATTAAAACGTTGTAGTATAAGCATAAGAACAACATTTAACAACTAAGTAACACAAAATAAATTATTTAAGGAATTGTTCACATTTTTAGGGATACATTACAGTGAGCTATATAACTGTTACATACAGTAAAAAGTTCCTTCACAGTACAGTGAAGTCCTTTAACATTATCTTGGGTATTTCCTATCTTGTAATTCCCTCACTAAAAGCTATCCTAAGGCTCATTTAAGTAAGACAAAGAGAAACCGCCCATACACCCTCTCTAAGCATACCTAAATGTTCCTTAAGACCAAGTATAATGAGATACACACCAAACACATAAACATGAGATCCTCTTACCAAAGGTGATTCTAAGTCTCACTTAATTGAGTTGTGAAGCAACCACCCATACATTTCCTTACACACACACTAGAGAGATCCTATAGACCACCTAAAATTGAATCATTATCACTTAACACATAAACACATAGATAACATGACATTCGCCTTACAAAGGCTATCAAAAAAACATACTTAAGTAAATAAAGAAGCTAACGTTCATTAATGACATCTTCAAGATTATCTAAATAATCATTAAGACTACCTAAGGCTTAGATCATATATACTTAATAAAGCATCTTCCTTAACTAGAGTCATTCATAAGAATTATCTAGCTATGATACGAAGTGACAATTCCTGTGTCCTCTTGACACATTAACTAGACAAACCATAACTACTCTTGATAAGTACTTATTCATGTAACATGATTTTTTAAGTTAAATTATTACATTCATTAGTTTATTTAACACTTATTCATCATATAAAGAACATTCAAGTAATGGTCTTGCAAGAAGACCTAGGGACTCTAACTAACACCTTCAAAGACTATTATGCAATGTCTAGATAGCGTCCCATACAACCACCTAAATAGCTTAGTACTTTTCTAATGCTAGTGGGTATCCCACATGATGATAATAGGTAATAACTGGCATAGACCATGATAGCTAAACATGGAATCCGGAGTTATAACCTACTCTTATGAGGGTGTTCTTCTTGCCAAGGGTAGAACTAGGACACATCCCATGTAGGCACATGGTTAAGGAAAGTGAAGGGATTTTATAAACTATTATCTCATTCTCAAGTAGAGCTACATTGTACTCTTGTCTCCTTCTCAATTAGAGCTACTTTGCATAACACACTTACTCATGCTAGCCGTTGTTATCATAGAGTAATTGACATTAAAGGATCACATGAAGAGGTCCTATCGCTAGTTCATAACCCAATCACATTCACCCTACCAAAGAGGTCCACTAAGGCTACCTTACAATGGCGACATAGATAGTTTATCATGCCTTTACTAACGATGATATGATGTCATTCTAGCCAATCAACCCTAAGTCCATCATCAATTACATGAAGGATACCATTACATTTCTCGAATTCAAAGTTCATAAACTTACCACTAGGTTTAAGGTTCCACTTACTTGACCTCCTTATAATAATTTAAGGTATTACATATCATTCACTCATACATGAAAATTGTGCACTGAGCTTACCAAGTCAAAATATTGCATATTCAGGTATCTTTCATATATGTATCAAGTAAGGGACACAAGTTAACAAAAACAAGACACAACATTCTTTACTTTATTCCATATATCATATAATTCTTTGAAGCACTTAGGAATGATTCTTATCATCCTTGTGTCATCTTATACATTACAATAACATCATCAATATAACCGTAATAGATTTATATAGTCAAATAGGAATTATCATGCATCAACTCTAAGACTACACAAATAAGGCATAATCATAGTATAACATGATCACCTAACATCCGTAGAACACATACTTTCACTTAATCACATGTAGATTAATATTCTGATACAACTAACATCCATAGAACACATACATCAAGTAGTGCTGACAAGGCCATGATCATCATAATACATAAAGTAACACCAACAAGGCCACATCATTCGCAAGTCAAGTATATAGCACCACCACCATAGGTGGACAATACCAATCATTATTGTAATACAAAATCTATACATAATACTTAGAGAGTTAGGGAAGCATACAACACATTCAATCTCAAAACTTTAATCCAATGCTAAATCATCCAATTCAATACAAATTGGCCCATACACATGGATATGAACAGCAATTCAATAAATAAATGATAATCCTCAATGAATCTAGGTCAATTCAATATAGATTTATCAATATAAGACCACTTAGACATCAAGTGAATACATTTCTTACATTATTTAGTAGCCCATTAAAAACTACACAAGAATTCATAAGCATCACGTCAATATCAATTCAATAAACATAATATTCAATGGATATAAGAATATAAAATATTCACTTGATAAAGTTGAAATAGCCTAAAAATCATACAGTCATAATCTACACATAAATCAATAGCTCATAACAATCTACACATAAACTCATTGATATCAAAACATGATCTCATAACTCATATTTTAGTCAAATTGAGAGATTTGAGAAGGTCAAGGGTATATGGAGAATTTCATAAGAAAACATCGATAATATAATATCTTAAGTCTTTAAAATGTTTCATGCAAGAACCAAAGACTTAAAGTAGAAATTGGACTCTTTCATCTTTTTCAAATCTATGAAAATAATCTTTAAAATTGACTCTAAGGTGATAGCAAGAATTAGATTAAGAAATGCCACACCCTATATAAAAAAACCAATGATATTTGAAGAAGAAACTCCATTGAAGATCCATCGCCAAGCTCCATCTTCAGCTTAAGCTCTCAATAGAGGTTTTTGGAGAAACTTTGTTAGGGAATGGGTTTTTATTTAGGTGATACGGTTTAAATGAGAGTTTTATGACTTATGTAATATAAGCATATTCATATGCACTAAAAATAAAAGTCCTCCTATTTTATAATACTTGGGATGGATTTCCCAAAAAAAAACAATTCTAATAGAAAGCTAGAAGATTTTTCAGCACCATTGACGCCCTTGCATCGATGGTCCGCGGGTGATACCATGCCCCATCGATGGGTTTCGTTGGTTGATTCTATAGATCCTCAACCTACAGAATACATGGATCCATCCACGCCACCCATTGACGGGCCGTCGTCTGGTCGATTGGCCATCGTTTTGGGTAGTAGATTGCCATTGCCTGGCAATGTTGAGCTTCAAGATGGGGTCCTCATTCTAGGGCACCTTATAGGTCCTAGGTGGATTCGTACCCATATGTTAAACCTATAAATATGTACGTATAGTTATTAGGAATATCTCTAACCATTTTCAACATCAAACAATTAACACAACATGCCAAAAAACATCAAATCTCACTAGGACGTCAAATGGCAATATTTCGAATGTCATTAGACGTTCTTGGGCTTTTGACCTCCAAACATTACCTAACTCAAAATTATGACTTTAAACACTACTATCAATCATATAAGGACCTCATAAACTCAATACTCACTAATAAGCACATGAAAACATAGTCACATAGGTGTCTAGTCGTCGAACGTATTGATCGTCCCTTGATGTTTGACTTCAAACTTCACCAAAATATTGAGACACTTCCTCAAACATAATTATAAACCATATTAGGACTTCATGACTTTATATCACAGCATCAGGCCCTAGTATCCCTAAGTCATTTTTTTAGCTTAGGGGAATTTCTAGAACAGGCCTATCCCAATTTGTGTAATTATGAGGATCACATCCCAAGGGTTAAAAATCGTAGCATAGGTCATCCAATTCTACCACTGATAATAAGATCAATTGTATTACAATCCCTACAAATATTATAACGTACAAAAAAGTAAATAAAAGAGTAACTTACATGATCTGACAAGAGTAAGCAAAGGTGGTTTTTCTCCTGACCTATGCACTCATATGTCGCTACTTGATTTCATTTGAACCCTCGTATTACATATTTTATCGACTTTCATATTCAGTACAATTTTTTGTATTGACATCCATCATAGGGGACACTATATTTCATGATGAAGGCACAAGTACTCCAGCTAGTAGACCTCCTCAGTAGAAGAACATGACAGTCAACTATTTTTTTTGAGCTCCAGGTTGATTCAAATCTTTGTTGAGTCCTTGGTAAATTAATTTTGTCATTGTATCATAGTTAAATGTAAGGAAGGGACTATTCCAATTTAACTTAGGTTTTATATTATAGAGGCTTTGTAGACGTGGGTATATGTTTTAGTTGTGTCTTAGAGAGTTATGGCCTCAATGACCAATTCTGGTATATAACTTCTGGGCTTACTTATGTTTGTTCGTGTCGTTGTGTCCTATGTGAACTTGTCATGATTATTACTATTATATGCATAGTATGCACAAGTTACAAGTTGGTTCTCTCAGGCATTTAGGGAATCAGATGTTTGTCAGTTTGAATAGGATTTAAGGTGTGATAGTTTTATGCTCAATCTATTTAGGAACTCAAAATTAAGATAAATAAGAAGGATATGAAGAGGTGTATAACTGATGAGCAAGGTAAACCTAGGTTGAATAAGAGAGATCCAAAAAAAATTATTTAAGTCCTTCTAATGCTAATCAAGAGAGAGGTGATACTACAAAGTTTCTTAACCTAATTGTCAGAATAGTGCAAAGAAGCATTTTGGGAAGTGTCTATTTCGTATTATCGGGTGCTATGGTTGTAGAAAAAGTGATCAACAAGTATGAACTTTTCTACTCATACGTCTAGGGGAAGAGAGCCAAGAAATCTTCTCTTAGTGGCAAGGATCTTGATGTTCCAAAGAAGAGTAATTTTTATGCACTTCAAGTCAAAGAGGGCCACAGAGCAAATCTTGATGAAGGTACTGATAATTTGATGATTTCTTATAGTCGTTGATGTTGTATTGAGGTTTCTAAATTGACTTTATGTTAGTCCTAGTTGAGTTTTCTAGTAAGTGGGGGATGGTATATTGACGAGTAAGATCATGAGTGTATCCTTGTCTTTTGCTTCTATTCATATTCAGGCTTGGACCTAGAGTTCGTTGTATATTTTTCCTTGTTATGGAGCCTTAAGTGTTAATGAGTTTTGTATGGCTTCTTTATTTTATGGATGTCTTTGTCAAGTCCATCTTCAATGAGAAAAATGAGTTTTCATTACTGTAATTCTTATGCTGACATGCATCTATGATAATTTTCGAAATGTTTAATGAGTTGACATATTGGACATTTTTAAATGTTTTCTTGAATGAATTGCATATTCCACCTAATGATATTGTTATGATAATAATGTAATATGGACAAGAAAGTAACTCCAATAAAATTGTAAATGTGATGTTTTGATGCATAATGAATTTTTAGATGTTGTTCCTACTTTCTTGCATTATATCAAGATTGTTCGAGTTTATTGATGTTGAGTTTTTTCATCCTATTTTTGTGAATTATTTATTATGTTGCATGCTTTTTTTGATTTTTACTTGAGTCATTAACCCCTCAATGTTTTTGAAGTGTCATTCGAGGATGATTTATTAACACTAAAAATGAACTAGTGACATAAGACCCTAATGTGTGTGCATGTTAACATATTTTAAGAATATTAAAAGTGTTTAAATCAATTTTGGACAGTATTATTTTAAAAACCCAAAAATATAGAAACCTCTGTCTCCAAAACTCTCTCTTAAGGAACCTCAAATGGGGTTGGGGTTTTCAAGGTTCCAAGGTAAAATTCTTACTGTTTTCAATTGATTTTGTTGATTGTTCAAGTGTAAGGTATGGTGATTGACACACCCACAAATTTACACGACTTATACTAGAGAATTATACGTTGAGTAATGATTATTTTAAACCTAAATAAGTATAAATAACATGTTTGAGAAATATTGGAGCAATAGGATTAAAGATAAGCCTTAACATCAGAAACAAGTGAAATTTAACTTGTTGACACCCCTTTGTTTGGTGAAGGTTTCAGAGGATCATATGCATAAAAAACTTGAAAAAAAGATTCAAATAGGTATAGTCTAGTATAATGAGTAAAGTACCACCGGGAGGATTCTTGGGGAGGAACTGAGCATGGGCGAGCAAGCGGCAAAGGCAGCTGCGTAAAGTAAGGTTTCTGGTGGCTGTTGCATGACGTGCAGTCATCACGAGGAGATCTGGAGTTGAACTAGTGATGCGGGCTGACATTTACCCTACTTCGTCAGCTTAGAATTTGAAAAAAAATCAGGGAATCAGCCCCGCGACGTGCGCCTACTCCCTAAATAGTAAAAGTTGTATTTTTGGTGTTTTGACTTCACAAATGAACCCTTCTAATTGAGGGGTATTTTGAGTAATTTAACGTGTGATTTTATTATGTATTAGGGTCAGTTTTAGGTCCGTTATAACACAAAAATGCAGTCTCACAAGTCAAAATCAAAAATAACTCTCTCTCTCCCAAATTCTCTATTCCTTCAAAACTCCATTGAAGACCAATAGAGATCTAAGAAGAAGATCAAGCCTCAAAGTTTTTCAACCCAAATTCACGGATCTATAACCAATAAGGTATGGTTTATTTCACTCTTGGGATTTATTTCCCCAAGAGGTCCTTCAAAAAATGATTTCTAAATCACCCACAACAAGCGTTTTTCTCCTCACAGGGGTCTTCATTAAAAAACCATATTGTGAGTTATTTGTGATGAATTAAGGTTGTTTAAGCATGAAATTATAGTAAATTAATGAATTCTTATGAGTTTTCCCTTGACCCATGTTTTTCCCCAAGTCTTTAATTTCATGGATTGATTAAGGTGAATTGTCGAGGGTGATGAACATGTCCCTTGTTTACTTGAATTTAGTTATGTTAATACTTCTTGAATCGCCGTATTTTATATGTTGGTTGTGAGTTCGTGGAGATGAAGTATAAAGTCACACGAAGGGCGACGAGGTATGATTTTGATTCTCCTTTCATCTCAAATATGCAAAGTCAAATGTATTTTTGTGATAATCATGCTATAGCTAATTGTGTTATTGTTATGTTGGTGAGAAAGATACCTCATCTCTAATTGTAGATTCATATATTGGCTATGAATTATGTAATTATGTTATGATATGATTATTATATGATTAAATGTACTTTCTCATTATTATCATAATGTATCAAAAGTGAAAGAAAAGTTCGCACTTATGATCTCCTACGTCGAGCTATTATGATAACATGATTACATTAGGGTCTAAAAGAGACTAATGAAAACTTGTGTGATGTCATCCGATGATTACAAAAAGGAATAATTTCTTAGCACGGAAAGGGAATGTAAATAAGCTGCAGCTCTCACGTTTGTATGTGCAGCCTCCCATATGTGTTTCCCAACGTTAGTAAGTCAGGATTCCCTAATAATCTGTTGTCTCATGAAATTGAAACCACCTTGTTAATAAGTCAAGCTTTCTAGAAACAATCACTTAAACCTTAACTATGTGCCCACATAAGACTCTAGCTTAGTGGATCCACCTAATAGCTACGTACGAGTGGTTACACCTTAGGCAAGTGTTAACCCTCTTTTTCCGTTGTTGATGTTGAACACCGAATCCCATGTATCTCAAATGGTCTCATGTCGATTATTGCTCTTCTTTCCCACATGTAAAAGTAAGTGAATAAGTTAAGTATGGGAACTCTTATTACGTTTGTCTTGGAGGCTTCTACATAGGGTAAGGGAGTGAATGAGACTTTTCTTACTCATTGCACATGTGGGATCCTAAAGGATGCTTCTTATTAGTGTTCTTTCAAAATACTGATTATGATTATGGTAAAGATTAACCAGACCTGAGTAAGCATTGATGTATAAGCATGATATGAAAATATGTTTTTAGCCTTGGATGGTATTAGGGGGTTCTATCTTTGGCATTGCAAAAGTATTACTTGGGTTATTTACATGTTGGGTTGCTATTAGGTTGAATTGATTTATTTTGCTTCTTATATATATGTTAACTTAAATTTGTAGAAAGCATGATTTTGAATAAATTGTGTTTTTCTCATGCATTGATGATTTTGTGCATAGGAGCTATACTTAGAATATGTGGTTTGTACTAAAACATATTTTCTCCTTCTCCTAAACATTTTAGGTTCTGGCCATTGAGGATATTCGTGTTCATTGAAGAAGAAGACTTGTCTCTTTCCTAAGTCAATTGGTGAATCCTCATGTGTTCCGAGGATAGAGCCACTCATCAATCCTTATTAGTTTTGTGTATGTTTTGAGACAATTATTCCATTCTCATGTTGAGAATTTAGTTGTAGCCTATATATAAAATTGTAACAAACTAAAGGCTATGCCCAAACTATTGTGATTCACTTTATAGATGGTTAAGGTGAGACAAAGTATTTGACTAAATTCCTATATGTTGTATGTTATTTATGTGAGAAGCCTATGTATACTTCTTATGTATAGATCTATCTAAACCTCCTTTCTATATAATCAAAAGTTTTCAAATTTCCCGCATTTTCTTACCTATGATGTGTTATAACGAATGCTAAGGGATTGTCTTAGTCATCGTAGAGGATGCCACCGCCGATTACGCCTAAGGGTTACTTTGGTTTGTAACAAACTTGGTATAAGAGCAGGATGTTAAGTATTCTTAGGAATGATGTCTCACTAAACCACATCTATGTAGGGTCTTATTCATAATTGTGAAGTGCACCACACTTATGAATGAGAAACTATGTGATGCTTAGGAACTTTCGCTCTTTTTTTATTTCTTAGTCGTGCGTAAGAGTCTTAACTCTATCTATTCCTTTCTTCTAATCCTTTTATTGTGCTTATAGGTAATGAATACAAGGACGAATAACGCTCGAAGGGTCGAAGAGGAGAATTTTAATGAGGTGGTTCCCCCTCTATATCCTCAAAACCATCAAGTTCCTATTGAGGAACGGCTATGCATAATGTTTAAATAAGGTCAGCAATTCATAGCTTGAATCAAGTGTTGGCTACCCAAGTTGATTGGGATGCAAGGGAGTAAGTGAACCCCAATGCAAACACCACCACTTAAAGAATTAGGGATTTCACAAGAATGAATCCCCCTAGTTTCTATGGTTCAAAGGTGGAGGAGGACCCACAATGGTTCATTGATGAAGTGTTGAAAGTTCTTTATGTTATGGGTGTTCTTCTCAAGAAAACGCGGAACTAGCCGCCTACCAACTCAAGATGTATCTGAAGTGTGGTATGATCAATAGAAGGATGAGAGGCTGGTTATAGAAGGTCGAATTACATGGGGAGCCTCAAAAATTGTTTTCATTGATAGATTCTTCCCCTTGAACTAATGGAGAGGAAGATTCAAGAATTCATCAACCTTCGTCAATGGGGTATGAGCGTGAAAAAGTATAGTTTAAAGTTCACTCAACTATCAAAGCATTGTCCTACTATGGTCGTGGATTCTAGAGCCAAGACAAACAAATTTGTCTTGGGGATATCCAATTTTATGGTTAATGTATGTAGGTCAGCTATGTTAATTCTTAGCATGGACATCTCTTGTCTCATGGTTCATGGCGAACAAATGGTGGAGAAATAGCTTAAGCAAGTGAGAACCGAAGAGGGGAATTCTTCTAAGAACAGGTTTGAGGTTCAAGAGAACCCAAAGTTAAAAATGAGGTTTTCCAACCAAGGCCCTCCTATCCTCCAAGTGTAAACAAGAGTAACGTGCCTAGTCCCAAGCCAAAGTGGAATATCTTATGTAGAGAAACCTCTTTCTGCAAAATGTGATAAGAGACATGATGGTACGTGCCTAGTTTGCACGGGTAATCGAAATGGTTGTAGAAAGAGTTGTCATATCAAGAGAGACTACCCTATGTTATATTAAAGTTCAAGAAAGTTCCCCAAATGTGGATGCTTCTAAGATGAATCACTTTTATGCTCTCCAATCCAAAAGTGATCAAGAGAGCTCACCAGTATGTTAAAATTATTCTCCTTTGATGTATATGCTTTGTTGGATGCGGGAGCTACATTTTCATTTGTGACCCCTGTTGTAGACAATAAATTTTAAATACTACCCGACTTATTAGACGAACCTTTTTTGATTTCTACATTGATGGATGATTCCGTGGTGGTTAATAGATTTTATAAAGGTTGTCCTATTTCCTTAATCAACTGAGTTACATTAGTTGACTTAATAGAACTTGATATGCTAGATTTTGATGTTGTTTTTGGAATGGATTGGTATCATTCTTTTTTTTCCTCAATTGATTGTAGGACAAGGATAGTGAAATTAAAATTTCAAACTGAACCCATTTTTTAGTGGAAGGGAGGAAACTCAAATCCTAGGGGTAGATCGTCTCATGTCTAAAAGCTTGCAAATTGATTGAAAAGGGTTATCTCTACAACATAGTAAGGGTTAGGGATCTTGAATCCGAGGTCCCCCCAATAGAGTCGGTACCCATAGTGAGGGAATTTCCAAAGGTCTTTCCCGATGAACTTCATGGAATTCATCATGACTGGGAGATTGACATCGGCATAAACTTGTTAGCAGATACACAACCTATTTCATTTCATCCTTATCGGATGGACCCGACAGAGTTGAAGGAGATAAAGTCTCAACTCAAAGATTTGTTAGCAAACAATTTTATTCAACCGAGCATATCCCCATGGGGTGATCGATTATTACTTGTAAAGAATAAGGACAGGTCGTTGTGAATATGCATCGACTATCAATACTTAAACAAAGTAACTATAAAGAATAAGTACTCGATCCCTACGATTAATGACTTGTTTGATCAACTCAAATGAGCAAGCAATTTTATAAAGATTGACTTGAGGTCAGGTTATTATAAATTTAGAGTGAGGGAGGTTGATATTTCAAAACGGTATTCCGACCAAGATATGGTCACTTTGTATTACTTGTGATGTTGTTTGGTCTAAAATATGCCCCGGTGGCATTCATGGACCTTATGAATCGAGTTTTTAGAAAATATATTGACTTGTTTATGATTATATTTATTTATGACAGTTTGATATACTCTAGGAGTGAAAATGGTCATATGAGACACTTTGGAATAGATGAGCAAGTTCTCAATGATAATCAACTTTTTGCTAAGTTTAAAAAGTGTGAGGTTTGGTTGAGATCAATTGCCTTTCTTGGTCACATTGCCTTTAGCTAAGGGGTATAGTTTAACCCAAGGTAGAAGGATGTGGTAAAAGTTTTACCTAAACCTTTGAGTCCTATAAATATCCGAAGTTTGCTAAGGTTTTCCGGTTACTATAAGAGGTTTGTTGAGGGATTCTCCGCTATCGCATTTCTATTAATACCTTAACTTAAAAGAAGTCCAAATTCATATAGTCGGAATCATGTTAAAAGAGTTTCGAATTATTGAAATATAGACTCACCTCCTCTCTAGTGTTGACTTTACCAAAAGACACCGAAGTGTTTGTGGTTTATTTTGATGCCTCCCATGTGGGTCTAGTGTAAAATGGGAAAGTCAAAGCGTAAGGCTCTAGACAACTCAATCCACCTGAGATGAATTTCCCAACTCATGACCTCAAGCTTGCTTCCGCGGTATTTCTATTGAAAATTTGGAGACATTATCTATGTGGGGTACATGTTAATGTATTCATCAATCACAAGAGCTTATAATATGTGTTTAACCAAAAAATTTAAACTTATGTCAATGAAGATAGTTAGAGCTTTTAAAGGAATATCACTTGAGTGTCCACTACCATCCCAGAATATATAATTTAGTAGCGGCTGCTTCAGATAGAGTCCCATGGGTAGTGTTACTATTGTGGTTGATGATAAGAAGGAGGTAGTAAAAGGGGTTCATAGTTTTTTTCATTTGGGTGACCAACTAGAAGACTGTCCAAAGGGTGGTTTCGTGGTTCATTACAACTCCGAGTTATTTTAAGTGGTTGGGGTGAAATCCAAGCAACACATTGATCCTATATTGATGGAGTTGAAGGAAATGGTTCTTTGTAAGTCTAATGAGTTTTTTTTTCAAGGAGAAAATGGGGTGCTTAGGCACAAGGAAAGTTCAATATACCAGATGTGGATAGTTTAAGGGATTTGATCATGAAAGAGACTCATGTCTGCAGGCATTCCAGTTACCCCGACTAATGAGAAACATATTAATAGAAATTGTATTAAAAGGGACATAGCAGACTTTGTTGCTTAGTGTCCAAATTGCAAACAAGTTAAAGTCGAGTATCAAAGGTCGGGTGGGTTGATTCAAAATATAGATATTCCTACATGGAAATGGGAGGATATTAACATGGACTTTGTAGTGGGGTTGCCTTGTACTAGAAGACAACATGACTCGATATGGGTCATTTTTGATAGGCTAACAAGGTCCGCATATTTCTTTACCATCAAAGCCAAATATTCGGCGGTAGATTACTTCAAAATGTACGTTAAATAGATAGTGAAGTTACATGGATACCCTTTATCCATAACTATGATAGAGGTACTTAATTTACCTCATATTTTTGGAAACCTTTCAATAGTGGGATTGGTACGAAGGTGAATCTTTGTACTACTTCTGATCCCAAGAAGATGGTCAGGAGGAACAAATTATTCAAACTCTTGAGAATATGTTGTGGATATTTGGCATCGATTTCAACGGTAATTTGTATGACCACCTACCATTGATATAGTTCTCATACAACAAAAACTACCACTCAACTATCTCTATGGCACCCTTCAAGGAACTTTATAGGTGAAGGTGTACATCTCCCGTTGGGTGGTATGAGGAAGGTGAGTTTGATCTACTTGGTCCCGACATGGTCTATGAAGCCCTTGGGAAGGTTCGACATATAAAAAATAGACTAAAGGTGTCTCAAATTCGACAAAAATTTCATGCCGACAATAGAAAGGCGGACCTTGAATTTTAAGTAGGAGATTGGGACTATTGTAAAATTTCACCATGAAAGGGGTGATGAGGTTTGGAAAAAGAGGATATTTAGTCTTCGTTCTGTCGTTCCGTAGAATTTTTTAAGCGAGTTGAGAGTGTTTCCTATAAGTTTATGTTGTGAAATGAGTTGGCCATGATACATTTGGTAAATCGTGTTTCCATGCTTAAGAAATGTATAGGGGACGCGGTTTCCATTCTTCATCTAAATGGTATAGGGGTAAAAGAGGATATTTTTTATGAAGATGTGACTATTGATATCTTGGACCGCCAAGTTAACAAATTGAGGAATAAGGAGGTTGCCTCCATAAAATTTCTATAGAGGGTTGCTATCCTCATTTTTTTTGCCTTACTCCTAGCAAAGATAATGTTAGTACTCCCTTATGTTACTATTATGAATAATGTTAAACTTATCATGTTTTTCGAAATATGTGCATATTATAGTGGAAATTCATGCCTAAATTTAGTTCTTGTCTTTCTATTAAATATGTTTATTATGTGGTTTTCACTTGAGTGTGTTGTGTGCTATAAGTGTTCATGGAAGATTATAATGATCATAATTGATATTGTTTTCATAAGAAATCAACATGTAAACTCTTAATGTTCATTTTGAGCTTATTTGAAATGGACAACGTAGTACCTCCTTATGTGATAAGAAAGTTGAGCTTTTGTTATAAGTATGTGTGGTTTAAGTTCCTAATTGTTGAAGCGATGTTATGTGTCAAAAGAAGTTGCGACTTCCTCCTATGAGTTGTGACGTATTCTATTGTATTGTTGGTTTGTTGGCTTTTTGTCTTGAGTCTTTTCTTCCTATAAAAAGGTTTAGAGTGTCATTCGGGGACAAATCCTCTGAAGGGGTGGAGTATTGACACATCCGGAAATTTCCACGACTTATAGTATATCCTTACATGTTGATTAATGATAGTTTTGACCTAAATAAGTATAAATAACTTATTTGATAATTTTGGCAAAATAGGATTAAGAAAAGCCTTAACGTCTTGAAATTGGCTATATTTAACTAGTTGACGCCCATATGTTTGGTGAAGGTTTCTGAGGATCATATGAAGTCCAAAACTAGAAAAATGATTTTAATATGTATATTTTAGTAAAGAGTGTAAAATTGGGCAGTAACGAAACCCCAAGGATCAACGGAAGGGTCCTTGTGGAGGATCCGAACATGGGCGAGCAAGATACCAAGGCAGCTGCGCGTAGGAAGGTTTGTGGTGGTTGTTGCGCAATGCACACCATCACGAGGAGATATGTAGTTTGCCTCGTAATGAAGGTATGAAACGTACCCTAATGTGTCGGCTCAAAATTCAAAAATAAATTGGGGAATTAGCCACATGATGCCCACCTACTTCCTAGATATCATAAAAGTCGTATTTTGGGTGTTTTGTTATCACAAATAAACCCATTTAAGTGAGGGGTATTTTGGGTAATGTAATGGGTGACTATATAATGTATTAGGGTCGGTTTTAGGTCCACTATAACACAAAAATTCAGTCCTACAAGTTTAAATAAAAAATCACTCTCTCTCTCCCAAACTCTCTCTTCCTCCAAAACTCGATCCATTGAAGAACAATAGAGCTCCAAGAAGAAGAACAAGCCTTCAAGTTTTTCAACCCAATTTCCTTGCTCTCTCATCAGTAAGGTATGATTTGATTCACTAATTTGATTCCTTTTCCCAATAGGTCCTTCAAAATACGATATCTAGTTCTCCAAAACAAGGGTTTTTCTCCTCACATGGGTCTTTTTTCTAAAATGAAATTGTGAATTGTTTGTGATGAATGTGATGAATTAATGTTTAAGTATCAATTGATGGTAAATTGATTAACTCCTATGAGTTTTCCCTTGACCCAGGTTTTTCCCCAAATCCCTAATTTCATGGATTGATTAAGGTGACTTGTAGAAGGTGATGAACATGTCCCTTGTTTACATTGAATTTAGTTATGTTAATACGTCATGAATTTCCCTTTTTGCTTTGTTGGTTGTGATTTCTTGGAAATGAATTATAATGTCTCAAGAAGAGCAACGAGGTATTATCTTGATTCTCCTTTCATCTCAATTATGCAAGGTGAAATCTAGTTTTGTGATAATCATGCTATAGCTAATTGTGTTGTTGTGATGTTAGTGACAAGGTTACCTTATCCATAACTATATATTCATATATTGGCTATGAAGTATGTAATTATGTTATGTTATTATTATTATATGATTGGATGTAGTTTCTCATTATTATCATAATGTATCTAAAGTTAAAGAAAAGTTCTCACTTATGATCACCTACGTCGAGCTATTATGATAGCATGATTACATAAGTGTCTAGAAGAGAATAATGAAAACTTGTGTGATGTAATTAGATGATCACTAAGGGGAATAATTTCATAGCACAGAAAGGGCATGTAAATGATATGGAGCTCTAACGTTAGTAAGTCAGCCTCCCACATGTGTTTCCTCACATTAGTAAGTCAAGATTCCCTAATATTGTGTTGTCTCATCAGATTGAAACTTCCACATTAGTAAGTCAAGGTTTCAACAAACGCCTGGACTCTTAACTATGTTCTCACATAGGATTCTAGAATTGTGGATCCACCTATATAGCTACGTACGAATGGTTACACCTTTGGCAAGTGTTAACCCTCACTTTTCGGTGTGGGAGTAGAGCAGTGGATTCCATTTAGCTCACATGGTCTCATGTCGGTCATCACACTTATTTCCCTAATGTAAAATTAAATGAATAATTTATGTATGTGAACTTTTATGAGGGTTTCTTGAAGGCTTCTACATAGAGTAAGGGAGGATATGGGACTTCTCTTACTCATTGTACATGTGGGATCCTAAGGGATGATTCTATTTAGTGTTCTTTTATGATTATGATTATGAATATGACTATAATTATTATGCTATGAGTAAGAATAAATATATAAGCATGCTATGAAATTATGTTTTAAGAATGAAGTGGGTTGCTTAATGTGATACTTAACCTTGGATGGGATTATGGGGTTCTATTTTTGGCATTTCACATGTATTACTTGGGTGATTTACATGTTGGGTTGTCATTATGTTGACTTGACTTATTATGCTTCTTATATATATGTTGAGTTAAATTCATAGAAAACATGATATTGACAAAATTGACTTGTATCATGCATTGATGATTTTGTGCATAGGAGCAATACTTAGTACATGTCGTTTGTACTAACCTATATTTTCTCCCTTTTTCCATAACATTTTTGGTTCAGGCCATTGAGGAGATTCGTGGTCATTGAATAAGAAGATTTGTCTCTTTCCTAAGTCAATTGGTGAGTCCTCATGAGTTTCGAGGATAGAGTCACTCATCAAGTCTTATTAGTTTTGTCTATGTTTTGAGACAATTATATCATTCTCGTGTTCAGACTTTCGTTGTAGCCAATATGGCATATTGTAATAGTCTAAGGGCTATGCCCAAACTATGGTGATTCGCTTTATAGATTGTTCATGGTGATACAAAGTATAAGACTAAATTCCTATATGTTGTATGTTGTTTATAATAAAAGCCTATCTATGCTTCCTATGTAGAGGTCTATGTAACCCTCCTTGTTATATAAACAAAATCTTTTAATTTTCTTTTATTTTCTTACCTATGATTTTCTATGATGAATGCTTAGGGATTTTCCTAGTCCTCCTAGAGGAAGACGACGTCGGTTACACCAATGGGGTACTTTGGGTCGTAATAGTGAACCTTCATCTTGGGAAAACATCCATCTCAAGTCTTAATTTCCACTGTTTCCAAGTTCAAGAGAAACACCAATATCACTCAATCTCATAGGTTCTTTCATCAAATTATTTTAAAAGTCTTCTAATGCCATCGTGTGATTGAATTACTATTTGATTGATGATTTATGGTGAAAACTCTATGAACCCATGACACATCTTACTTTCGTAATTTTTACTTATGAAGTGGCTTTATTGATTATGAATGAATATTGATGAATTATGCTTAAATTGATTTATATTATTGAATTGTATAATCGTCTATGCTTAATCTCGATGAACTAATGATGTATTTATATATTGATGTATTGGTAAGTTACGATTAAAGGCCTAAGGAAAAATGTCATCAATACCTTGTTGAATTTTGATTGTGAATATGATGTTTATCCAATTGATAGCTGAAGATATTGTTTTTCCTATTTATGCTATTATGAATTCATTGAAGTTAAGGTGATCATGTCTTGAAGTGTTTATATGTACATGTGATTGTAATGATAGAATTATTATCTTGTAGAGGATGTCAAAGTGTTGTGATTGAAAGTATACTCTCACTAAATACTCATGAATTGGAAGTGTTAGGAACACTATTCTTGTATAAATTAAAGTTTAATGTGTATCTTTATTTTGTAGGATAATGCATCATCTTGAAGAATAATGAATGTATCTTGTCTTAATGTCTTGAATTAGTAGATATAATGTTAATATCCACTTAAGAACTAGATGAATTAATGAATAAGTATCTTGGTTTTGTAATCTTAATGGTAATATCCTCCCTATGAGAGACAAATGATGTTTTCGACAATGTCTTGAACCAATAGACCTAAACAGTGGTGTACAATCATGATGAGTCTAGGAACAAGTGTGAATGTACAAATTTAAACCTAATGGCAATGGTATTATTTTTGTGTGAAATGACGATCTTAGGAGCGGTGGACCTAATGGTGGTGGCACTTTCTAAGAAGATCAGTGAGCTATTCTTATATACCATTAATCAGTAGACCTAATGGTGGTGACCCTTCATGTGCATGTTGTTTGGGTCCATAGGCCTAATATTTGTAACCCTGTCAAGTACAAGGCTATGATGTGATTGGAATACTCTATGTCAGTGTAGGCTACGTACTGAGTATATAGAGTAATATTGAAACTCTCCCAATTTTTGGCTAGTGTTTCAATGAACATTTTCCTATCCCATATCAATGTGCAAACATAGGGGTATATACTAACCAGTGCTGATTTACAAAAGCAAGGATATCACCTCGTAAACTTTAGGCAAATGGATTCGATGAACTAGCTCTCATGGTCTATGTCTGTTAGTTTTTTCTTACCCATCATATGGGGTTTTCTAGTTTTTTGATAGGTACTAGAAAAATTTGGTAGTAGTATAGGATGTTATCTACACATTGCACGAGTAGGCTTTGAAAGGGCTTTAGTGAGTTCCCTAAGTCTCAAATGACTAATGTGTGAAAATCCTACGATTGATATTATTGAACAATGTTGACAGTTATATTCTTAAAGTGTAACGACTCAGAAAATAATAGGATGACCTATGGCCTTGATTTTTGGATTAGTGTTACTTTTAATAGAATATGGGATATTTTAGGACTTTCTTGGAGTGAGGATGAAATCTAAAGTGCAAGTGAGGACCTATGCTAGCAAAAGAGGGTGAAGGAAAGCCTCGTCCTTAGGTGGGAATTTTGGCGAGTAACCCAATTCCCCCCCCCCCCACTTCTCCTAGTTTAATGCCCACTTAGTGAGCCTACTATAGAATCGGAAAACCATGTGTGCCTTTGGCACCTAGTGCACATGACGAGCCTAAGTGTCCAAAAGGCGAACTCAATTGAGCAATGGCAAATTTTTAAGCTAAAGCTTGCAGGGTGAACTTCAAATGCTGAGATCTATTAGACAGAAAAATAATTAGGTGGGCTATAATATATCCCATGGAAGGCTTTGATTCCCCTTTCCAGCGCCACCAAGTATACCTCATTGCAATCTCGGGGTAAAAAGTTATGCTTGAAATAGTGAAACATGTCTCATTTTATGAGCTTACTGTTCAAATGGGCGGAACCAAGGGCCATTGGGTAAGTCTCATAGTGACCTTGGTGAGCCAAGGTGTGTTAATGGGCATTCTGCAGCGTGGGGAAGGTAAGTTTTTAAGTTTTATATAGGGATATTTCGGTAGGATTTCTAAAACAGACCCTACACTATTCAATTATTTTCGTAGCAACTATATAAACTTATTATGACATAATTTTTTTCGTCTAAAGCCTATCAAAATAGAATTAAAAGAATCCTATCTCCTTTCAATTATGTCTCTCACTAGAATCCCTCAAGTAGAAAAGAAGAAGAAGAGGGTCATTAGATCTAGGGTTTGACGATTTCAAAGTGGCTCATCCTCAAAGTTTGTTGGGAATTATTTGTAAAGGTGTGGGAGCTTTTTATATAGAGTTAGCTATAACCCTAAGCCAATAACAAAAGAGATCCAAAGATTTTAAAGTTTCTGAAAACGCCTCTTTCTCACTCTAAGTCGTTGATTCTTGTGTGAATAATTTCAAACGATTATATATGTTATTAGTGATGTTTTCAAGATGAACATCCAAAAATTCCTAAATTTTGCTTATGAAATAAGTTTATGATAATGTTTGGAAATTAATTGAATCATGCTTAGATTGAATTGTATTGTCGATTCCTTTTGTTATCTATACCTATTGATAATAAACTTTTAGTATATGGATGAGTTGGGAATTATGGACTTGCGGGAAAGTTATTAGTAAGAATTACTGTGATGATAGAATTGTTGGTAACTAAATTATGGGGATTATGGCACTGTAGAATGGTAGTTAGTGATAGTTAGTACAAAGTATGGGTAGATTTATGGGATAATATCTACAAATTGCACGAGTAGGATTTTAAATAGATTTAGTGAGTTCCCTAAGTCTCAAATGGATGACGTCTGAAAGTCCTCTCAATGATGTTATTGATCATTTTTGATTCATAAATACTTAAATGTAGATATGCATGTTATACTTGAATCGTATCATGAGTTGCTTCCTTGTAATGTCTTATATTATACAAATGTTCTTGCTTATGGTGACTTAAATGGAATACTTATTGTGAGTAGTGTTATGGGATATTACTTTCACATTGCACAAGTATGACTTAGGGGTTGTCGATTGTAATACTCCTAATGTGTCAAGTTGACTTATGTGATATTTGTGTGTCTTTGATGCTTCATTATGTAAAGATAGAAGATTTAAATGGTTAGTTGACTTTTGGTTACCTTAGTGATATGCCTTAGTGTGGATGGTTGTATGAGATACTATCCGTACAATGCACAAGGTATACCAGAAGGGGTTTTGAGGTAAAGTTTTACTATAAAGGCAACGATTTACATGTGATTGTTCAAATATGCAACTATGACATGCATATTGGGTTTCGGGATATATCTATGTTGTGGTTACATTCATGAAGTTCATATAAAAATGGAATATGGTTGACTTTAATCAACATGTCCCCTTTAAAAGCATGTTTATTCATCGTCATAACATTTAATACATTTTTGTGTGCTAACCCATATTTTTTGATCTTTTACTACAAGAGTAGGTTCTGGAAAATGATTGGTTCTAGCTAGGATGGAGGTGCTTGGGTAGAATTTCCTCAATGACTTGGTTTGTACTCATAGATAGAGGTCAAAAAATTTTATTTTTCTAGTTCATTCATGTTCTAAGACTATTGGTAAGAATTTGATTGTAAAGGGTTGTGTATCTATTGTGTTTTTGTGTTGGTTCTGTGATTTCCATGCGAGACTTGTACTTCCACTTGATTTCGAAATGTATTTCCGTTGAATACATGGTTTTTGAATAAAAAATTTTAATTCTGCACTACTTTCTAATACCTATGTGATTAAAGAATGATATAAAAGGCTTGTACAAGATCCTTTTGGGGTGAAGTATGTTTTGTCTCATCTACGGAGTGCTCTCAGAGCGTGACACCATCTATTGATACTTGATGGATATAGTAGAGACAATTGTACAGTCAGTCATTCAAACATTGGTGAAAAAGACATTTATGGATAGCTCTACTTGAGCCAGAGGTGATGTCACACTTGGAACTGATACCCAAGATTAGACTGATATCTCTTCGGGCATTGATGACCCAACAATATTGATGGATTGCGTAGACAAGACCTTCATTTACCTCCCTTTCGATAATTTATATTTACTATTTTTTATTTTCTTTCATTTGAGTACAACTGAGTTTCTATTTGTGGTTGGACGATGTGTTTCAATACCTACCTCTTATGTCTACATTTTAAGTATACACTGAATTGTTATTCTTTTAGAGTATTTGTTGATATTTATTTCATGGGTGTTTGTTCTTATGCCTCATTATTATGAATCAATATGGTTTTGACCCATTTAAAAAAAATTACCAATTGTTGTTTTTTCATGTGGTTGTTCTTGTGAAAATTTAAGTATCATTTATGATAAATATTTATGACTTGAATAGTGCTCTTAATCGAATAAAAATGAATGAGAAGTAACAATTTGAACAAATAATGTTACATAGGCAATATCTGAACTTTTTACATCTCGTTATAACTAGATGACTGTCGAATGATGCTGTTGTAATAAACATTGGACACTAGCGAAAGTGTTGAGTGTCGTTTGATATTGGTGTGAATTCCTTATGTGATAAGAATATTGTGAACCTTGTGTGATGACGAATACAATTTGCCCTGTTAATCCTTTTTTGAAAGTGATGTAAGCTCTTGAAATGATCTTAGGCAAAAATTTTGAAGAGTGAAACTATTTGATAATATACCTCTTTATGTGGCTAACCTTTTTAGATGTGTAAACCTTGTTTAACCCCTTTTTAGCCTTATCCTTTTCTTAGGAGAAACATGATTCGATTAAGACCCCTTTTTATCAATTCACCAATAATCCTCATAAAGTTTTTTTTGTATGATTAGTAAACTTAGGCTAAAATAATATGTTGGGGTGTGGTGAAAAGAGAAGGTAAACTAGAACGCCTTTAAAATGAACTAGTGAAACGATATCCTCATGTTTGCGTGTTTGTGTTTGGTATGAGTTTGTCTTGAGATTTTAAGATGTTGCATGTTATTTCAAACCATGGTTGAGGAGCTTATAGGTTAAACATCTAGGTATGAACACCCAAGGACCACTTAAAGAGGCCTTGAAGAGGATCCTAAGTTTAACCCCACAACACACCAAGGAAAAACCTAGGCTGCCTAAAAAGTTGAACCACTGATGCATTCCACGACCTGTAGATTAATCTATAACTCGTGGTCTTGCTCCGTAGGTCAATGGGCCTGAAACAACTTTGAAGTCACATATTAGGATTCAACAACATGGTCCATGAACCCGTTCTTGGTCCGTGGGTGTGAGTCCGTAGATTCGACCTACAAAGGTTGTCTTGTGCATGATCAAGTGAAGGGTGACTTGAGAAAGAGCCCCTTTTGTAACACCCCTAATTGAACTAAGGTGAACTAGATCCTCGTGAGTGTTTTTTGAGTTAATTTTGGTATAAAATGAGTTACTTTAGTGTTCTCAGGCAGTGTGTGAAGTTTTGTTATCTTTGGAGGTCAAACAACCAAGAACGTACATGACGTTTGGAAGGTGTGCCGTAGATAGTGTTCTTGTTTCTTTAGGTGTTTGAGTAAGTTTTATGTGTTCATTTTAATCGAAATTGATGTGGGATGTTCCTATGACCTAAAATACTACGTTTAGGGGTCTAACATTCAGCTATGACCCCATCTAGGACCCATGAGTTGTCCTAAAAGAGGACCCCACTTCTTGGACAGAAGATTCCCAAATAGTGACCAAATGACGACCCAAGGGACGGTCCTTTGTTCAACCAACTGTCCATCGACTATAGGCGTCAATTTGCCCTGCAAGTATATCAAAGCCTACAGATGGAGGGAGAGAAGGGCTGGTTTGAATGTGTTTCTTCACAAAAATAGTGGGTTGTCTTATATTTGAAGTATGGTATCCATCCTTCAACCCTCTTCAATTCAAAGAGTCATTTCCAGAAGATTTCAAAAAAGACTTCCAAACTCTATTTTCTTCTATCTTTGATTCAAGCATGGATCTTCTTGTAAACATGTTTTAAAGATTCAAATAGGTTTATTCTAGAATGAATTGATGATTTTAATGTCAAAACCCTAATGAACTCATGTTAATGCATATTTCAAACTTTAAGCTTAAGAAATCGGTTATATGACCATGTTTATGTAGGGTATTAACTTCAGTTTTCTTATGTTGTTATTATGATTTATCTACTTCCCTAAGGTCCTTATTATGATGAAATATTGAGAAAATTGGTTAAAGGTGATGATGGCTTGATTATATGGCTAGTTGCTTATATTTTATGATTCTTATTGTTAATTGTTCTTTAGTGGTATGGTCTACCTTCGTGGTGGCGGTGTTTATTTGATGAACTTGATATTATTGATTTTGTATTGTGAGCGTGGATTTGATGGACTAATATGTTAAATGAAGTGATAATGAAGATGGTTTTTGTGTTCTGTATTATGAAACTTGAATTGCATGTTTGACCTAGATTATGTCTAAATGAAGTATATGATTATGTGAAGCATGTAAAGTGTGTGCATTGATGAATTTAGGTCTCAAGCATGTATAGAAGTCAATGTAAGTGAAATGATGCTTAAATGCAATATGTGCTCACAAATACACACACTTAAATGAATGTTTGAAGCTAAGTATAGTAACTAGAGGTGTTTTGAGGAGGACCCTCCTCGTGAGTTGAGATGAAGTGTCTAGTAGCAACCTTAGTACATCATAAGATCTTTCTAAGATAGGTCGGAGGGTGAATGCCTTTCATGAGTTGAGATGTGGTGTTCACTAGTTATCCTTGACCTTAAGTATATAATTTTTAGAAATCATAGGGCTATGTCTAGCCCCAAGAGGATATAAAAAAGAGATGGTTACACTTCGTGAGTTGAGATGTTGTATCCAATGTACGTCTTGAGATGAGTACTCTTCGTTAGTGAGGATTCCTATTTTGATAGGGGTTAATATCGAGATTCCATGTATAGCTCTCATGGTCTATGTTAGTTAAGCTAGCCCCCATAAATGAATTGAATGAACTAAGTGTTGTAAAAGAACGTGCTACTCAGGGTTGGTGGTGGTATGGGACGCTATATATCCATTGCACTAAGTAGGACCTTCCGAAAGGGAAGACATGGTGCCAAACTTTCTAAAAGAGTGTAATACTTAAGGTAGGTGGTGGTATGGGATGCTATCTATCTATTGAACTAATTAGGCATTCCGAAAGGGATGTCTTTATTTTTTTGTTGAGTGTACTTCTTAAGTATTGTGTTGAGTGGTGACTTTTTATTCCGAGTGGAGTAAGCTTTTGGTTGGTAGTCTTAAAGATCTCCTTGGTGTAAATTGAAGGATGTTTTTAGACGTTTCGTTCATCTCTTACATTTGAATGTGTTGGACTAACCTCTATCAGGAAACTTCTATGAAAATAAGTTCACTTCCTCATTTGCAATACCATGGAAGTTTACTATCTTTGGAGTCTCTTTAGTTCATTATAATGTTTTGTATAGTTTACTGTAATTTTGGTTAAGTTATTGTAAAGTGATCAATCCAAGGGAAGCCATTAGGAGGACTAAGTGGGAGTATTAGTTCGGGACGCTACTCTCACGTTGCACTTAGTGTTACATATAAGGACTATTGGATTAGGGAATTTAAATGATGTTCGTATGAATGTATGTTTGGAACTTGTTCAGCTAGGAGTTTGGATTTGATTCCATACTTGGTAAGCCTATGGTTGTTGGTCTTAAGGATCCTTTTTGTTTGACTTAAAGGGGGTGTATGGGCAGTCCCTTCGTGCCTTACGTTAGGGGATCATAGGATAACTTGAGTTAGGGAAACTTCATGGTAAAAAAGGTTCACATGACTTGAACTATGCCCTTCATTGTAATGTGTTCACTGTAAAGTCCTTGGTGTTACTGTAATGTGTTCTATAAATTCTAAAATTATGATATTATTCTATTAAGTGTTAAATGATGTTTCTTATATTATTTTACTTCTTAAATCATGAATATTTTACTTAAGTGGCATGAAATTTTATTTTACTAAAATTTCCCTTTTTGCACGTTTTTGCATATGCCATACTTAGTACATTGTTTTGTACTAACCCCATACTTTTCTGTACTCTCTAACTATAGGTTGGAAGCTTTTGAAGGTTTGAAAGTGAAACTTGGGAAAGTTCCTCTCAAGGAAAACTATGTCCTCATATATTCTAGGGCATAGTCCTTTTCTTAGATTTTTATTTATGACTCATTATATATTTCCTCTTAATGTACGTGTCCGTAAGATATTATGATGTGTCTTAAATTGGCTAGTGACGATGAGATCCATTATATATTTATGAAATATTTCCTTTTTATATTAATTGTTGTGCAAAGTTTTAATTCTGCACTACTTTTCATATTTTATGCGATGAGCGATAGTTAAAGAGCTTGTACAAGAACCCAAAGGGTCAAGTCCGCGTTACCACGAACCGAGGTTTCAACCTAACTTCTACGGGGTATTTTCGATCGTGACACCTTTGCTTGCTTATGTTCATGGACGATTGTTTTGGATTTATTTAAGTATTTTGAGAGTAGTTGAAAACTGAAAAAGCTGTTTTGGGTTTCATTAATAATTTTTCACCAAAATAAAACCATCTCTTCAAAAATATCTTCTCACTTGAACTCCATAGGAGGTAATATTAAAATTCAAGCTAGGGTTGATTATTTCAAGATTTTTATTCAATTTCGTTGAATTTTTCAATTATGAGATGCGTTGATCCATAATCCTTGATTAATCATTCATTCAAAGAGCCAAATCAAAATAGATTTTAAAGTATTTCAACAGCAAAAAAAATTCTTATTTTCTAGTATGGAAAAGGTCCTAAATACCCTTAAGTATTACAATTGGTTTAAAACTATCATTCACCCACTTATTCGCTTCAAAATACCCTTCTTATCAACGTATTGGCTCCAAAGTACCTTTGTCATCCACCTTTGGGTTCAAAATTTACGACTTATTTAACATTTTTAAATTTAAGCTATTAAATATTTCTTTTACTACGTGACACTCAACTTTTTATTATAATTTAACATATTTATATAATTTATAAATAAATAAACTACCTGCAATTTGCTAATTAAACCCCACCCAATTAATAAACCCGCCCCATTACCCAAAAAGTGTTTCGAAAAGTTTGAGGCAAAAATATCTATAGAAGTGTATTATGATACATTCAAGTGTTCAATCAAAACATATTATAATTCAATTGTCTGAATAAAAATTACCGATAAACATAAAAGTCTGAGTATGTTCATCTCAATTATTCATTTGTCTAAATTATATGATGATACTTAAAAAGTAACTTTTTACAAAATACTATAGTAATGTTTTAATATTTAAAACAAATATAGAATACTTATAAAATTAAATTTATAAAGTGCATGAATTTATTCGTAAAGTAATACTTCGTTGCCTTTAATCATAAATTTCTTATTGAATATTGAAAGAGAATCCTATAGAAAGTATCCTCCTAAATAAGATGGTCAACCTAAATTTTATTGGGGCTATAATTCAGACTCGAATAATTTTGGATGTCATTTTTAGGAATCTATAATCTCATCGTATTTTAGTAATGCATAGGGCGATTTAGATATTAGAATTGGCTTATTAATTGTGTCGGTATAATTAGTAATGGGCGGGCAATGGATTGATTCATCTATTATATTAATAAAACTAAATTTTATCAAATAGTCGAGCACCAAGTATTTTTGAAAAACATTTATATATTTTATGTTTAAAACAGTTAAATAAGAGATCAATTTTAAAAATAAAGGTGGATGATAAGGGTATTTTGGAGTCAATAGGTGAATGAAAAAGACATTTTTGAGTCAATAGGTGGGTGAAGGGTAGTTTTTTTAATTTTCAATACTTCTAGGGTATTTTAAGCCTTTTTTCCTTTATAATATAAGCATGGGTTCATTGATGAAACATTTTCATAGACCATATATTACTAACACCTCCAAATGGAGGTATTAATAAAACATTGTATACTACCATGTTGGATATATAACTAATCTATGGATTATGTATACAAAGGCCCAAATAACTCCTAAATGGTGTAACAAGATCAATCTTTTCATCCAGTACTCTCCTTTTCAATGTATCAATATCTTCAATTCTTGGAAATATATCAACACACCCCTTTTTTGTTGAACCAGAGGTAGCATTACTTATAACAACCAAAAGTAGCTCATGAACAATACATACAATGAGAAAATTAAAACATGTCAATGCCACTAAAGGCATAATCTCACACTAATATCAAAAGACATTCTAACAAAGGCATCACGTCGGTGTTATCTGCAATTAAAATAAGTTGCAGATTCGGAGAAAAATAAAAGACAAATAATCGACGAGAAGAACAGATACAAGTATGTAATTCCAAACTAAGAAGTATTATCCTATTATCTAAGACGCATCTCCAACTAATAAAGGCTAAAAGTAAACTAAATGTATGGATAATAGTTATTCAAATAGATAAGGATAAATATACAAGTCCTTATAAGAAAATTCATGATTAATATAAAATTAAAAAAAACTACCTTTTGTGTTTTGCTTTCCTCTTCGTTTCCTCCTCTTGATAGATCGTTTCTCCCCCTCTCCGTTCTTTCTATTTTTCTTATTCGAACCCTTTTTCTTTTACCCTAATTAGCATATAATTAAGTATAAAAGATGACAAAAGTAACCCACTAATTAATTCAAGGTTATCTCCTTTAACCCCCAAGTAATTGAATTATTAGTATTACCCACTAACTTTATAATTATAAGCAGGAATAGTCCAAAACGCCCCTTAAAACATTTAACAGAAATCCGACCCAGTCAGGGTTACGTAGCCTGTGATAAGCCGTCGTGCCTGCGACGGTCCGTCCTGCTGAGTCGTCACAGAGTTCAGAGACTCACTTTTTATTTAAGACCCTGTGACGGTCCATCGTGCCTACGACGGTCCGTCCTGTCATTTCGTCGCGAAGTTCAGAGAGTCGATCTAAGTACCCAAATTTCAGAATTCTAAGTGTTTTGGAACGAAACACCCTGGACGGTCCGTTGTGCCCATGACGGTCCGTCGTGGGATCCGTCGACTCAGACAGTTATTACCAGAAAATACTCTACTGCTCAAAATGACAAAACAGGTCGTTATAATAGATACCAATTTACCCATCGTTCATCCCCGAAAGATCACAAGAAGAAAAACAAGGCGAAAAGGAGTACCTGAATCTGTAAACAGATGTGGGTATCTTTCTTGCATATCAGCCTCTTTCTCCCAAGTGGATTCTTCAATTGGCCGATTCTTCCATTGAACCTTGATGGATGTAATCTCTCTTAACCTCAGCTTGCAGACTTCTCTATCTAAAATAGCAACTGGATCCTCCTCATAAGACAAATTCTCATCAAGCAGGACTGAATCCCAACGAATGATGTAGTTTCCATCCCCATGGTATCTTTTCAACATCGACACATGAAATACCAGATGCATATTCCTTTCGATCTCCAACCTTTCGATCTGCATATTCCTTCTGCCTACTTTGAGCCGCTAAAAGATTTTCTTGAATACATTTCACTTTATCTAACAATTCCTTCAGAAGGTCAGTACCCCAAGGTCTAACCTCAAATGAATCAAACCACCCAATGGGAGATCTACACCTTCTCCCATACAGTGCCTCAAATGGGGCCATATCGATACTTGAGTGATAGCTATTATTGTATGAAAACTCTGCTAAGGGTAGGAAGTTGTCCCAATGGCCACCAAATTCTATCACACATGCATGAAGCATATCCTCCAACACTTGAATCGTTCGCTCCGACTGACAATCGGTCTGAGGGTGAAATGCAGTACTAATGTCCAACTTAGTACCTAATTCAGCATGCAATGTTCTCCAAAACTTAGAAGTAAACTGCGTACCTCTATATGATATGATGGAAAGTGGAACTCCATGCAGTCGAACAATTTCTGAGATGTAAATTTTGGCTAAATTCTCTACATTATAAGTCACCTTGACCGGAATGAAATAAGCAGACTTAGTTAACCTATCAACAATTACCTAAATGGAGTCAAACTTACCCAATGCCTTTGGAAGACCAACCACGAAGTCCATTGCAATTCTCTCCCACTTCCATTCAGGAATGGGCATTCTCTGAAGTGTTCCTCCGGGCCTCTAGTGTTCATACTTTACCTGCTGACAATTTGGACATTTGGCAACAAAATCAACAATGTCGCGCTTCATTATACTCCACCAAAAGTGTTGCTTTAAGTCACAGTACATCTTGGTTGCACCTGGATGTATAGAATATCTGGAACTATGAGCCTCTGTAAGAATAGTGTGGATCAAATCATCAACACGGGGCACACATACCCTTCCCTTAATTCTCAAAACACCTTCCTCATCCTTTATTGCTTCTTTAGCCTCTCCTCGCAACACCATATCCCGAATTCGGCTTAGTTTCCCAGCATCAAACTGTTTTCCCTTGATCTTGTCAAGAAAAGAAGATCTTGCCTCCACACTGGCAAAAAATCCTCCATTCTCATTTACTTCTAACCTCATAAAGTCGTTAGCCAGAGTCTGAACCTCTCTAGCCAATGGGCGTCTAGAAACTTGTAAGTGGGCTAAACTACCCATGCTCCCTGCTTTTCTACTTAAGGCGTCGTCCACAACATTAGCCTTTCCTGGGTGATACAAGATGGTAACATCATAATCCTTCAGTAGTTCCATCCACCTCCTCTGTCTCAGATTCAAATCCCTCTGAGTAAAGACATACTGTAGGCTACGATGATCCGTATAGACTTCACACTTGACCCCATATAGATAATGTCTCCATTGTTTTAATGCAAACACAACTGCGGCCAATTCCAAATCGTAGGTCGGATAGTTACGTTCATGCACCTTTAATTGCCTCGAAGCATAAGCAATTACATTCTTCTCTTGCATTAGTACTGCACCCAAACCAGAATAGGATGCATCACAATAAACAATGAAGTTCTTACCCTCTACCGGCAAGGTAAGGATAAGTGCAGTAGTCAACAAAGTCTTGAGTTTCCGAAAGCATTCTTCACATTCATCCGACCATACAAATGGAACATTCTTCTTAGTCAAGTTCGTCAATTGGGAAGCAATAGAAGAAAATCCCTTGACAAATCGACGGTAGTAGCTGGCTAAACCAATAAAGCTCCTCATTTCTGACACATTAGTAGGTCTTACCCAATTTCTCACTATTTCAATCTTAGAAGAATCCACCATCACTCCATCCTTAGAAACCACGTGCCCCAAAAAGGACACTGAATCTAGCCAAAACTCACACTTGGATAATTTGGCATAAAGCCTTTTCTCCCTTAACACTTCCAACACAATTTTCAAATGCTCCTCATGTTCCTTCTTACTCTTGGAGTATATCAGTATATCATCAATAAATACGATCACAAAGAGATCCAGATATGGCTTAAAAATCCCGTTCATCAAGCTCATGAAAGCAGCAGGGGCATTCGTAAGACCAAAAGACATTACTACAAATTTGTAATGCCCATACCTGGTTCGAAAGCAGTCTTTAGCACATCCGTTGCCCGTATTTTCAATTGATGATAACCGGATCTCAAGTCAATCTTAGAGAAGACACAAGCACCTTGTAACTCATCGAACAAGTCATCAATGCGAGGAATGGGATACTTGTTCTTAATAGTTACCTTTTTCAACTACTGGTAGTCTATGCACATCCAAAAACTCCCATGCTTCTTCTTCACAAATAACACCGGAGCACCCCAAGGGGATGCACTTGGTCTAATGAAACCTTTACTTAACAACTCTTGAAGTTGGGCCTTTAACTCCCTTAACTCCGCTGGAGCCATTCTATAAGGAGGTATGGAAATGGGGCGAGTACCCGGCTCCAGATCAATGCAAAAGTCAATATCTCTATCCGGTGGCATACAATGAAGGTCTGCAGGAAACACATCCAGAAACTCACGGACTACCGGAACCGACTCAATGGAGGGTACTTGGGTAATATCATCCCTGAGGTGTGCCAAGAAATCTAAACAACCCTTTCTAACCATTCTCTTAGCACGAATGAAGGAGATGATACGAACTGAAGGGGAAGTGTAGTCACCCTCCCACACTAACGGATCTGTCTCAGGCTTGGCCAATGTCATAGTTTTGGCATTGCAATCTAAGATTGCGATGTTTGGAGAAAGCCAAGTGATACCCAGAATTACATCGAAGTCAACCATTTGTAAGATAACCAAGTCTACATGAGTATTGCTCCCCACAAACGTTACAAGACAAGACCTATACACATTTTCAACTATCACAGACTCACCCACCAGAGTAGAAACATGAATAGGCATGTCAAGCAATTCACAATGTAAATTAAGACCAATAGCAAATGAAGAAGATACAAATGAAAATGTGGATCCAGGATCAAATAATACGGAAGCCATGCGATCACAAAGCAAAAGATTACCTGTGATAACAGCATCTGATGCCTCCGCTTCCGACCGCCCAGGGAAAGCGTAACAATGGGCCCTATCACCTGTCTGTCTGTTGCCTCTACCAGGTTGCGCTGCAGTAGTTCCCATTTGTCCGTCAGCCCGGCCGTTTTGGTGACCACCACGTCCTCCAGAATGACGGCCTCTTCCATGACCACTTCTACCTCTAACTATTTGAGGTTTGTAACTCTGTTTTAGACAATACCTCTTAATGTGTCAAGTCTCCCCACATACATAACACTCTCTGGAGTCAAGCATAGGTCTCTGTGAGAACGACGGAGTCTGGGGATAACCTCCAAACTCAGAGAAATGTTGACTGGTCTGCGGTGGACACCCAACTACAGTCTGCAGTGAAGACTGAATAGGTCGGGCTGGATAACCTCCTGAACCCTGCCCTCTTGAGTAAGAACCATTAAACTCACCTCACTTACGAAACTTTGTAGATGTCGATGCCATGGTGAAGTTATCTGGCTTCACTCCCTCCACCTCTATCACGAAGTCTACCACTTCCTGAAAGGATTTTTCTCTAGCCTCTACCTGTAAGGCTGAAATCCGCAAATCTGACCTCAACCCCTTCACAAAACGGCGAATCCGCTCTTGTCGACTGAAGCAAAGCTGGGTGGCATACCTGGATAATGCATGGAACTTAGCCTCACATGCAGTCACCGACATCTTGCCTTGCTCTAGGCTCAAGAACTCATCTCTCCTCCTATCCCTCAAGGTTCGGGGGATATACTTTTCCATAAATAAGCTAGAGAAAAATGCCCAAGTCATAGGTGGTGCCTGTGCGGGTTGACACTCAACATGTGACCGCTACCATATTTTGGCATTTCCCTGAAACTGATAGGTTACAAACTCAACGACAAATCGTTCCACTATGACCATTTTCTGTAGTAACACATGACAATCAACTAGAAAATTGTAGGCATCCTCAGATTCAGCACCCTTGAAGACTGGAGGTTTCAATTTCAAGAACTTACTGAAAAGTTCATACTGATCGCTTGTCATTATAGGCCTTATAGTCAAAAAAGGAAACGTGCCTATTTCCAATGAGGCATCCATGCGGGGAGCCAGAGTAGCTGTAGGTTGTACCTACGGAACCTGGGGTGCTGGTGCAGAAAACACTGGAGGTGTCTGGCCTTGATCAGATAATCCGCTAAGATAGGCAAGAACCTGATTGATCATCTCTGGTGTATGTTGGGGTGGTAATTCCTCATTCTGCACTTGCTCATTTTCCCCTTCCTCACCCTCTGTTACTACTTCCTCAGCCGGTGGAGGAGTCACCGCCCTAGTACTAGATGGGACAGGTGTTTGTCCTCTTCCTCTAGAAAACGTCCTCCCACGACCCCTTGTCATTGCTCCCCTTCGAGATACAGCCCCAGTGGCTAGCTCAGACACATCTTGTCTTGCCGGTGTTGGTGTTGGTGCGGTTGTTGATCTAGTTCTAACCATTTGCGAAATAGAGTGAAGATGGTCAGATACCAATTTGTATCACCTAGATACCAATTGGATCCAAGTAATAGCACGAAAGAAAGAAAGAATGGAATTTTCCTAAAGTCTTATAGCCTCTCAAAGAATAGTAAAGGCGTCCCCCTACCGTTCCTTAAGACTCTACTAGTCTCGTTCTTGTGTGATGAGACCAACGAACCTAATGCTCTGATACCAAGTTTGTCACGACCCAAAACGAGCCGCGAGTGGCACCCACACTTATCCTACTATGTGAGGGAACCAACCAATCTAAACCCCAACATTTCAAACATAATAAACATAAAAATAATGCGGAAGACTTAAAACTCATTATCGAAATCAATAATCAACTTCTAAACTCAAACTTATCATTATCCCCCAAATCTGGAAGTCCTCATCACAAGAACATCTGTCCTCAAATTACAAATTCTAAGAGTATCTAGAAAGCTAGAATAAATAAAAAGCTAGTCCATGTCGGAACTTCAAGGTATCAAGACATGAAGAAGAAGATCTAGTCAAAGCTAGAAGCGTTAGCTCACCCTGAAATCCGGTGTAATGAAGACTGGCTAGAGGTGCGATTGAGTTGAAGACGACGGTACGTTCGCTGTACTCCACAAATAACAAAGAAATAAACATACAAGTAGGGGTCAGTACAAACACAAGTACTGAGTAGATATCATCGGCCAACTCGAAATAGAAAACAGTATATATCAGATAATATCATAAAATCAACTACAATACTCAACATGTGGCATTTACAATTACCATAACCCTTGGTCACAACACCAACCACATCAATGACGACTCACGCCTCCCCATCATACTCATTTGGGAATTAGGTTCATTAAATTAAGTATATTAACATCTTTCAAGATTCATTATCTTTATTTCTCTCATGTCGGTACATGACACTCCGCTCCATATACTATCCTGGTGCCGGAACGTGACACTCCGATCCTCATATACTATCCTGGTACCGGAACGTGGCACCCGATCCTCATCATACTATCCTGGTACCGGAACGTGGCACCCGATCCATATACTATCCTGGTGTCAGAACGTGACACCCGATCCTCATCATACTATCCTGGTGCCGGAACGTGGCACCCGATCCTCATCATACTATCCTTGTACCGGAATGTGGCACCCGATCCTCATCATACTATCCTGGTACCGGAACATGGCACCCGATCCATATACTATCCTGGTGTCGGAACGTGACACCCGATCCCCTAATCTCACTACTTTCGTTCATCAAGCCTTCTTTTGTACCAAGGCATCATCATTAACAAAGTAGATTAGGGTTTTTCAAGATTTAGGATTCAATAGCTTCATTATGCTTATTTTATCACAATTATATAATCACATTCATGCAAGCATACAATTAAGCATATAGAAGGGTTTACAACACTTCCCAATACATATCATTACCTATTAAGAGTTTACTACGAATAGCATAAACCATAACCTACCTCTACCGAAGAATTGAAGTCAAGAAATCTACTTTTCCAATGCCTTGGTTTCCTCTTCATTTCCTCCTCTTGATCGATCGGTTCTCCCCCTCTCTGTTCTTTCTATTTTTCTTATTCAAACCTGTTTTATTTTACCCTAATTAGCATATAATTAAGTATAAGAGATGACATAAGTAACGCACTAATTAATTCAAGGTTATCTCCTTTAACCCCCAAGTAATTGAATTATTAGTATTACGCACTAACTTTATAATTATAAGCAGGAATAGTCCAAAACGCCCCTTAAAACATTTAACAGAAATCCGACCCAGTCAGGGTTACGTAGCTTGTGACGGGCCGTCGTGCCTACGACGGTCCGTCCTGCTGAGTCATCACAGAGTTCAGAGACTCACATTTTATTTAAGACCCTGTGACGGTCCGTCGTGCCTACGATGGTCCGTCCTGTCATTTCGTCGCGATGTTCAGAGAGTCTATCTCAGTACCCAAATTTCAGAATTCTAAGTGTTTTGGAACGAAACACCCTCGACGGTCCGTTCTTGCCCACGACGGTCCATCGTGGGATCCGTCGACTCAGACAGTTATTACCAGAAAATACTCTACTGCTTGAAACGACTAAACAGGTCATTACAGTTGGGGTATTTATGTGGGGGTTTCATTAACTTTATTAAACTTGCTTAAACCTCTAATTAATCATCTAACCCCCTAACTAATTAAATTAAACTAACATAAAATGTGTAGGGAAATTCGATCCTCACAGATGAAACCCCGATTGACGGTCTGTCTGTCAGTCGACAGTCAATATGACATTTTGTGCTACACATTCAACGATGACTGCACAGACTATGCAAATTGAGCCTATTTAATTAAATTTCTATGTGATATTGATGGTTGGCATCAACGCCATTTTGATCTACACACGAGCCATCGTTTTAGTTTTGTTTGTGCACACTGCCCAGGTTGTGTTGCCTCCTACATGCAAGGGTCCTTCTCAATATACTTTTGTTTTTCCTCGCGGTGTCAAACTTAGATATTTCGACCACAAATCCTCTAAAACACATGTTGTACACCCTTCCACCTAACTTCATGAATTTTCGACTCCTAAAATCTAGTTAAATAGGCTAAGGCATGCTAGTTTTTCCTTGAACCAAATTTCCAAACGTCATGTACGTTCTTAGATGTTTTGGTTTCTAAACCTCCTAAATAACTTATATACATCAATATAGGTCTTAAAGCAGTTTTTAGACCCATGTCACATATGCTAGGCTTTAAGACTCGTCTTGGAATTTTTAAACGTTATATTATCCCCCATTAGGAACATTAATCCCCGAACTACACTAAAAACCTTTGAAGGAAGGAATAGACTCAAGACTAGCAGCCTAACCAATCAACAATATCTAATTAACATAAATCATATTATTTTCAACAAGGCAATTAAAAATTTGCAATAACCACACACAAGGCTTAACGATTTCATAATGAGGTATTTTCTTCTCACAACACACATGAGCTCAACATACATAACCTGAGTTAATTAGCAAAAAGTTCAACTTATACACATAATACATAACTTTTCACTAAGACTTACCATGTAAAAATGCACAAAATAATAGTATGCTCCATTTGACCATCCATTTGGGGATGAAAAGCGGTACTCAACTTCACCTTAGTACCCAACCTTTTTTGAAAAGACCTTTA
Organism: Solanum chmielewskii; assembly: GCA_027704785.1. NCBI lineage: Eukaryota > Viridiplantae > Streptophyta > Magnoliopsida > Solanales > Solanaceae > Solanum > Solanum chmielewskii. The sequence continues at coordinate 17,453,009 of JAKWIX010000320.1, read as the reverse complement.
AAACCTGAATGTGAATTGTGCACCCTTATCCAATATGATGGATAAAGGAATACCATGGCGACACACAATATCATTTATGAAGATCCTAGTATAATCTTCTGTCGAATAAGTAGAATTCATGGGAAAAAAGTGAGCGGACTTTGTCAACCTATTCACAACCACCAATATAGAGTCATATTGCCTTTGATTCCGAGGCAAACCCACTACAAAATTCATATTGAAGTCTTCTCACATCCAACTAGGAACATGGACTTTTTTTATAGTACTGCACCTAGATTTTCATTTTCGTCTTGTACTTTTTAGGAATTTATACACTTAGAGATGATCTCTAGTTTGTCCTTCTTCATACCTTCACATAAATATATTTCCCTAAGATCATGGTACATTTTTGTCGAACCCGGATGAATCGAGTAGCGGGACCCATGGGCTTCTTATATGATCCTGTCCCTCAACCCATCTATATCGGGAAAAAACAATCTCCCTAGGTACCTTAACACACTATCCTCCCCTAAGGAAAATGACTCATATAACTTGCCGAGAACCGATTCTTTAAACTCCATTAATGTTTCATTATGGTGTTGTTTGGACTTTACCTCCACCACTAATGATTACTCAGAGTTGTAATGAACCATGAAAATATCATTCGAAGAATCTTCCAATCCACCCCCAACTTAGCCAACCTATATAAATCCTTCACTAGGTCTTTCTTGGCTTTATCAATGTGAGATACATTACCCATTGTCTTAAGACTTAGGGCATCCGCAACCACATTAGCATTGCGGGGGTGATAGAGGACACTCATGTCATAATGTTTCAACGATTCCAACCACCTTATTTATCGGATATTCCACTCCTTTTGGATAGTATATTCCCTCTTTATACCACTTGGTAATTGGTGTCTCCTCTCATGGGAATCTATTGGATGAGTATTCCTCTTGGGAAGTCAACATCTCATGCAAAATGAATGGTGAATCTTCCTCTTTGGGAAGTCATCACCTACCGTTGTCAAGTTCACTCGGTGCTAAGCTATATCCCTTTAAAGAAATTTGTTTAGGCTTTTAATTATCAATCATACCTTAGTTTAAGTCATAGGGTCTACCACTTGTATAATGATTATCATCAATAGCTCATTAAAATTTGTACGAGCAGAAGAACTTGTATTACAATTCATATAAGTGAGGCTAACACATTAGCATTTCATATCCTAACAAGGCACATTGATGGTCATCACCATCCTCATGCCTCATACACCTTAATTAACCTCACAAGATAGTCAATACATTTCAATTCAACATCATAGCATCCTAGAAATCCTAATACAAGGCAAACTCCAATATTACATCATGACATAACCACAATTAATCACCATTGGAAGTATAGATAGAGATCATAAGACCTATTAGATCCATTTTAGATTTTCCACATCATAACACAATATTCCTCATGATAACAAGAATATAAGAGTCACTACACCATAATTCAATATTAAATCAAAGCTTAAGACAAGATATTTAAGTCAATTGTCATAACCTATATAACTTCTCAAGAACTAGTGTGAAAGACTACAAATCTACTTGATTTGTACATGATTAGTGTAACAACATCATCTAATAGTGTTAAGCAATAATCAAGTCAATTGAATCATTCACAACCCAATTTACCTCAAGATCAAACCTAGGGTTAAAGGTTAAGGATCATGCTCCTCAATTAAGGCAAAACCATCACAAATTAGCATAATCAATTTAAAATACATGTTCATTATATCCTAAAGAAACCATAAACAACTCAGTTCATAGCATGAAATTCATAATTTAATGAAACCTACTTGAAAACCAAACTTTTTTTAAATGCTTTGAATGAGCCTTCTGAAGAAAGAAGTCTTAAAGGTGAATTAGATCACATTCATAAATGTATGATGAAGATTTGATGGTGAAATACTCCTTTTTAAGCCCTCAAATCTTCCCGATAGTTTGTCTTCAATGGTGTCTTCCAATATAAAGAGATAGAAGGGAGAAGGAAAAGGATTTTTTTAGAGTTGTCTTTAATCTAATGAGATTTGGGGTCTTTATATGTGGTATTACTTAACATAATTAAGCTCCTTAAACCCCTAATTAATAATCTAACCCCCCTAACTAATTAAATGAAACTAACTTAAGATGTACAGGGAAATTTGATCCTCACAGATGAGACCCCGATCGACGGTCCATTTGTGATTTTACATTCCCTGTGCCTTTCCAAGATACACATTTGTCGATGATTTAAGAGACTATGAAAACTAAGCCGCTTAAACTTAATGGCTATGTGTTGTTCGATGGTTGGCATCGACTCCCCGTCGATCCACACACAAGACGTCGTTTGTGTTTCGTTTGTGCACACTGCCCAGACACTGTTGCCTTCTATGTTCTAAGGTCCTCCTCAAGGGCCCTTAGTTAATCTTTCGGAGGTCGTACCTGGACGTTTCGACATTGAATCACCTTAAACACATGTTGTACACATTTCCACTAAACTTCATGAATATCCGACTCTTAAAAGTAGTCAAACAGGCTAAGGCTCTCTAGTACGTCCTTGAACCAAATTTCAAAATGTCATGGACTTTCATGGACGTTCTGGTATCTAAGCCTCCTAAATGACTTAAATTCATCATAATAGGTCTTAACACAATGTTTAGAATCTATGGCAACTATCTTAGGCTTTAATACTTGTCTTGGATATTCGAAATGTTATATTATCCCCCCTTAGAAATATTCATCCTCGAACGACACTAAAATTCTTTTGAAGGAAGGAATAGACTCAAGACTAGAAACCCATTATATCAACAATTTCTAAACAAGACAAATTATATCATTTTCAACAAGGCAATTACAAAATTTCAATTACCACACACAAGGATCAACAACTTCATCATGAGGAATTTCCTTCTCACAACACACATAAGCTCAACATACATTACATGAGTCAATTAGAAAAAAGTTCAACTTATCAACATGACACGTAATTTTTTACAAAGACTTACCATGTAAAAATTCACAAAATAACTAAAAAAAAACATACAAAGCTTCATAGGGTGCCATTACAATAGATGAAAGATAACTATTATTATCCAAAGGCAAATACTTATCCCAATATCCCTTGAAATCAATAATACAAGCCCTAAGAATATCTTCAAGGATATGAACATTACGCTCCGTTTGATCATCCGTTTTGTGATGAAAAGGGGTACTCAACTTCACCTTGGTACCCAACCCTTTTTTAAAAGACCTAGAAAACCAAGATGTGAATTGTGCACCCCGATCCGATATGATGGATAATGGAATACCATGGCGACACACAATCTCATCTATGAAGATCCTAGCATAATCTTCCGCTGAATATGTAGACTTGATGGGAACAAAGTGGCAGACTTGGTAAACGTATCCAAAACAACCCATATAGAGTCATATTGCCTTCGAGTCCGAGGCAAACCCACAACAATATCCATATTTATGTTTTCCCACTATCTAGTAGGAACTTGGATTTCTTGTAGTAAGACACCAAACTTTTTATTTTTGACTTATATTTGGTAGAAATTTGGACATTTAGCGACGAACTCCGCTATGTCCTTCTTCATTCCTTCACACCAATATATTTCCCTAAGGTCATGGTACATTTTTATCAAACCCGGATGAATCGAGTGGCAGGACCCATGGGCTTCTTCTAGGATCTCATTCCTCAACCCATCTATATAGGGAACATACAATCTCCCTTGGTACCTTAATACACAATCCTCCGTAAGGAGAATGACTCATTGAACATGCCGATAACCGATTCTTTCAACTCCATTAATGGTTCATCAAGGTGTTGTTTGGACTTAACCTCCACCACTAAAGATTATTGGAATTGGTATTAACTATAAAACCACAATTGGAAGAATCATCCAACCACACTCCAACCTATCCAACCTATGTACTTCCTTAATAAGCTTTGCCAAGATACACTATCCATCTTAGGACTTAGGGCATCCGCAAAGATATTAGCTTTGCCAGGGTGATAGAGGACACTCATCTCATAATGTTTCAACAATTCCAACAACCTTTTTTGTCGAAGATTCAACTTCTTTTGGGTAAACACATATTGGAGACTCTTATGGTCAGTAAAGACATCAGCATGAACACCATACAAGTAATGCCTCCATATTTTCAAGGCAAACACAACAAGTTCTAAATCAAGGTGCTGAGTTTGATAGATTCGTTCATGTACCTTAACTTTCCTTGAATAATAGACTATCACTTTCCCATGTTGCATAAGCACACACCCCAAACCCACACGGGATGTGTCACAATACACAATAAAACCTATTGTGCCCTCCGGTAAGGTCAACACCAGAGCAGAAGTAAGCCTATCTTTTAATACGTTAAAACCTCTCATACGTGCCTCTAACCACTCCAATTTCATAGTATTCTGGGTCAAAATAGTCAAGGGATATGCAATGGATGCTAAACCATCCACGAACCTCCAATAATAACCCTCTAAACCAAATAAACTCCTATTATTAGTTGGAGACAAAGGTCTAGGCCAATATTTCACCACCTCCTTTTTCATTGGATTAACCAACTCCTTCACTAGATATGATATTACAAAGAAATGTCGCCGAACTCAACCAAAACTCACACTTGCTGTATTTGGCAAACAATTGATGTTCTTTAAGGGTTTGCAATATCTCCCTCAAATGATCCATATGATCACCCTCATTCTTCGAACATACAAAGATGTCGTCAATGAAGACAATGAAAATAAATCTAGGAAATTTAAAAACACTATTATTTAGGTCGATAAACGCCGCTGGAGAATTAGTGATACCAAAAGATATTACTAAGAACACATAATGACCATGTCTAATACCGAATTCCTTCTTTGGTATATCCTTACCTCTCACCTTATGTTGGTGATACCCCTACCTTAAGTCAATTTATGAAAAATAACTTGCCCCTTGGAGTTTGTCAAACAAGTTGTCAATCCAAGGATGAGGATTGTCGTTCTACATTGTGACCTTATTTAGTTGGTAGTAATCGATACACATTCTTAAGGACCATTCCTTATTCTTCAAAAATAAAACCAGAGCAACCAATTGAAAAAATACTAGGTCTAATGAAGCCTTTGTCATTTAATTTTTTGAGTTGATCCTTCAACTCTTTCAATTCGGTGGGAGTCTTACGATAAGGAGGAATTAAAATGGGACTTTAAGCCAATAGCAAATCGATACCAAAATCAATTTCCCATTCGGAAGGAATATTGGGAAGGTCATTAGGAAAAACGTCGGGAAACTCACTCACTACATGGACCTACTCAATTCAATGAATTTCAGAGTCTAGATCTTGGACTCGTATAATATGGTATAGACAACATTTAGAGATCATTTTGCATGCTTTCATACAAGAGATTGTATGACATTTAGGAATAGAGTTTCCCCCTACCACTCAACAACGGGTTAATGTGGAAAGTTAAACTTCACCAACCTTTTCCTACAATCAATAGAAGCAAATATAGCATGCAACCAATCCATTCCCAATATAATAACAAAATCTAGCATATCTAGTTCTACTAGATCAACAATAGAAACTCTATTGGGAAATAATATAGGATAATTTCTATACACCCTTGTTGGAACAACCGACTCATCCACTGGTGTGGACACTATAAAAGGTTCATGAAAAGTATTGATAAAATGTCAAACTTTATAGCTACAAGAGGTATGACAAATGACAAGGTAACACCCGGATCATGTAAAGTATAAAAATCTATGCTAAAAACATTCAATATACTGGTCACCACGTCGGTAGAAATCTCTTGCTCACCCCTTTAGTGGAGAAAGACTTTTTTCAAAAACTCCCTTTAGCTTGACCACCCTTCTCTTTACCCTTCCAATTTTGAAAATCTCTCACCTTGTGACAACTCTTACAAAAGCAAAAACAATTTCCCGTTCCTACCAAGCACTCACTAAGATGACCCTTTCCACATTTGGAACATGTAGTCTTCTCATATGGATAGTCCCCACTCCGTCACCTTTAGGATCTTGGCATAGGCACCTTATCATCCCGAGCCTTAGGAAATTTGGATGGAACTTGATTAGAAGTCCGCTTCTTATATCTAGGCTTCTCTTTTATTTCCATCGTATTAATTGAAGAACCTCCCTCAAATGATCTTTCCCTCTTAGTATCTCTACTCTGTCTCTTAGCCGTTGCCTTCTTAACCCTTCTATCATGCACCATAAGACGGGAAATGTTCATTTTGTCATGTAACATGGCTGCATGACACTCCTTCTTTAAGTCCTCCGATACCCCCGTCACAAAGCAAATCATTTGGTCTGTGGAATCGAAAATAAATTAAGAAGCATATTTGGACAATTCAATGAGTTTCAAGGTGAATTCGTGAACAATCCTTAATCCTTGGCAAAGGTTGATGAACTTGACCACTTTTTCCTCCCTCATCTGCCTAGGAAAGAACTGATCTATCAAAGCCTTCTTATAGATTTACCAAGTCAACATACAACCCCTCAATGACCTATTATCTCTCCATTGCACATATCATCCTTGAGCCACGTCTTTGAGTTGATAGGTGGTCAACTCTGACTTTTCACTTGTGGTTAACCCCGTAGCTAAAATTATTTTAGAGAATTCATCAATGAATTCATTGAGTTCTTCATCAACCTTAGACACATAAAAGGTAGGAGGATTATTTAGAGTGAAGTCCCTTATACTGGAAGCCATAATAGTGACTTGTTGATGAGGACGGGGTACAACCTCCCTGTTGGCTTGGGCCGTCATTGCTTTGTCTTGATTGATGGAGGCTTGGGCCAATTGAATAAGGGAAGCCCTTATATGTATATCCGTCAAGGAGGGGGGGGGGATTGACCTGATCTTGGTCAAAATTAGCATCTTCATCAAGTGGAGGAACTTTCCCACCACGGGGAGGAGCTCCCATATTGGCATTTTCCTCTTCAAGTCTTCCTGCACATTCTTCGAATGTTCATTATTTTATAAGCACAATAATAGAATTAGATGCAAAAGCACACCATATGTATACTCTAATGGAACGATATATGATTTCCAAGAAGTGAGGGTTCTTAAAAATCATGTATGTTCCCATTCATAAGTTTGGCACGCTTCACAATTATGAACACCAACATACATAGACGTGGTAGAGAGACATCGACTCTAAGATAATTCGACTTTATTTTCTGGTACGAAGTTTTTCACATCTGGGTTACCCCCTAAACGTAAACGGCGTCGTTGTCATATTTGAGGGCATGGACTAGCCTCTTAGCTTAAATCATCACATTCATAAGTTGAAATTAGCAGAATGTTTTTAACTTTTTATTATTTCAAGTTGGGAGGTTTACATAGACCTCTACTTACACATAATTTATGTATGTATGTATATATTGAGTATACATACACCCAATGTATAGAAAGGTTACATAGCCTTATACTTTTATTGCAAATAAGAATATATAAGCTAGAAAATAGCCTTCAAAGATTGTCCCATCTCATAACCATATAACAAGATTAAAAAGATTGGCATAACCCATGCATCAATGTTAATGTAGCACCATAAAGGCTTTATACAATCCCTTCTCAAATAAATGGAGATAGAAATAAGAGTATTAAAGCTAAAAAAACAACAAAAGCTCGATATTTGCATCACCCTTGGACAATGAGGACCTATCCCTACTTGAATGATCAAAGATCCAAGCCTTCTTCAAGTCGCCTTCTAAAATACTTCAAAGATAGGAACCTTAAATTATTAGGAAAAGGAAGAAACGGTGTTAGTACGCCACCTGTACTAAGTATGACACTAGATGAACATATACTTGAAGTCATGCCAACGAAGAGGGACATTTATTAAAACATGTAATTTTTCTCTTAGAAAAGCCTTATGCATTGTCAAGGAAAATCACACAAATCAAAAAGTCATATAAATCAAGTCCAAAAAAATAACATAATTGTAAAGATACTTTAACCCATAAACTAATATAACCCAACCTTTAAGTAATTCCATCACAAGCATGGATAAGAGTTCATCATATCATACTAAAGCACGACTACTGCCCATGAATCCTCATAAAGACAAAAAGTTCAATAACAAAGCAAAGACCCATAACCTTACTCAATCAAGTTACCCAACAAAAACCATGGCTAATATTCAACGTCACATTACATAACCCTTTTAAGAATATGCAACATCATACTTATAACAGCATAGACTAATTACATGTTTAATAGAGTATCTATTACAATACAATATCATTTATATGCAATGTCATCAAACTATTGCCATTTGCATTCATTATCATATGCATACATAATATAGGTCTTCTAAAGTTCCCATCAAGGAAAACTGTTGCAAGGCAGAGGTAGAGTCCTATACCCCTAATAAGGCTAAGTAAAACCTCTCAAGTCACATAGGTAGTTCATCTTCATTTGTTCATTTTAATTTAGGAAACACTTGCCTTAATAATGTTATAATAAACATCTTTAGAAGGTTTGCTACAGAAATATTCTTCGAATAAGTATGCCCAGACTATGTCATCCTAAAGTTGAAACCGGTAGGCAAGAAGGCCGTTTAGGGGAGTAAACAAAGTTGAGGCGATGTTAGGGTAACTAATCAAAGAAGAAAGCTGTAGTAGTGACTAGACGAGATGATTATTAAATCATTATTATTTCATAATAGATAAGTATAATCCATTAAGAGGTTAGAAGGAATAAAACTTTTAGTTAAAATGAATAAGATGAATACTTATTTAATAGATGATGATGATGATTATAAGATATTACTACTCTATATACTAAAAAATCTTAGTTCTGATATAAAAAGTGAAATTTATGACAAATTGGTATCATATGAAATAATAGAAATAAAAACCCAAGGTTGGACTGAGTTAACCATACAAAGTATAGAAGATGAACTTTACTATGATATGTATGATTTATATGATGATCTAGATATATTTACGGATTAATGATTGAATCAGAAAAGTTTGAGATATGGCAAAAAAGAAGTACGAATAAATATAAGATAAAGTAATTAAGAACCCAGATAAATTAAGTAGACTTTTTAAAATTTTACACAGAAAAATATAATGAACAAAAATAAAGAAACTAAAATAAAAAAAACCAAGATAGATAAAAAGGTAGGAAAGATATGGAAAAAATTAAAATCCTTGTACATAGAATATGAACTATCACAACTTACCAAAACAAACAATGATAAGAAAAACCATTTAATAAAGATAATTTCAAAAACAGAGTATAAATATGTATGTTATTTAAAAACACAACATGGACAAAGAAATATACAAGCAACAGTTGATAGAAAAGATAGATGTAAAAAGGCAAGAATTACAACATAGAAAAGAACGATTAACAGAAAATATATTAGCAGGAGTATGTAATAAATCAATATTTGTACAAAGAAAAAACATATTTATGTTAGAAATAGAAATAGATCACCTTGAATATAAATTACAACACAACATAATTCATAAATTATAATGAATAAAGAAGAATTTGCAGTAGATGAAAAAATATATGAAAATCAAGATGGAATGATAATAAAGATAATATTTTCAAATTTAGGAAGAAGGTATAAAAAAATAGGAAATAATCTATACTTGATGTTAGAAAAAGAAACAGCAAGATTAGAAGATAGTTTACCAGCTATGATAAGAATAACAAAAGAAAATGAAGAAATAGACAAATCAAGAGAAATAGAAAAAATAAAAGTAGAAGCAAAACAAGAAGTACAACATTTAGAAGAAATAAAGAATAAAAGAATAAACGAACTAGAAAAAGAATTAGCAAGATTAAAATTGTTATATGAAAATAAACAAAAAGAAAAACAGATAGAAAAAGAAAAAGAATTAAAAATAAAATAAACGAAATGGAACAAAAATTAAATGAAGATCTTGAGGTAAATGAAGTAAATGAAATAGATGAAAATGAAAATGACCAAAAATCAGAAATAAGTGACATAAGTGAGGCATATACAGAAATTTTAGAACAGGTAAATAAACTAAAAAAATTAGAAATAAACACAGGAGATATGAATAGACCCAGTACGTCAAGAGTTAAAACCCCATATAATAGTCCCAGAAATAGTCCTAGAGCTAGTCTTAGATGGACACCACCTACTTATTAAACAGAAAGTTATCAACAATCAGATAGAAATAATGCAATATGGAACAGTAGATTAAATAAAAATTGGATACCAAAACCAATAAGTGAACAATATAATTTCTTAGATCTAGATTGTGTCACAGGCATAAATAAAGCAATATTACTATGGACAGGAAATATATCTAAACAGTTACTAGAAAACAAAATAGAAACAACAAAAACACCGAGATACATAGAAAAAACATTCGTAGGAACAACAAAATTATGGATAGAAAATCTACCCCCAGAAAGCTTAGAACTACTTAGAAGTGATAAAAAATGGATGGATCCCCATCAGCAACAAATATAGAAATATTAGATAAATACGAATCAACTATAAGATATGAATTTGGAGGTATGACCACAGATATAAAAGAACAAAACAGAGAAAAAATAATAAACAAACAACTTATGACAAAACTATCTATATGTAAAATGTGTTACATTGAACAATATACGTGTGCATTTACAGAATATTACTACAAATCAAAATATAATTTAGATGAAGCAAGAGAGATAAGACAACAATATTTTACAAAATTACCAGAACCATTTAGCACAAAAATAATGAAAGATTGGGATAATGAAGGGATAGTAGATACTTTAGGAGCTAGAATAAAAGTCCTATCTCAATGGTTTACACAATTATGTGAAAGCCAAAAAGAAAAATTAAAAATTGAAAAAGTATTAAATAAAAAGTTCGCATGTTGCAAAAATAGAATGGCACCACAATTTGGATGTACAAATAAAAAACAAAAATTTAAAAGATATAAAAATTATTAAAAAAAATAAAACTAAGTATAAATATAAACAACCAAGACGAAGGTATTATATAAAAAATTATAAAGTAAAAAGACCATATAAACCAAAGAGGAAAATATCCCAATGTACTTGTTACAATTGCGGAAAGATAGGACACATAGCTAAGTATTGTAAATTACCAAAAGATCCAAAAAGAAAACAAATAGAAGAATTAATCATAGACAATGAAAAATATATGCAAATAGAATACATAGACTATGAATTAAGTGATAACGACAGCATATATGAAGTATCAGATATAGAAACTGAAAATGAAGAAGAAAATTTAGATAATAAACTAGAAGAAGAAATATAATGTCTGAAAACGAAATAATAACTAAAGAAAATTATGAAAATGAAGAATTATCACACCAAAAGGTTACATTTGATAATACAGTTTTTGAACAAATAAAAGGAAAAGAATTAGATTTAAGTGTTGAAAAGATAGTTGAAATACCTACATTAAAAAAACTGGTTTAAAAGACAAAAAGAAGAATACTAGGTAGTTAGTCAAAAAGAACACGTCATAGACTGTAAATATCCAAGCGGAAAAGCATATATACCTATAATAAGCAAACGAATAATAAATAAAGAAATACAAGACATAAAAAATAAAGCAGCTATAAAATTTGTACATTTAGGAGGAACAGAAATACTAATAAAAGCTTGTTTCAGAGAAGGAATAGCTACACCCATTGAATATTTAGCAGATGACAGAATAATACACCCTATAGAAAAAAGTGTAATAAATGCAGTTAAAGGAAATTTAATATACCAAAAATGTAAATTTACAATAAGTGCTAATTATACAGTAGCATTAACAGATACAAATATAGATAAATCATTAGTATTATATTGGAAAATGTCAGGAATAGAGTTAACACAGAAAGTAAGGTATTCACAGCAAGATGTAAAAATCTATATATATTAACAACAAAACATAAAATAACAGCAAGGAATAAAATTGATAAGATAAAAATAAAAAATCCTTTTGAAAAAATAATTACTGTAATAGATAATAATGACTATAGCTATAAAGAAATTGATACAGAAGTAGATTTGAAAATAGTAAAAGAAAGATTAAGCACCTCAAGTACACCAAATACAAGCACATTAAATATTTTGACTAGAGCTACCTCATCAAGGATGAGTACATCTAAAAGAAAATATGAAATACCACAAAATTTATTAGAAGAAACGACGCCATATCATTATTTTATAACGGGAATAATGGACCAAAGAAAATATAAAATCTTGAAAAACACAGGACAAGAAGAAAATCATATAACAAGAGAATTAGTATTAGAAGAATAAATTATAAAAACAGGACACATATGCCCTGGATTACCTAGTGAAATAGTAAATACAAATGAAGAAACAACAGAAAAATAAATAATTATAGGAGGAATTCCATTAAAAATACAATTTAAGATATACCAAGGAAACCATAATATCACGTTAGGAATAAAATGGCTAGAGAAAGTTAAACCATATAATATAGAAAACGAACAATTAACAATAACATGTCAAAATAAGAAGATAATCATAAAAAGAACAAAATGAATAATGAAAATATAAATACTCGCAAAAATATTCATAGAAGGATGTCACAACAGATATTATACCTCTATGATAGATACAGGAGCAGAAGCAAATATATGTAAATATAATTGTTTACCAGAATATAAATGGAAAAAATTAAAAACACCAATGGTAGTAACAGGATTTAATAATGAAGGAAGTATGATTAAATATAAAGCAAAAAATATAAAAATACAAATATGGGATAAAATATTAACAATAGAAGAAATCTATAATTTTGAATTCACAACAAAAGATATGTTGCTAGGAATGCCATTTCTAGAAAAATTTTACCCGCATATAATAACAAAAACACACTGTTGGCTTACTACGCCATGTGGCAATAAAATAGGAGCAAAAAGAGTAAAAAATAAACAACGAAAATCTATGGAATGGATAAAAGGTTGTGAAAAAATAAACCAGGAAATGGAAAATATAAATGAAAAACAAATAACACAATTAGAAATCATTATATTTACAATAGACAGAGTCAGAATAATTAATGAACAACTAGAACAATTATATAATGAAGATCCACTACAAGGATGGGAAAAACATAAGACAAAAGTAAAAATTGAATTAATAGACGAAAATAGTATAATAACACAAAAACCATTAAAATAAAACTTTGATGATTTACAAGAATTTAAAATACATATAAATGAACTATTAAAAAACAATTACATACAAGAGAGTAATAGCAAACACACAAGCCCAGCATTTATAGTTATAAAACACAGTGAACAAAGAAGAGGTAAAAGTAGGTTGGTTATAGATTACAGAAATTTAAATGCCAAAACTAAAACATATAACTATCCAATACCAAATAAAATATTAAAGATAAGACAAATACAAGGATACAACTATTTTAGTAAATTTGATTGCAAATCACCTAAAATTAGAAGAAGAATCTAAACAATTAACAACATTCACAGTACCACTAGGATTCTATGAATGGAATGTATTACCATTTGGATATAAAAATGCACCATGTAGATATCAATATTTAATGGATAACTACTTTAACCAATTAGAAAATTGCATTGTATACATAGATGACATATTATTATACTCTAAAAGACAGGAAGAACATATAAGATTTTTAGAAAAATTTATACATATAATTAAACATTCAGGTATAAGCTTAAGTAAAAGTAAAACAGAAATAATGAAACCACAGGTAGAATTTCTAGGAATACAAATAGACAAAAATGGAATAAAAATGCAAACCCGTATAATACAAAAAATAATTACCCTTAACCAAAATATAGATACAAAAAAGAAATTACAATCATTTTTAGGATTAGTAAACCAAGTAAGAGAATATATACCAAAATTAGCAGAACATTTAAAACCACAACATAAAAAACTTAAAAAGGACGTTGAATATTATTTTGACAATAAAGATAAAGAACATATAAAAAATATTTAAAAATTATGTAAAAAATTACCAAAACTATACTTTCCTGATGAAAGTAAAACATTTACATACATAGTTGAAACTGATTCAAGTGATCACAGTTACGGAGGAGTACTAAAATATAAATATAACAAAGAAAAGATAGAACATCATTGCAGGTATTACTCAGGAACATATACTGAAGCACAAACGAAATGAGAGATAAATAGAAAGGAATTATTTGCATTATATAGATGTTTATTAGAATTCGAACCATATATTGTTTACAATAAATTTATCGTAAAGACAGATAACACACAGGTATAATGGTGGATAACTAAAAAGGTAGATGATTCAGTTACAACAAAAGAAATAAGAAGATTAGTATTAAATATATTGAATTTTACATTTACAATTGAGATAATTAAAACTAACGAGAATCTCATTGCAGACTATCTCTCAAGAGAAAGATACACTAAAAGATATATATTGGCCATGATGACAAATCTATTCCAAAAGATGGAAAAGATAGAAACAGAAGTACAAAGTCTGAAAGAAAAAGCTAATAGTCAGCAGCATGACTCAAAATATGTGGAGCTAAGTCAGCAGCATGACTATAAACATGCGGAACTACAAGGAGACGTTGGGACACTCCAAAAAACCCATAACAATGTTTGTTCAAATGCAGCTACAGCCAGCACATCTACAACAAGACAATCTACAAAAAAAGAGGAGGTTAAGGTAAAATACACAAATATAAACATGAATAAGTTATTCTCAAAACCATATACTCCTCAAAATACCCAAAAAGATACATTTGTACCACCACAGATATATACCTATAAAGCCAGCTTAGACTCCCAAAAACAAACATATAATTACATCACAAGAACATACATAGAAAATATATACAAGGTACAAAACTTCCTAAACCAAAACCCTAGAGCTAAAGAAACAAAAAACCCAACTGAAGACTATATAACCCAGTATTTACAAGGATATCATAAGCTAATTGCACAACCAAAACAAATCCAAAGCTAGTAGCAACTTGCTACAACTACGGACTACTAAGTACCGTATATACAGTAACAGCAGATGAGATATCCAAGATACCAGAACTATATAAGGCTTTCCTACAGTACAAAAGAGTAACTAAAGGAACTCTATTCTATATAAAATTCTACTCAGCTACAACAGAAATACTGTATGATGAAGTCAAGCCAACAATACTAGCTATAAAGATCGGACTTACTAGTAAAATGATAATCCCTTAAAAGATAGATATCCAAGAGGAGATACAGAAAGTAGATATTCCAGAGTTTTATGCAAATAAAAGGACTACTGGAATAGCTACCATATTGAATGAGATAATAAATAATTATTTAAACGAAAAGGCAATTTGGATATATTACAATAGAGACCACACAATTATCTACTCAAACTACAGAGATATTAGAGTAGCGGATATGGAAGATTTAAGACAATGGATATTGAGCCTACTAAAGCCAGAACAAAAACCCACAACAAGAGCTATACGAAAGAATTTCATTTCTTCTAATTTAATGACAAGATATTGTAAACTAATAGGACAAAAATATCCTGATCATCTATGTTCAAAATGTGAAGGAGAAGATAATTACGTGCCAGATGTACAGTTAGAGTAAAGATGAAAGAAGCAAGATATCGGAGAAAATATTTACTGTAAAAATCGTAAAGTAGATAGTTAGTGTGTCGGTCATAAAAGGCCAATCATGTAAAAAGTATTTTGTTTTCTTGTGTTAGTCATAAAGTAAAAAGTGTGTGTGTAGTAAATAGTGTGTGTGGTGGCCAGAAATAAAAAGAAGAGGACATTATGTAAAGTAGTAATAGTAAGTATTTTGTTTTCTTGTGTCGGCCGAACATAAAAAAGCCAAGTGTAAAGTAAGTGTCGGCCATTTTGGCCAAAAGCGTGTAATTTTTGTGTATAAATAGAGGGCTTTCCCTCATAAATAAATAATCCAACTTCTTCCAACTCTCTCTCTTACAATAATCGGTAAATTCTTACTTATTTTAGTATGTTTATTAGGCAGTGAATGATACAAGGGATTAGTTGAGACATCTTTAAGTCTGATTTGTTGTGTTTTGACGACACAAAGATGCTCTAACTTCTATGGTTTACTTGCGGGTCGTGAAAGAATTTCATTGATTCCTTGTATGGTGCATTTAATGAAGTTATGATTATGTTGTAAATTGAGTTTATATGGTTATATATCTTATATTATCATTCTTTTATCATTAATTGCCTAAAGGTTATATTTTTTATAATTTTTGCATAGTTCACCATAAAGTTGTCATTTCACTATAAGATTTTTAAAATTTTGACTAAATTGTTCGTTGGGTAAATATTGTTGTAATGTGTATAGAACTGATTTATTTGAGCATGATTAGTAATATATAAACAGTTCTTGATATTTGGAATGAAGAATGTGAATCTTTTGACATGATGAGTTGTACATTAGTTTCTAGCTTCTTGTTGTGTTAAGATCTCTAAAAGTATCAGAAATTGGTGTTCTTCAAAATTTTGTATTGTGTATTGTGTCATATGGTTATTTGCTGTTAGTCTTGAGTTCTTATTTCTTGAATGTGTTTTAAAAGAAGCAAGTGTCATTTGATGACGAATGTTGTCCAAGTGGTGGAGATTGTAATACCTCTAACACGACTTATGCGTAACTAGATCCTAATGCTTTTGTATTGACTATCTGATGTCCTTAAATGGGTTAAAATAGTGTTGTCAGGCAGTGGTTAAAGTTTCATGATGTTTGGAGGTCAAACGTCCAAGAACATCAATAACGTTTGAAAAGTTTTGCCTTGAAATGACCTTGTGTCTCATAGCATGTTTCGTTGAGTTTTACGTGTTCATTTTGGATAAAATTGATGTGAAATGTCCAAATAAAGTATAAGATCATATTCAAGTTGGAAACATCACGGTAAACATCCCCAAAGACCAACCAAGGGTCCTTGAGGAAGAACCCTTCACAAGAGCCAAAAGATATCAAACGAGCCCAACATACGGTTGGCAATCGAAGACCAGTAGGTTAAGCGATCCGCCGTATGTGAGGGGAGTAGGTTGAAACTTAGGCATCGGAGGTTTCCATAACTTTGGCCCAGTCTCTCAACCAAACCACCGACAAAGAGGACGGTACATTGGTTGGGTGACGGTCCGTAGGTGACCAGGCGTCGATGGTGACTGCAATTTTGCAGTTCACTGTAAAGTGAAGGGGTGAAGAGGTAATTTTTTCCCATGTCCAAATAATTAAAAGAGCGGCTTCCTAAGGGTATTATTGTATTTTGAGTGCGTTTATAAGTCCTAACAACTCAGATGAATTAATTATTCCAAATTAAAACCAAAATTCCCTAAACAGCTCTCTACAACTCAATTGAAGCTTGAAGGTTGATTTCTCCACCAAATTCTCTCAATTTTTGTGGATTAACTTCAGTTAAGGTTGTTTTTTCATCCTTCAAATTATTTTCATCAAGGAGTCAAACCTGAAAGTGATCTCTAAAGTTTTTCAAGGATGAACTTGTCCAATTTTGTAATCTATCGATAGGTTCTTGCATTAATGGTTTTGAATAATTATATATTAATTGAATTGTGGTTAATTAGATGATTTTAACTCAAAAAATCTATGATTCCATCTAATACATATAACCCTAGAATTGATTACATTATGGGTGAATTCATTATGACTTAATGTTATTGAATTCTTCTGTAGTTTGATAAGAGCTATTGGATTATGATAGAATCATGCTAGAATTCTTAGTATTCTGCCCTAAATTCATTAATATATGTTGAATTAATTCATTGTATATTGTAATTATTGGATTTAGTTGTAAAATATGACCATTGGTAAGGGCATTGGTAAATTGTGTTGGATGAATTGGCTATGGATTGAAGTTGTGAGGTTGGATCAATGGTATGTTGACTTAAATTTCATTATATTGTTTACTATCTCTTAGATGATAATTATTCTTGGTATGTCCACTTATGATGGCGATGCTTATGTGCTATACTTGTGACTAATGTGGCATTATCGGCACTACTTAACGAATTGTGAATATGTGGCCTCGTCGGCGTTACTTTATGAATTGTGATGATCATGTCCTTTTAGGCATTACTTGATATATTATGACCATTTGTGTAGTTATTTATGTGAAGTATAATCATATCTATCTACTTTTGAGTAATGTGAAAGTATGTATTTCTTATATTAACTTTAGGTGATCATGTTAGAGTATGACTATGTCATTTGTATATAGTCTTAGGGTTTAAATGTGATTCTTACTACTTGGTTATGTAAGTCTTATGATGGTTATAATAATGATAATATAGCCTATACATAATGTTGGTTATACCTATATGCCTATAGAATGACATGTTATATGTGAAGTATGTGTAATACCTCAAAAATGACTTTTGTAAAC
The DNA here is from genome assembly GCA_027704785.1 of Solanum chmielewskii. Lineage (NCBI taxonomy): Eukaryota > Viridiplantae > Streptophyta > Magnoliopsida > Solanales > Solanaceae > Solanum > Solanum chmielewskii. The sequence continues at coordinate 17,434,577 of JAKWIX010000320.1, read as the reverse complement.
TAGAGCCTAACATTTTGTTCTTGATTTTATAAGTTCAATAATTGGTATATAATGTGGTATTGGGCAGTTTCTAGAATATTAGGTGATTTAGAAGTTAAATGCAAACGGATGACTAAGACGTTCGACCACTAAGTCACAAATGTGCCTCAACGTGGTTCTATCGTTTTAGGTATAATTCATGAGATTATAAGGTCCATAATAAGTTATTATAGTTTATATAGGAAGTTTTTTAAGATTTGTGAAGTATGGAGGTCAAATGCCATAAACGTCTATGACGTTCGAAAGGTTTGCCTTCAAATTACCTTGTGTGTGTACGCATGTTTCGTTTAGTTTTACGTGTTCTTTTTGGATGAAATTCATGTGACATGTCATAAATTTTGGGTTTGAAAGGTCCGAGCAAATATTCCCGGGGACCATCCAAGGTTCCTTGAGGAAGGACCCTTCATGGTGCCCAAGACTGTCAAAGAAAGCCTAAACCACGGAGGCAATTGACTGCATTGGGTCAGTTGATGCCTGATAGGTGAGGTATAATCAAATGTAACATAGGTGTGGGTGATAAGATAAATAAGAGCAGCCTCAATCCCCAACCACGGACTAATAGGATGATCCATTTTCAAGGGACGGGCCGTCGATGGCCATCCAGCTGTGAGCCTATTCTCTATTGCAGGTTCACTGCAATGTTAGGGGTGAAATTATAAATTTATACCACGTCGAAATAAGATAAAGGGAGGTTCCTAAAGTGTATTTTAGGTATTTCAAATATTGTTATAAGCCTAAAACACTTAGAAAATTTCATTCTTGAAAATCAAAACACAAATTCCCTTAGAAATTCTCTAGAACTCCATTGGAGCCAAAACATAAGGTAGGCCTTGGATTGAAGAATTTAGTAGAGATTATCATAAAATTAGTGATTAGCTTTATTGAGGTATGGTTTTTGATCCTTGAAACGCTATTCATCAAGGATCCCACCTTTCAAAGATGTTTTCTAAAGTTTTCAAAGATGAATTGTCCAAATTCATGATCTATGCTTGGGTTTTTTCATTAAAAATTAATAAGAATTGAATATTGATTGAATTTTTATTAATTAGATGATTTTATATCAATTAACCGATGCACCCATGTAATTGATGAACCCTAGTTTTTGACTACTTTATGGGTTAAATAATATTGATATAATGCTTGTGAATTCTACTGTAGTTTTATATGGTCTATTGATTGATATAATAATTGTATTGAATTGACATCTAGGTTGTCTTGCATTGATGAAAATATATTTCATTAACCTAGATTAATTGAGTATAATAGTTTTTATATTGAATTGATGTTCATCGCCATTGGAAAGGGTCTTATGGTATTGAATTGAACGATTTAGCACTGTATTGAGATGTTGAGGATGGAATGCTCCTACGCATCCCTAATTTGCATTATATTATGTTAATTATACCTAAGTTATGTTCTTTTTGGTATGGTCCATTTATGGTGGCGTTGCTACGTGCTTTACTTGCAATTGACGTGGCCCTGTCTGTGTTACTTTATGAATTATGATGATCATGGCTTTGTAAGTAACTACATGAAGTATTATTATTATTATGTAAAGTTGGATAATTTTTCTCTACATGATAAGTAATGTGAAAGTATATGTGTTCTTCTATTGATGCTTTTAGGTGATCATGTTAGAGTACAACTATGGATTTATGTGTATTGTCTTAGGGTTGATGCAAGGTTATTCCTACTTGACTATATGAATTTATGATGATTATAAGGTAGTATATAGGATGACTTAAAGATTATAATGGTAGTTGTTATGTGCTTCTAGAATTACTTGTAATATGTGTTAAAGTAAAGTATATTGTGTCTTTTCTTGGTCGACTTATGTCCCGTACTTGATGCACGTTTGAATATAAATATGAGATGTCTTGACTTAGGATGCTAAAGCCTCTTAGTCCTGTATTTATGTAGGACAAGAAATTAAATGATGTTACGAGGGTCCGTTATGTTAAAACATTAACCTACTGGAAAGGCTATGAATGTTGAAGTCGAAAGTCGTAATGGAATCCATCAAGTAAAGGAATGATAGACTTAAGGTAGGCTGGATGGAATTGCATCATATCAAACCTCGGGAAATTCGTTATGAGATTATTCTTGTCATTGTAAGTTAACCTTAAAGTACCTCTTTGGTAACGTAAATTTGATTGGGTTATGAACTTTATATGGAACCCCTTTATATGAACCTTTAGTATAATTACTCTATGAGGAAAAAGACTAGAATCGAGTGAGTATGGTAAGGGATGTAGTTCTAGTTGAAATTTTATAATAAAGTACAAAGCACCAACTTCGTATTCCTTAACTATGTGCTTGTATGGGATGTGTCCAAGTTCTACCATTGGCAAGTGGAACACCCTCATCGGAGTAGGTTAGAACTCTGAATTCCATTTCTAGATATCATGTTCTATATTTCTTATTGCCTATTCTCATTATAGGGGATACGTACTAGCATTATAATAGTTCTATGATGTTTTGGTTGTATAGGACACTATCTAGACATTGCACAATAGGCTTTGAAGGTGTTAGTTAGAGTCCCTAAGTCTTGTCCAAGACCATTACTTGAATGTCTTTCTGTGATGAATGAGTCATAAATGAACTAATTGATGTAATGACTTAAGTTGATAAAGTATGTTTATTGAATAAGTACTTACCTAGAATAGTTAAGTTTGTATTGCTTATTGCCTATTCTCAATATAAGGGATACCTACTAGCATTATAAAAGTTCTATGAAGTGTAGGTGGTTGTATAGGACGCTATCTAGACATTGCACAATAGGCTTTGAAGGTGTTAGTTAGAGTCCCTAGGTCTTTAAGACCATTACTTCAATGTCTTTATGTGGTGAATGAGTCATAAATGAACTAGTTGATGTAATTACTTAAGATGAGAAAGTATGTTTATTGAATAAGTACTTACCTAGAATAGTAAGTTTCTCTAGTTAAGGTGTGAAGGGGGCATAGGAATTGTCACTTTGTATCATACCTAGATAAGTCTTTCGAAAAACTCTAGTTAGGGAAGATGTTGATTGTGGGGACATGATCTATGTCATAGGTAGTCTTAAGGATTATTTAGGTAGTCTTGAAGATTTCAGTCATGGAGGTTAACTTCTTGATTTACTTATGTTTTTTGATAACCATTCGAAAGAGAATGTCATATTATCTATATGTTGTTGTATTAAGTGAGATTTGTTAAGTGTGTTTGCAAGGGATTGTATGTCTTGTCGCTTTACAACTCACTCAAGTGAGACTTAGAATCACCTTTGGTAGGAGAATCTTATGTTCATGTATATAGTGTGTTATAATTGTGTATGTGTCTCATTATTATTATAGTTGAGGATATTTTAGGCATGCTTACAGAGGGTGTATGGGAAGTCTCTCTTTGTGTTGCTTAAGTGAGTGTTAGGATAGATTTTAGCGGGATAATTACATAATAGAAAGTGTCAAAACGTAAGGGAAGGCACTTCACTATTACAGTGAAGCAATTCACTGTACAGTGAATATAGGTAATGGTAAAGTTGGTTGAAAATGTCGTAAATTGCTTAAATATTTTCTTATGTGATTTTAAGGTGTCAAATATTATTCTTATGATTATAATATATTGTTTTAAATGAAAATATGCATATTTCTTGTAAATGTCCATTTTCATGATTGTATGCATGATGTCATACTTAGTACAATTGTTTGTACTAATTCCATACTTTTTGTTATCTCTAAATCTATAGATAAAAGGTTAGAAGGATCATGAAGGAGACCTTTTATTCGATATCCATTCAAGAAAATGTTTAAGTATGTCCTCAATTGACCTGAGGGCATATAAATATGTCTTTTTTTTTCCTTTGAAGTATTGTAATAGATTAAGTGTTTCTATATTAGTATTATGTGGGTCATGTCCCAAAGTATTCTAGTGTCTATGTTTGATAATATTGAGACTTAGTATTTCTATAATTTTGTATGAAATATATTTTATATAACTATGAAATGTTTTGTGAAAACTTTTAATTCTACACTACATTTCACTAATTACATGCGACGCATGATATGTAAGGGTTTTTATAAGCCCTCCGAGAGGTCAAGTGCGAGAGTTTCGTATCTTCTAGGGTGTGGTCTTGGGATGTGACAAGCTTAATATCACAGCACAACTTATGAAAGTAGTCTTAGGAATCGAAAATTCTCATCAAGTCAAGTTTAGTAGAGTGTTGACCAGAGATATGAGTCGCGACACATCTATGGGAGAGAGTCTATAGGACGATAGGGATTTCCTTCTTTTCTACTCCTATGTCGTGTTGTAGAGTAAAAGTTACGAGTACTCTTTATGATGGTTTTCCTTGGGTTTCAAGGAAGATGAATTCGAAGAGAACACGAGATAGGAGAGTTGAGAAGAATTATGTGCATAAAGCGATTCCTTCTCAAGTTGAGCAAGTTGAGAAAGTTTGTCAAGGTGCTCAAGATGATCAACTCCCTATTGTTGAAGGAGGTAATGATGTTCCGGTGGTTCCCTTGAGTTGAGTAATAGTGATATTAGAGAGGCTTTGCCTTCATTAGCCCGAGCCATGACTACTCCATCGAATTTGAGTACAGTGCCTAGGGTGAATGTCATGGAGAGAACTTTGATGTCTAGGTTAAGAGACTTGGTGAGGATGAATCCTCCTATTTTTATTGGCTCTAAGGTGGGATAGTATCCCCAAGAGTTCCTAGATTGAGTGTACAACGTGTTGAGTGTTATGGGTTGACTTGTAGGGAGAAAACAGAGTTAGTTGTGTATCAATAAATGGAGGTTTATCAAGTGTGGTAAACTCAATGGAAGGACAACAAGCCGGTTGTGTCGGGTTTTATATAGTGGGAAAAATTTATTAAATCTTTTCCTTGTAAGCACTTTCCCCATGAGAGGAAGGAAGTCAATGTAATGTAGTTTATAAATCTCAAGAAAGGCAATATGAGAGTTGTGAAATACTCTTTGAAGTTCTCTATGTTATGTAGATATGCACCATCCCTTGTGTCTGATCCGAGGGATTAGAATAGTCCTTTTGTAATGCGTATCACCGATCTAGTGATGGAAGAATGTCGTATGGCCATGTTACATGATGATATGTCCCTAGATAGACTCATGGTGTAATCCCAATCAATTGAAGATTCTAAACATCGTAGGATTGCTAGAAACATGAAAAGGAGTTATTCTACTAATCAAGGTCAACCTAGGTTCAAGAAGAGGACTCAAACTTAGGAAAAACCTAAGAGTGTTAAGGTGAAATTGGAGAAGGGAGGTGATTTTCTAACTGGCAAACCTACGTGTGTCACTTGTGGATAGAGGTACTATCGGCAAACCTCGTTCTTTCCTTATTTATGAATTCAACAGCTCCATGTGGAAATATATCAGTTATTTTAAATGGCCTAGTTCCCTTGTAGATGAGCTAAGAAGGAAACAAGAACCATCTTGACTTAAAAAATAACACGAGATCATTGGGAGCAAATTTGTGCTTGTCGATATTTTGATCATCGTACTTACTCAACTTTCTTAGTACAAGGCAAAACATTTACATACTTTAGGCGAAACTCATCGACCTAATTCATGAGCATTTTGGTTGATGGTAGCCTTGTTATACCCATCCTGCAGAATTATATGAGCCATCTGAATACCACTGTAGTGCTTGCCGAGAGGTGATGAGTTACATGTCTGTAGTATACTATTGATCTCAAACTCTGGTTACAAGGATGAATAATCCCATCACACAAACAAGAAACAAACAAGGATCTTCCTAAAAGAATTTCATCACATCAGGATTGTATTTATTTCATTTGAGAAATGACAGATCAAGGGAATCAATTGGCAAATAATTAGCAAAGTCTACAAACAATGGGTCAAGGTAATAAGTTATCAATATTTTCTCCTCATTAAATTCATCATCAATCACAATTCAATCTTGTAGTTTAATCATAGATTCCTCCTCTAGTTTGGACAAGTGACCGAGACTTGATTTTTTTTCCCTTTCTATCCTTCACCTAAAAATCTAACTCTTGCAACAAATTACTCTTCTAATCAATCTCGGTTTTGCATACTTAATATCCATGAGATACTTCAATGCATAATAATTTGTATGCACATTTAATTTAGCCCCAAACAAATTGGATCTAAATTTATCAAATGCCAAAACCACAAAAAGCAATTATTATTCAGTCACGGTATATGTCTTTTGAATAAAAGATTCAGAGTTTTGCTCGCACCTGAAACTTTTTTCTCTCTTCTCTACTCTAATACTATGCAAAGAGCCCCCCAATTTGCATCACATATCACTTGAAACATATGTTCCCAATCAAGTGAAATGATGATAAGCGTTGAAATCAACTTCTCTTTCAACTCCCAAAATGCTCTCAAACAAGCATCAACAAATTCAAACGTACACTCCTTCTGAAGTATCTTGAATAATTGGTGTGCACTTTTAGTGAAATCTTTTAAAAACCTCATGTAGAACCTAAATACCAAAGACAACTTATGAACCATTTTTACAAAGATGGGGTATGGAATTTTTGCTATTACTTCGACTTTTCCTCTATCAACATCAATACCTTTCTGTGAAATTCGATTACCTAAAACTAAGGGTGTCAAAATTGACACCAAACTTAATAACCTCCCAGCCCGCCCATACTTTTATGGGTTCGATTCGGCATAATTTAGATTTGGGTTAGTTTTCAACCCCCAACCCAAAAAAATCATTCTAAATTAATTCGGATTTAAACCAATACATTCTCCACATCAGCCCTCTTCCTTAAACGAATATGTTATAGAAACCCATAGTTCTAACTTCCTCAAAGAAAGATTATAGAATTAGCTAATTCTGAGTTATTCCTTGATTTTGGTTCCCGCCATCCATCTTTCTTGGTGCAGTAAAAGTTCACGTCATTTTTCCTAGATTTATTCAATCTTCTTACCACATTCAATAGTTCTCTCACTTTTCTTTTTGGGTTTCAACTTACATTTAAATTCAAGATTCCATGAGTTAAAATTTATCATTTTAGGACTTTTATGCTAATTAAAGGTTCATATTCTGTATTATTTTTGTCAATTGAATTGGCTTTGCGTTATCATTCGGAGTGCCATTGTTTCTTGATTATCTTTTGATATTGTTCCCTCTGTCATTGATGCGAACTCTGACAGCAAGATATGGAAAGCCATCATGTTCTTGTATCATGAGTCTTCGAGAGTCTCTAAGTAACTTGAAAAAGGGTAACCTCTCTATTAATTCATACCTAGAGAAGATTAACAAATCTGTTGTACTTTAGGTTGTGATGGCATTTAGATTTCAATGGATGAGCTGTTTCTTCATGCTTTTTATGGACTTCCATTCGAGTATGAAACTATCACTGCAGCTTTACGTGCTTGAGAATTTCCATTAACATTTGAAGAAATTCTTGAGAAGCTTTTTTCCTTTGAGATGAATGTCATTAGCTCATCTTCCTCTACCACAGTTCCGATCACAATAAATTTTGCTACTAATACATTGCTTCAAAAAAACAAATCGCTCTCGAACCAATAATGTTTCAAATACTAGAAATAACTTCAATCCTACAAATAGGCCCGGTTCTAAGATAATTGTTGCTCAACCTGCTAGTCAAAACACAAATAAAAACTATTCCCGTGTTACTTGCAAACTGTGTGAAAATCCCGGTTATCACGTGAAGAAGAGCCGGAAATTACTGCAGATTCACTCTCTAATCAATGGATATGGATAAGATGAACATACAAGAAATAATGCTCCATCACAAACACAACAGCCATGTGCTAACTATGCAACTCACAACACTAGTACTGATGAAAATTGGCTTATTGATTTTGGTGCCTCACATCACATCACAGAGGATCTCCACAATTTGTCCCTTCAGTCATATTATGATTGCACTGAAGACATTATGCTTGGTGATGGTAAAGAACACAAAATCACTCATACAGGATCTGCGTCTATACCTTCATCTTCTCGGCTTGTAACTTTATCCAATGTTTTATGTTTGCCTAAGGTTAAAAAGAAAGTTATATCTGTACATGAACTTTGTAATAATTATGTTGTCTCTATCACATTCTCACCATATTCATTTGTTGTGAAAGACTTTTGCATGGGGGCGCCTCTACTAGTAGGGAAACCTAAAAATAGTGTTTATCCATGGCCTTCATCTCTTTGATAGACAATGTCTCCTCATGTAATGGCCCAGAAGGTTATTTTTTAGAAATTTTGATTATCCATTTAACTTGAGTTAATTAATTGATGAGTAATTGTAGATAATTGACTTAATTGATAGTTATTGGGCTAAAGTGATAATTATTTAATACCCTATGTTATTTGACCTATATTTATTAAAATAAGTTGGTAAAATTTATCACTTTTAATACATAATTAATTTTTTTTTGAAAAACAAAACAAAACAAGAAATTACCTAAGAAGAACTCTGCGCGGCCATTGTAGGGGCTGCCGACATAGTGAATTGTCAGGTAAAAGTTATCACTACATTAATAAGTAAATCTATGATTATGTATAAATATTATTATAAGAGAAATTATTATTATTAATATGTGGGAAAGAGAAAAATACAATTGAAAAAGTTAGGTTTAAATCATTAATGTCAATCATTGGTGAAAAAGTTAGGTTTAAATCATTAATGGCAATCATTGGCCAATGATTGCCAATTTTACCAATTCAGATTCTTAATTATTTATTTTGTATTATTTATGGATTATAGGTATTTAAATATAAAATATAGAGATTAACGTACTGGTTCTTATTTTTTTTAATTTTCAAATAGGTCTTATATTCATCATATTATATAATTATTCTTGTTTGATAAATTATCATATGTAATTAAATATAAAGGTATAAAGTTATATAAATATTATTATATCTAGTATATTGAAGAAACCGAAACTGAACTCTAGGTTTGAAATTTGAAAAATATGAGAATTATTATGTTAATAGAATCAAGATTACAGACTTGACTATAAATTTTGGTGAATTTTTCGGTCAAAGCTAAACATATAGTAATATGAGTGTTGTTAGTTTTGAAATCTTATTGTAGTCATTTATTTGAATAGATTGCTTGAGTTGGGAGTTCAACGAAAAGAGGAGGCTCAAGTCCCAATGATTGTTTCACTATTTGAGGCAAGTGAATTTCTAAACTCTTGTTAAGTGTATGAAATGCGTGTATTTTCTTGTGATATATGTGTGGGAGTAATGAGACTTGGTAATGGGTTGACTTGTCCACATTGAATAATTCTAATGATGAAAACAAAGGGTGATAAAAGGCAATGTAAATAATTGTTTGTGTGTGATGTGTTGATAATAAAGAATGATTTGAAAAGTTTGTTGAATCATTGTTGATGTTGTTGTGAATTGTGCAGTGTTGTGAATATGGTCATATCCTCATTATTTGTGTGAACATGTCATTTGCATTATTTTGAGACATGGTTGTGAAAGTGTTATTGTGAGATACAGCGGGTGTGTATCGTTAAGAAAGACATGCATCACTATGTTTGACATTGCATCTCATGGCATTTCACATTTTAATATTGATGAACTTGAACACGTATGTTGCTGATCTTGTGAGTGTTTTTTTGTGAAGCTTGTGACTGGTTAATATTGAGTTGTTATTGAGAATGTGTAAACTGATAGAGTGTGGTTATTGAGTTGTGTGTTTGGTAAATTGTAAATTGTCAGGCTGTAGCATGGAGGTTTAGATGGGGTGTAAGGAGTACCCGTATTTTGTTCACTTAACTTGTGTTTAGAGGTTTGCTTGTTGGGTACCGCGTTGTTTGGTACTCACCCCTTGCTTCAACAAATTTTTGTAGGTTACGAGCTCGGATTTTTGTGATACCTTCAATTCTCTTCGTTTCCGAGGCATCTTGTGGAGGATTGTGAGATAGCCGCTTGTCATCACAGCGAACTTTCCTACTCCAGTTTATGACTTTGTTTTTACTTGAAAGACAACTTCATTTTAGACTTCTATTTTATTTCAATTCTAATATTTACATTAGAGGCATGTGCACGTGACAACCTGGTTTTGAGGATTGAATTAATATGACTTGGTTTCATAATAGAATTTGTTATTGGATTGTCATTTACTTCTGCACTTTATTAGATATTGGGTTTTAGGCTGACTTGTCTTGGTGGGATAAGACGAGTGCCATCACACCCATTTTTGGGTCGTTACAATCGCTCACAACCACCACAACTGCAAGTGCTTTCAATTAGCATCGACGTCTAGGTCACTCGTCTTCTCCCACTATTCGTCAAGTTTTTATGATTTTATCTATTTCATCTTCATTACAAAATTCATTCTGTTGTAGTTCGTGTAAATGCAGTAAAATGCATTAGTTTCCTTTCAATAACTCTACAATAAAGAGCAATGCTCCTTTGGAATATATTGTTTTGCATGTATGGGGTCCTTTACCAGAAAATTAAATACATGTTTTTTAGTATTAGTTAATATTTGTTTATCATTACACGATATATATGTATTTCTTTCCCATGAAACAAAAATTTTATGTATCCATTATATTTCCCAAATTTAAGAAAGTTGTAGAAAAAGCCTTTTGAAAAGCCCATCATCTCATTCTATTCTGACAATAGTGGCGAATTTATCCATTTTCTGTCCTTCTTTGAAGACAATGGGATTTTTCACTTTTCACTCTTCCAAATACCCCTAAACATAATGCAACCGCCAAACGTCACCGTCCCCATATTGTTGAAACATGTATGAGCCTACTACGTAATGCAAGTCTCCCTTTAAAATTTTGTCCATATGCCTTTACTACCGCAGCCTATTTGATAAATCATTTACCTACCAAAAATTTAGAGAACTAGTCTCCTTATTTTTGACTGTATGACAAACAACCAAACTATTCCAAGCTTCGAGTCATTGGTTATTTTTATTACCCCTTGTTAAGGCCTTATAACCAGAATAAACTACAACCTCGTTCAATCCCATGTATTTTTCTTGGATACTCATAAAATCAAAGTGCTTATCTGTGTCTGGATCCTATGAAGTCTAGGTTATATGTATCCAGACAAGTGGACTTTTTGGAGCGTCATTTTAAATACTCATCTATGGAATTTAAGGCCAATCAACTTGATTCTAACACTATTGATGTATGGATTCCCTCTCATCACATTGTTTCTTTTATATCAAGCCCATTTGGTAAATAATCCCATGTTATATCTACAACATCAAATTCAGAAAGTACCGCTCACGAGGTTGCCACAAGCAATCAGTCATCATCAGATGAGCCTAAGAACTCAATCACATCTTTCCTAGGTATGTTTTCTTCCACAGCATCTTCTATCTCTTCTTCTTCATCCTCATTATAAGTAGAAACCCATTCCACTTCATCCATCCCTCCTTCTGCCCTTACACCAAATCAATCCATGTTTACCCATTCTAAAGACAATATTAGTAAACCAATTCAAAGACTTTGTCTTAATGCTACTTTATATTCTATAATTGAATCATCCCCTACTGCAAAACCTTCTAAATTGCAAGCCACTTCCTCAAATTCCCATTGTATCATAAACTACCAGATTCTTGGTTTCTTTCAATTTAATTTCAAAATATATTGAGCCTAGGGGTGTTAGTAAAGCTTTAAAAGATACTAATTGGTGTGCAGAAATGAATGAAGAGTTATCAGTTCTTAAGAGTCAAGGCACATGGTCTCTGTACCTTCAAATCCTCCCATAGGGTCTAATTTAGTTTTTCGAATTTAATACAACTTAGATGAAAGTATTAGCCGCTATAAAGCATGAATTGTTGTTAAAGGTTTCTTGCATTGTCCGGGTGTTGATTATGGTGAAACATATTTTCCAGTAGCAAAGCATAGAAGAGTGCGTGTGATTCTCTCATTGGATGCAATATTTGATTGGCCACTTCATCAATTAGATGTTAACAACGCCTTTTTGCAAGGGACTCTAGCTAAAAAAGTTTAAATGTCTCAACCTCCTGGGTTTGTGAATGAGACATATCTCAATCATGTTTGTCGGCTTCACAAAGTAGTTTATGGGCTTAAACTAGCTCCGCGAGCAAGGTATAAGGAACTCTAATCCTATATTATTTCATATGTCTTTTGCCACTCTCTGCCAGATCACTACTTGTTTATGTATGCTAAATTTGGAGTTATGCTCTAGGTCAGTGTCTATGTTGATTATCTAATTATCATGGGTAATCATCAAAGTTCGGTGGAAGGATTAATTAGGTGTCTTGCTAATCGTTTTTCTATTAAAGATCTTCGGGATTTGAATTTCTTGGGCGTTCAAGTTATTCTCATACCTTCTAGAGTTTTCTTAAGTCAGCGGAAGTATATCTATGAGATCTTAGACCGAGCTATGATGGTTTATGCTAATCATATGGGAACAAAAATTGCAAGTGGATCTTATCCCATGAGTAGTGATGGTTGTTTCTTGAGGATCTTATAGAATATAAGAGTATAGTTGGAAGTTTACAAAATCTTTATCTTACCAGACCAGATGTTTCCATTGTTCTAAGCAAATTGTCTCAGTATTCAAGTTCTCCCACAACTAGCACATCTGCTTATGGTTTGTTTCTTCCCAAAGGCAAGTCACTAAATTTACACTTCTTCTCTGACTCAAACTAGGAAGGTAATATCTTTCAGCTCTAAGAAGCAAAGAGTTGTTATTCGCTTGTCCACAAAATCATAATATCGTGGTATTGCTTTAGCATCAATTTAAATTTGTTGGTTCCATAATTTGCTTCAGGAGTTATCTATTTTTCTCAAGGAACTGCTAGTTATCTATTGTGATAATATTGGTGCTACCTATCTGTGTGCTAAACAAACTTTTAACTTCAAAATGAAGCACATCAAGATTGACTATTATTTTGTTTGAAATCTCTGTCAACAAGGCCTGCTACGTGTATCTCATGTTGGTAACAAGATCTGCTGCGTGATCTTGTCTCCAAGCCACTTACAAAAGCTTCATTTGAAGCATTAAGATCCAAGATTGGCATATCAGACAATTCTACTATCTTGCGGGGTCATATTAGTGATATCTCTAGATTTATAGTAGGATATCTCTTGATTGATATTCAATATTTTAGTATCTCATTAGTGATTTAGATTCTATTATAATTAAGTGAAGTTCACAATCCATTAGTAGTGGATTCTTTCCTTGTTTGTAGTTTACTCTCTTGGATTAAAATACACCTACATATTAATAAAACTCATACACCTACACCTAGTTTGTTTACAGGAAATTACTATCCTGCTGCCAATATATATATTTTTTTAATTTGGAAAAGTCATATGATGATAATTGAAAAGAACCAAACTGAGGATCCTAGTATCAAGGAAATGGAAATTTAAATGGACGATAAGTTTAAAAAATATTATTATGAAGACTATAGACCGATTTCTTCAATGGCGGTAGTCTTTTCACATCCGTAAAAGTTAAAACTTGTAAAATTTTGCTTCCGAAAACATGATCCGCTCGTTTGTATTAAAAAGGTCAACACTATTGAGAATAATATGCATGCATTGTTAAATAGTATTTGAAAAATTCAATTATTGATGTTGATATGGTTGAAAGTAGTAGTCGAAGAGGTGCACGATGGATGAAATGATGGATGATATGGAGAAGTATGATATTTTTGAAAGATAATCACAAGTTAGTTCAGAAAATGCACAACTAAATTTCTGCTTGGAAGAGCCTGTGTTGGTTCGCAAAGGAAAAGAAGATTCAGATATACTCAAAGTGGAGAGATAATAAAATTAAGTGTCTAGAACTTTCATTGATGGAACGTGATTTACTAAGTATACCTATCATCACGGTTGCATCTGAGTTTGCATTAAGCATTGGGGCTCAATTAGTAGTTGATATAAAAATACAATATTACCAAAGAACGCAGAACAATGTTTTGTCCCCGATATTGTATTTATGGTCTTCATGGTAAAATCTTGTCAATTGTTTAATAAAACACTTTATGTATCTTGATAATTGGTCTCTAACATATATATTTGTAGCTTCTTCTGACAATGAAGAGTAAGATGATATTTCAATGGACACGGATAAAATTGCAACTAAAATATTTAAATGATTAGGTGAAATTTGCATCCTACAGGTATATGCTTAACCTATTCCTTCTTGTGACTAATATTCCAGCTATGTCAATGAGAAATTTATCATTTTTGCATTGGATTGTTTGTTTTTTGTGTATGTATGTAGCGTTTGCAGGTGTTCGCTTTGTGTATGTATGGAGTGTGTGTCTGTAGTGTAGGCAGGTGGCTCTTTCATGTATATATCCGGTGTATATTGCTTGAAGCAACCAAAAGTATTCATACGCCCCTGATTTTGTTATAGTCTTTCTTTGATGCTGCATATTTACCTCAAGTCCTTCTTTGTTATCTATGCACAGACTTTTGAATTTATGGGTTTTTTAAAATTCTCTATCGATTTGGTTAGTTGAACTTGCATCTGATTATATATAGTTTCTATCTACACGTGTTAAGTCTTTACGTAGCTCATCTGCAGTAGCTAGAGATATCAGAAGACTTAAGAGACGTAGAAACAACGAAAAATTGCTATCATGATGTTTTGGATTCCTAACCCTTCTATATGCTTAATTGTATGCTTGCATGAATGTTATTATATAATTGTGATAAAATAAGCATGATGAAGCGATTGAATCCTAAATCTTGAAAAACCCTAATCTACTTTGTTAATGATGATGCCTTGGTATAAAAGAAGGCTTGATGAATGAAAGTAGTGAGATTAGGGGATCGGGTGTCACGTTCCGACACGAGGATAATATATGGATCGGGTGCCACGTTTCGGTACCAGGATAGTATGATGAGGATCGGGTGCCACGTTCTGGTACCAGGATAGTATGATGAGGATCGGGTGCCACATTCCGACACCATGATAGTATGATGAGGATTGGGTGTCACGTTCCGACACTAGGATAGTATATGGATCGGGTGCCACGTTCCGGTACCAGGATAGTATGATGAGGATCGGGTGCCACATTCCGGTACCAGGATTGTATATGAGGATTGGAGTGTCACGTTCCGGCACCAGGATAGTATATGGAGCGGAGTGTCATGTACCGACACGAGAGAAATGAAGATAATGAATCTTGAAAGATGTTAATATACTCAATTTAATGAACCTAATTCCCAAATGATTATGATGGGGAGGCATGAGTCCTCATTGATGTGCTTGGTGTTGTGACCAAGGGTTATGGTAATTGTAAATGCCGCATGTTGAGTATTGTAGTTGATTTTATGATATTATCTGATATATACTGTTTTCTATTTCGAGTTGGCCTATGATATCTACTCAGTACTTGTGTTTGTACTGACCCCTACTTGTATGTTTCTTTCTTTGTTATTTGTGGATTACAGTGAACGTACCGTTGTCTTCAACTCAACCGCAACTCTAGCTAGTATTCATTAAACCGGATTTCAGGGTGAGCTAACGCTTCTAGCTTGGACTGGATCTTCTTCTTCATGTCTTGATGCCTTGAAGTTCCGGCATGGACTAGCTTTTTATTTATTCTAGCTTTCTAGATACTCTTAGAATTAGTAATTTGAGGATAGATGTTCTTGTGATGATGACTTCCAGATTTTGGGGATAATGATAAGTTTGAGTTTAGAACTTGATTATTGATTTCGATAATGAGTTTTAAGTCTTCCGCATTATTTTTATGTTTATTATGTTTGAAATGTTGGGGTTTAGATTGGTTGGTTCGCTCACATAGTAGGATAAGTGTGGGTGCCACTTGCGGCTCGTTTTGGGTCGTGACACCAACCCTCATTATATTAAACACAACTCTAAAAACAAATCCTGTTCTTTGTCTGTTCATTTTCTCTCTATTGGAAGACACCATTGAAGACAAGCTAAGAGGGGTCTTTGGGGACTGGAAAGGGACGATTTTACCATGAAATATTCATCAAACATTATGTATGGGATATAATTAGGAAGGCGCCACCCCTCATCGTCAAGTTCTCTCGGTGGTAAGATAGAGACCATTTTAAAATATCTTTTGTAACTAATCGTAACTTCGTTTAGGTCATAGAGGTCTAAACCCTTGTATAGTCATCGACCTGAGATCAATAGGAAATTTATGAGAACATCCTATCAATACAACCTTTTTGTGTGATATTAGCACATTAGCCTAATTATATGACAATAAGGCACATAGGTACTTCATAGCAAACCTTATATCATTACATCTAAAGCATCATATCTAAATAACATAATCAAGACATTTCAATTCAACATCATACAAACACCTACTTAGGCTAATCACAAGACATGTTTCAATTGAACTACATTATCACTCACAACTCATTATAATTGAAGTAAATGTTAGGATCATAAAGACTTACCCAATATCCTTGAAAAGCCATCATCATGGTATTACCATCAATTGACCAATATCATCAAATAATAGGTGTAGTAATATCATCAATAGTAATAAATACAACAACTAAGTCAATTCTATCATCACTATAAAATTTACCTTATAAACAAGGGTTTTGGGGAAAGGGTTCATCTTGAATTCTTCAAGAAATAGATCAAATCCCAACAATATGTTACCCTAGGAAGTACATTGATCAATTAGAATATATATAACAAGTCTAAAAATTGATACATTCATCAATTCCCATCATATTATAAGAAAGATCCAAGATTTGGGGAAATGGGGAAGAGGACTTGATATACATGAAATTGCATCAATTAACCATCAATCTACACTTAAATAGTCATAGTCAATCATAATTTATCATCAATTGAATTTTAGAAGAAAACCCATTAGAATAGAAAAACCCTTGGAATTAGGTGATTTAGAAATGAACTTTGAAAGGACCTCTTGGGTAAAGGAATCCCAATTTTTGTTGCTTCTCAAATGGAGGATATAGGAAGAGAGAAATTAGAAATAGGTTAGAGGTTTTTGGTTTTGTTTTGGAAGTTTTGTTTAGGTGAGTGAAAAATTACTAAAAAGCCTGACCCTTAGGCAATGTATCCTCACCCCCTAAATTACCCAAAATACCCCTCACTTTAATGGGTCTTTTGTAAAGTCAAAATGCATAAAATAGGTTTCAACGTACCTGGGTATTTGCTGCGCGTCGCGGGGCTGATTACATATTTTATTTTTGAAATCCGGGCTAAGGAAGTGATCCTCATGGAGTGCATATGTTTGGAGGAAAATTTTCCACCCCACCTGTTTGCTGCACATCGCGCAATGACCTTCAATCCTAGGCAGCCGCAAGCTTCTTTGGCAGCTTGCTTTCCAAGATTTGGGTCCTCCCCAAGGACCCTTATGGCGGTCCTTGGGGAGTCGGTACTAGAAAATCGGACCCTTTGTACTATATTTTTTATATTTAAAGTGTTTTTACTAGTTTTAGATTTCATTTAACCCTTCCAATCCTTTATCAAACATAGGTATGTAAACTAGTTCAATTTCGCTAGTTTCAAGGGACCTTTGTTTGTTCTTGGGGAGTAGTGCCTGGAAGGTTCCACCATAAATCATCTTAAGGACATATTAGACACTGTTCCACAAATTTTTATCATTTTCTATCTTTTAAAAGATAGTATAATAGGCTAAGGCACGCCCATACCTCATTGAACTAGTTTCGGACGTCATGGATGTTCTTGGACGTTTTTGTTTCTAGACTTATTAAATGACTTATAATTATTAATACTGACCATAACACAGTGTCTACACTTTATCTATGGGCTTCGTTGACTATTTGTAAATCCAAATATTGTAGTCAACTTTGGTGTTTGTCCAGAAAATCTTTCAGAACCCTTCTTTGTCTCCACTCAAATTGGTGACCAATTTATTGCTAGAAAGGTAGGACAAAAAATGAACATATCACAGTCTCTTAGATAGTCACCTCTGCAGACCTTGTATAATTATAAATTGTAGATCTCGATATCATTCTAGTCATGGATTAGTTACATTCTTGTATGCCTTAGTTAACTATAGATCTAGGATCGTTCATTTTTCAATTCGTAAAATTATTTAATATTAAAATTTAAGGGTAGGAACTCACATCCTAGGGTTGATTTATTTTTTACCTTAGTGCAAGAAAAATTATGTCCAAAGCATATATATATCATTTGTTTGGGTTAAGGATTCAAACTACGATCCTAAAATCTTGAGCCAATCATATAGAGAATGAGTTTCTATAAGATCTTCCTTAAGTTCCTCACGAGCGGGAAATCAACTTTGGAATAGATATACTTCTAGATATCCAACCTATTTTGGTTCCTCCTTACAAAATGTCTTATTCTGAGATAAAGGAATTCATAGAGTAGTTGAAAAACCTTCTAGAAATGGACTTCATAAGACCTATTATATCTCTATGCGGTGCTCCAATATTGTCGTTAAATAGAAATACGGTTCTCTCAGAATGTGCATTGACGATTGATTTTTCAACAATGTCACAGTCATGAATAAGTATCCAATCCCCAGGATTAATGAATTATTTAAGAAACTTTTGGGTGCTTGTTGATTGTCTAATATAGACCTAAGATCCTTGGATTATCAGCTATATGTTCTAGATAGTGAGATCCTTCTTGAGTTACATTCGTAACAACATTACATGTTATGTTCATTCTTAAGATATCATTCAGGACTCAACATGGACATTTTAAATTTGTATGTTTGTATTTTGGACTACCAAATACTCATGGACATTAGAAACATGTTATTCAAATTTTATTTGGACATGTTCATCATCGTCTTATCGATTGAATCCGCATTTATTCTCAATTTGAGGAGGAGCATCCAACTCAACTTATAGTGGTTGTGCAAACACATAAAGAACACTACTTATTGCTAATATAAGGAATTGAGAATTTTTTTACAGTCTATTACTTTCCTTGGTCATGTGGTATTAAGAAAAAGGATCTAACTGGAGAGAAATGACTTGACCCACATCTACAATAGGCAGCAAGAGTGTATTTGCTTTAGATGGTAATTATACGACATTTGTTGAAGGATTTTTATCCATAGCTTCTCCATTGACGAAGTTGACTTTAAAAAATATCAAATTCTCGTGGTCAGATGAGTGTGAGAAAATAATCTCAAAACTGAAGACTAGGTTTACTACAACTTCAGTCTTACTCTACGAGATGGTTCAGATGGTTATATAATGCATTTTTATGTATATAGGGTCAACCAAGGTTGTGTGTTTATAGATCGAGGTAAGGTCATATCTTAGGCTTCAAGAAAAAATGAGGTCAAAAAATACTTTTTATCAAGTAAATACACAGCCCAATATAATATAATCCCAACATGTAAATAACCCAATCAATATTTGTGCAATGCAAAGAATAGAACCCCATAATCCTAGTCAAAGATAAGCATCACATTAAGCAACCTACTTTGTACATACATTCTCAATCTTATATTTCATCATAATTTGCTATATTCATAGGTATTATATATTAATTGACATACATGAGTCATAATCAACATAATCATAATGAACACTACCAGAATCGTCTCTTAGGATCCCACATATGCAATGTGTAAGAGAAGTCTCATACCCTCCCTCACACAATGTAGAAAACCTCTCAAGAAAAGACCTAAAAAGAATTCATTTATTTAATTTGTTCAGTTACATTTTTTTTATTATATAAAGACGTTGCAATATACAACATTAGACTGTGTTAGCTACTTGGAATCCGGTGTTCTACTCGCGTACCGAAAAGAGACTGTTAGCACTTGCCTAAAATGTTACTTTTTGTATAGAGTTATCTAGTTGGATTCACTAACGTAGAGTCATGGATCAAGGATTTTGTTACAAAAAAACCTAATTTCTAAATTTGGCGGCTTCCATCTCATGATATGACCCATATATTGGCCATTTGGACATACTAAACAAGAGAAACCCATGTGTGGAGCCGGACTTACTAAACATGAGACTCCATCTCATTTACATGCCATTTCGATGCTAAGCATCTATTCACTATAGTAGTCATCTTTAGTAATCACATAATTTAGCATTAACCTTTACTAGACCATTAGCTCATAGGTGATCATTAGTGAGAACAATCCTTTCACTTTAGACACACTAGTAAGTGAGTAAACCTTTAACTTTACCATATCATAATTATCATGAGAGCTACCCTTCAATCATATAACCAACTTAATATAACATGCACTCTTACTTCGTATCTAAAACAAGAATATAGGGTAAAGGATGATGTAAATTTGACATCAAAACCACAACAACATATTAGCTACAACATCATTACATTCCCAGTAATTCATCTTACACAATTGAGTTCAAGAAAGAACAAACATTCATACCTTCTTGACCTTTTCATGGGACCTCATACTTCAATCACCTAAGAATGCATAATCAATACACAAAAAAAAGTGATTCAAGAAGCACTTAAATACTTAACATTTATAGCTACCGGGGAGCACACCCTAGACGTAACCGGCGTCTTCGTCCTCGAAGAAACCTTAGACAAGGTCCTAGCATACATCATTGCATATCATAGATACAGAAAATGATGAATACTAAAAAAATTTAAACATGAAGTATGCTTAGAATTCTCACTTATCATATGTGAAGTTTGAATAGACTTCTCGCGTAGCGACATAGTCAAATCAATTAATGTAGTCTTATATTGTCTCACACATAACCATCTATTAGAGAATAATATATGTTTGAAAAATAGCCATTACATTATTACCATATGCCTTATACAAGCTTACAAGAATGTCTCAAATATATGGAAAGAATTGTCTTAGACATAGTCAATATAATTTAGAATAGTTGCATCATCCTAAAACATGAGGACTCGCCAAAAACTAGGGATATTATCTAAGTCTTCCTTTGAAATAACCTTGAATGCTCTTCAATGGCCCGAACCTATATATTTAAAAGTAAAGAGAATATGGGTTAGTACAACCCACATGTACTAAATATGGATATATGCAAGCAAATCATTAGGAAAAATGCAGAAAAGGAAGTTTTAGTATAACCATGCTAAATTCACTATTGAAACCCTTTATTCACATTTCAACATATCAAATTCCATAACAAAACAACAATGAAACATATAAATCTTCTTGCTCAAAAGTACCTCACTAGAGCATAAAAGACCGTTACACACAATTTCACCCCAAGCCTATAAGTGCAATACCCATATGGAGCCCCATAACCCAACACAATCAAGTAAACTTGAAAATAGATCATAAGTAAATGACTTCACCTCATATATCATACCATCATGTATAGTCATAATCATACAAAGTAATTAAGACAAATATCATGTTCATTAAATGAAACAATCATCATATAAAAGCCACATTATATAGAATCAACATGTTACCTTTCATTCATAACATAAATGCATAAGAACTCCTCCTATGTCTCCCCTCAAGTTCAACTTATTAAATGCATGGGTAAAGTCCAAAACCCCTACCTACACTAAGTAGTACCCTTTGAGTCAACCTAGTTAGTTCCATCTTTATTTGTTTCATTAATTCATTTTACTTTAGGGAGCATTTTCCATAACCGACAATAGACCATGTGAACTAAACATGGATCTGTTGTTATCCCGTCACACTGAAAGGAGGGCATCATACTTGCCATGGTAAGACATCAACATTATCATAGCATCTAGCTGGATCCAATAGCTACTCCTCCTATGAGGGTACATACTTAAGGAACTAAAAGGTTGTGACTAGAAAACAACTTTATGCTTAGCAGTGCTGTAGTCTCTACCTCGTAAGAACATCGTTGGAAGGGTTCTCATCAAGACACTCTTCTTTCTTAAGAAACTTGGAGTCTTTCTTAAACATTAGTTCATAAGGTAGGTCCTAGGAAATTAATCCCTGATATACATGATCGTAACTCATAGGTTATGTGTCGAGGATGTCCTTTCATCAAACAAACATCGTGTCAGATCATTACTTCATTTCATAGTCATATGGAATACAAGAAATTACATTCAATTACACATATCAAAACCCCTATCATAATCACACAAATCAATATATTCATATCATGTTCATACTTTCATAAATTCATCATGCATATCAAATAAACCAACATATCTAAGGATAATTCAACAATAGCATGATAGTAAGATTCAAGGTTAGGACTACAACCATGAACTTTTTAAAGAGTATATTGAAATCCAACAATACATGAAAATACGTAGTCAAGGAATGAAACAACATAGTTAATACAAGTCTATCAATCAATACATTCATCACTTCTAACAATGCATGAGCAAGGACAAATATTTGGGGGATATTCGGGAAGAAGTCAAATGAAATTCCACATATTAAACATCAATTACTTATCAACATACACTTTATTACCCATAAGAAATCACTATTTGTCATAATAAATTATCAATTTTGAATTTAGAAGGAAACCCACTTGTAGATAAAAACCTTATAATTGGGTGATTTTTAAAATCAACTTTGAGTGGACTTAATGAAGAAAGAATCCCAAGAGTTAAAAAAACCATAACATAGAAATCTTTGTCACAAACTTTGAGTTAGAACTTTGTAGATTAGGTCTTATTCTTCAAGCTTCTTTGTTTCTTCAATGGAGGGTGAGGTAGAAATAGAATGTAGAGGGAAGTGGGAGAAAATGGGTTTCAATTTGTGCTTGAATTATGAAATGGGAAATGTTTGATAATTGACCTAAAACAATGAGATAGTTAACCCCGAAAATACCCAAACTACCCTTCATTAAGTAGGAATTCAAAAAGTGAAGGCCAACTTTACCTTGGCAGTGAAAGCCTGCCCCCCTTTACACACCATTTCACGAGTCATGAAGTGGTTAACGTTAAGTGGTTGTGGTTGTGAATGGTGAGCCAGTTTCCACCCAAATGTGCCACGCTAAAAATTCAGTGAAAATACAGCACGACTATTCAAGTGTCTCGTAGTGCTCTAGGTAGCAGCCCCTCAAAATTCTACCTTTTTCCCCAAAACGCATAAGGCAAGATCACAACAATCCTCTCCTTTTGTCATGTTCACCCCGAGTGTTGAAGTGGCTCGCGGTGCGTTGGACTGTTTCTAGTACAAGATGTCACTTCCCCTCCATGTACAAGGCATCTTCACGAGCTCCCCTCTTGGTCGTGGCCAATGCTCATGAAGGTTGAGGAAGTAGCATCCCTTTGGGGGGCAGCCTTGGCCTTTGGCCCTCAAGGTTGGCACTCCTCCATTGGACTTAATTACTTAAACCAATTTTAGGTACCTATGCCCACTCCCATAACCTTCGCATGAAAAAACCTTTAGAAACCTCTTTGAAACTATCCTAGCACCACTAGGACTACACTAGTTTAAGTTACTAGATCACCGGACGTCGTGGTCATTTTTTCACGTTTTAACTCTGATGCTTCCTTATTAAGTTCATTACAGTTTTTATGCTTAGAAACACTGTTTTAAGTCTTAGTTTATAAAGTGAGGCTCTATTCTATCTCGTGGAATTTCCGTAATGTTACATTATCCCCCTTCGAAACATTCATCCCCACATGACACCTAAATCATTTTATAGTGAGAGAAAGAGACTCAATACTAGCAGACCAAACAGACACAACATACAATCATCATGAATCAGAGTTCAATTGAGTACTTTCCAACTCCATTCAACACTTAATCATGGCATTACATATAGCAACTCAATTAAAAATTCACCACATATAAGAGCCCAATATTTCATATCACATAATGAGGAACTACCTTCTCAATATCAAAATTAGCTCAACTAAGACATCAAGAGTTACCATGCATACCTTCTTTCAAGACATAATCAATGTATGCTCACTAGAATCTCATAAAAAATATATACACACTTCATGTAAGTCCAAGTGGAATATATGAGCCATTTTCATGAAAACTCATTTTAGCGTGAGCCTTTACCATGATAAGCACATACTTAAAAAAAGACAAGTTCCAACGTATTCATAATTTTTATTATAAGAGGAATTACTAATCTAAACTTTGTCTAGGAGTAAGAGGGAAGATATGAGGGTGTCGGGGCTTCATTTCGGTCTAGGCCTCCAATGTTGCACCATCAACTTGATGGTTCCTCCATAGGAATTTTACGGAGGCCACATCTTTGTTCCTCAACTTTTTTACTTGACGATCTAGGATCTTGATCAAAACCTCTTCATAAGAAAGGTTCTTATTCATCCCTAACCCTTCAATAGGGAGAATAGACACCTGGTCGCCTATACATTTCTTGATCATCGAGACATGAAATACCGAGCGAACTGGGGCTTATTCACTTGGTAATTTTTACTCTTAATAATCTTTCCCGACCTATTTCAATATCTCATAAGGACACAGAAGTTGGGGACTAAGTTTTCCAGGTGAAGTCTTCAAGTAGACCCAATCACCTATTTCAAACAAAAGGTCTCTTCTTGTATTGTCAGCATAACATTTTTGCCGACTATAGGCTTTTTTAAACCTATCCCTTATCATTCGAACTTTTTCCATAGCCTCATAAAGTATCTCGGGACCAAGAAGTGTAAACTCATCAACCTCAAACCACCAAACTGAATACCTACATCTCTTACCATAGAGTTTGTCAAAAGGTTCCATGAAAATACAGGAATGATAGATATTATTGTTGGAGAACTGCATGAACGGTAGGCGATCGTTCCAATTTCCCATTAAGTTAATAACACAAGATCATAAAATATCTTTTATGGTTTGGATGGTGTGTTCCGCTTGGCCATTCATTTGAGGATGAAAAATGGTCCTAAGTTTCACTTTAGTACCTAGTTCCTTTTTGAATGACCTCCAAAAACGAGATGTGAATTGGACACGTCTATTCGAGATGACAAACAAAGAGATCCCATGAAAACATACAATCTCATAAAGGTACAATCTAGCAAATTCCTCTGCCGAATAAGTAGATTTGAGGAGAATAAAATGTGAACATTTCGTCAAAAAATCAACAATAACCCATATGGATTCAATTTGCTTCAGTGTACGCGGCAAACCTACAGAAAAGTCTATCACCTCCCTCTTTTTTTTTCTCTCAAAATTCTAATTTATTATTTTAAGAGAAAATGAGTTAAGAGTTTTTCCGTTTAAACTGACATTTTTAAAGACATTAATTACTTTTCTGACTCTCCATTTAAAATTGAGTTTTCTTATTTCAAGACACCTTATTTAAATATCAAATCAAAAGAAATTTAACTCTAAATTCTTATTGTCTGCGAACTAGAAATTCTAGTAAGGAATTTAGTTGGCTGAGAGGAAGGTGTTAGGGACCTCTCGAGTCTCGTAGTTGTAGCGCGGTCACTTTATTGCCTTTAGTTTAACTTGACATAATTTTTTTTTATAGTATATTATTAGCTTATTAGCTGTTATTTAACCTCAGATTTATTTTAAACTTCGTTGAAGTTTTATTTATTTTAGATCTTTTTTTGCATCTTTTTTCGTTGTTCGTTAAATAATTAGAAACTTGAAACATCCGTGTTTTCTTTTTTCATTTGTTTTATTTTTTATTTTCCTGCTTGCATATGTATTTTTTATTATTTTTAATGTTATTATAGGTAGTTTATATATTGGTGTTCGGTTTCTAAAAATTAGAATTTCTTTGGGAAAAATATTTTTAGAGTGTAAGTTAATTTAGGGTTCTATTTTTATTGATTTAAAATAGAAATTTTTTTTTTATGATATTTGAAGTTAGTTTTATGAAGAAATTCTAAATAGATTAGGACTATTTTTAGGAAGATTTTCCTTTTATTTATTTATTTTTACTAATTTTTTCTATTTTTTTCCATGTTATTTTAATACATTTTATATGTTTATTTACTTTTAAAATTTCCATTATTTTGCCCGATTTTCTTTTTCCTTTTTTCTTTTAAAAAATTCAACGTTCTGTTCTTTTCCTTTTTCTATTTTCTTTTCTATTAATTTCTTTATTTTATGGTTTTTTTTAATATTTTCATTTATACCTTTCTGTCTTTTTATCTTCTTCCTTCGTTTTCTTACCTTTTCTTTTTACGTTTATATTTTTTTTTTGTTTTTTTAAAAAAAGAATTTATTGATGATTTACTCTTGTTTCTCTATTTCTATTCAATTTTTAATAATAAAGTCATAAATAAAGTTCATACCATGTCTTAATTATATACCTTAACAATTCGAATTAAATCGATAATCATCTTGTTCTTATGCTAAAGGTAAACTACTTAGTCAAATGTAAATAAAATAGTAAAAATTAAACATATTTCGCATAAATTTTCTAACTCACTAATGAGTAAGCTTTAATAATTTTCATTAAATAAATAATCACATCACTTAACTTTTAGAAGAAAAAATAATCAGTTGACAGAACAACATTGTAACATCCAAAAATAATTATATCTCAATGCCACTTCATGCGTCAATGTTATTATTATTTTGTCAAACATTACAGCTAATTTGTCCATCATTATATTTTTAATATACTATATGCAAAGGGTAAAGAAGAAAACCTTAATCTACTTGGAGTACTACTGCCCATGCGGAAAAACTATTCAGTTTTCCCTTATCATTCAGTAACATTTGTTCGGTATAGAACGCCAAAATATTCATTCAGGAAAATATTACAGCACATGGATAACTTTTAAAAAAATATACCAAAAAATTATATTTATTGAACATGAACAATTGTATAATTATCTAAAAATCGAGCCATGACGAAGGAATTCAATTAACATTATATTATTTATTCAAATCTATCTCAACTATAAGAGGGAATTAAAAGTTAACTCATTGCCAAAAATAATTTCACCAATAATAACTCTTGCGATCTGCTCATTTCCAAAGTTAATAATTGTAAATTAACTTTAAAGATCCACAAGACCGGAAATCGAACTCACTTAATTCTCAAAACAAAACTTTATTTTTGTTATCTTTTCTTTCTTGTTTTTTTTTCTTTTTATGCATTTGAATCTCAGTATGTCTTTCTTCTCTACTGAGAATATGTTTTTATAATAGTATTGGGTAAGAGTCTGGTGTTAATTAAAAGGAAATTGATGTAGTGGAACTAAGTTTAGATTAAAATTTAGTTGAGAATTTTGGGATTCAAATAACGGCATAAAAAATAGTAACAAAACAAATAGTTATTAAAAAATAATAAAATAAAACAAACAAAAAGAAAAAATAAGTAAGAAAAATAAAATTAAGAAAATATGTATATAAGATATTGAGAAACGATCCTAACAAAATTCTCAAATAGAACGTTCAAGAAGAAGATCAATAAGCAGATAACAAAATAAAAATAACAAATCAGAAGAGGACTTTAAGGAAAATTCGTTATGGGAATTTGAGGTTAATTTGGATAAGGTAAAACAATTTGAAATTTTTAGGACTTCTCTTTTCTTTTCTTTTCCATACTTTTCCATAATGTATTCTTTTTTTTTTTACTAGGTAGAGTTAACAGATACCTTAAATTCAGTGTCATGACTGGGAAACACCCCTAGAAGTAACATGACGTATTTGACCTCTCGGAGATCTTATACAATCTCATAGTTATCATTAATCGCATTTTCATAGTTAAATTTAGCGGTAATTTTAAACTTTATTAGAACGTCATATGCTAGAACATCACTTCCAATATATACATATATATATAAAACATCATAATACATAGTTAAAGACTAAGTTTCTTTGCCATATTAGACTCAACAATAGAGTATAATAGGGACACGACCCTTTTAACATAAATCATACTAAACTATTACATAACTTTTAATAAAAGTAGACATAGGACATCCTTGAACTTCAAGATTCCTTTCTTGAGCTTGGGAAATGAATATCAAGCCCTTCCCCTTAGAGACATCCTCTAAGCATCCATAACCTACACTTTGGGTATAAAGGTAAAGAAGAATGATTTTAGTGCAGGAATGCATTAAATATGGAAACCATGCAAAAACATGCATTTAAAAGGGGACATTTTGTTTTGAAACCATGGATTATGACTTTTGTTAAAACTACATAAAACATGATACATTAAGCTTTGTACAACTCACATACTTCATTTAGGCATATAAAATAGTCATAATATCACATAAAATCATACATTCAATTTTTTTCCTATTTGGAACCACTTTACAATGAGTACCCTTCTGTTTACAGTAAGTGTATTTCCCTTTAGAGTAACTCCTTTTATTTTTTAATTTTTTAACCTTTCAAGTAACCCTCTAGTGATACTTGGTGGAATGTATAGACAATGTCCCACTACACTATCCACACTCAAGCATCACCTTAAGACTCTAGGAAATCATGCATACAACTTTCAATAACCCAAAACATGCATTCATATAACTATTTAATATAACAAGACATAGACTTTGCATTTGACGGAACATACTTTATGGACAACATAGAAGAAATCATTACAAGACCACATACATATCAAGACTTCTAATCATCTCATAGTAAGACACTAGTCATCATTAACATACCCGGACTACACTTCACAAGACATAATAGAACTCTACTCACAATCCCATTCTAAGCCTACTTGTGCAATGTACATGTGAAGTACCATCACCTCACACATACTAAGTAAACATACAAAGAGACTACAAGCCTTATCATTCACTTAATAAATCAACAAAACAAGCATAGATAACCTCATTCATATCAAGCAAGACCTTCATCATCAAGACCAACATTATGCATATAAAGATAGGACTACATCATCTAGAATCATACAATGCATTTCATCAAAACAAGTAGACAACACTACAATATAATGCATTAGGAATAAATATAATCATATACATAAGAACACCTTCCTAGAACTCCCTTGAAGAGATACTTGTGCAATGCTTAGGTAAATTCATATACCCTCACCTACACTAAATAATATCTCTTAGGTTATCCTAGTTAGGGTCCTCTTCTTAATTTCCATTGTACAATTTACTATAGGGAAACTATAGCCTTAACTGAAACTAAGACTGTGGGTGCTAACATGGAATTTGGTGTTGTAGAGCCTTATACCAAAGTAAGGTGCTATACTTTGCCAAAGTAGAACATGAACACGTGCTATCATATTAGGTTATACCACTTGCTAGATCCTATGGGGAAGCATAATTTACGGAACATGGAAGCATATATGTAAATATTAATCTATGTCCTTCAGGATATGTGGCTAACCACCTCGTGAGGACAATGGTGAACCTACCTTCCCACATTGGGAAGGGACACCCCTCATCTTCATGTTGACAAGGTGCTAATCTAAGTTCCCCTTATTGAAAGCCTTCACTGTTCATTACCTTATAAAATAGGCTCCAGGAGATTGACTCTACGTAAGCTTAGATCATACTTTATAGATGAGAGTTCATCAACCTAAATGAGAAGACTTTTCACATGGACATAGCATATTCATACACCATCTAGTTAGGATACCCTTAAGAACACATTTGTAGAGACCCTCTATTGACTATATTATGATACATACATAATGGATATACTTTTATGTACGTGTATATACATATATGTGAGCAAATGTTTCACATAAACACCCTTAGACCTCACATATTCATACTTCATTCGATTCATGCAAAAGTCATGTTCATAGCTTAATCAATCCTTCATATTCATTTATATGTATAACTAACTTAGGAACTATTCTATCAATGCACACACATGCAATGCATACAAAATGTCATATACCCTTTTCCATACTAGTACACCTTTCAAGTCATCCTAGTTAAGATATACATAAGATCCTTCATTGACATTTACTTTTCATGCATATTAGTTGACATTAGTGCATATATGAATTCCCTTTCATTAGACACCATGAACCTATATTACTTGTATGCATGCATGAGGTGTAAATGTTTGCACACTGGTCAAAATGATCACATAATGTCTATCAACATCACATTGAGGCACTCAACCTCTTAATACAACAATGCACATTCAAGCATGGACAACACATCACAATTTAGCATAAGAGACAAGATAACATCACATTACATTCAAGACTCCTAAACTTAGCTAATCACACATTCATATAAGGGTACATAGATGGGGGGTCATTGATTATCATTACTACATCAACAAGGCAGGGCCTAAACCTACTATAACATAGTCATTCACATGCTTACAATGTTTGTAATAAAGCATAGATCATAGACTAGAATAAAATACTGGGAATGCTACTTCACATAGTGATCAACATAACCAATCATTCATGTTACACCAATTTGACATCAAGGCCATCATCCACACATATATACATTGACTATAAAAAAACACTACCACTATAAGTGGACTATAGCACACAATGCCATTCAAGGTCAATTCTACTGGCAATATTATAGAAAAATAGAGGAATAGACAAATCATTCCAAAACTCCCTTTCATTGATTATCAATGAGCACTACTCAAAATGCATCAATAATACAGTATAGGGAAGTATATAAATATACAATAACATAAAGGAAATTATACTTTAATTTCCTTTGAATCGAGATCATATCAAGTGAACATTAACAACCAATAGAAGATAGAAAAACATAGGTCAATCCTTACCAACTCTCCTAGCCTTGATCCACATGGATAACTCACCAATATTTGACCATCAATTTTAGTATTAAACAATATTAATAGTTAATTCGACATAATAGAAACAAATTCAATGAAGACATAATCAAGATAACAATTCCCATACCATAGGCTAATATGAGAATTGTAGGGAACATGGTTTAATAATAGAATTGGATTAAAATTAACTTTAAAATTAGTATGTTATCATCAATTCATCATTAACATGCTTTTGAAATCGTTTTGAGAAAGAACCCATGGCTCGATTGAAAACTAGGAAGTTTGATCAGGAATTTTAATTGAAAAACATTGCAAAGAGCTCCTTGGATGGAAGTGTGATCTAGATAAGAAGAACCTGAATCTACATTACAAGAAGATTTAGCACACATATGCACCATTACTTGAAGGGTATGGACCACGTAGGATAGAGTAAAGCTTAAATATAACATAACTGAATAAGCACAAAAGCAAGTATAATTATATATAATATGATATATTGAATTCTGAAGTAACTTGATTCAATGACAAAATTTTAAATATGTTGAGTCTGAAGGATAACTGAGTTGTAAACATGGTCATTGCATTAGAGTTTGAGTGAATTTTGGGAGATCCTAATAATCGATATAAAATCACATGAGCTCCAAATAACTGATGAATATTCTTAATCCAGAGGACCTAATATACCCTATAGGAGGTATAAAGGCATGCAGGCGTGATCACTTAATCGATTCCAACAAAGGAGACTTACTACCTACAGGGCTTGTAGTTTTGGGACTGTTTGAGTGTGCTAAACCCTAGTCCAACTCTTTATTATGCTACTCCCAATGAATTAAGTGATTAGCATATTATTACTTAATTTTGAAAAACAGGATAGATCAACTGAACATACAAATTGAGAATGCAATACTTAATCTGATAATGTTGCATTAGTAACTGAGGCACGTATAAGTGAATAACTGAAATATCAGACCTAGCATGTGTTAATCAACAACTTAAAGAATAAATTTCTAGGATTCTGAAATTAATGCGGTAATATGAGTAATAACATGGTAATCTTATATGGAACATATAACTAACTAATTCATTATGTTCTGTTGAAGATCTAGAAACCTGGGTCTAATCATGATATGAGAATCAAGAATTTGGCTGAAAACTAGGGATTCAACTGGTGAAAGGAACACAGTAGTGAAATCCACACACCACGTGATTAATTCAACTGTAAATTATTCAGATTTTGGGGCTACAACTGGTGGAATGCTGTTACGTAGTTGAACTATGGTTCTTTACATTTTACTCCTTTCTTAATTCTAATTCTATGTTTTGATTTCTGATTTTGACATAGGTTAGTTCTTAATGTTTTTCAATGCTTAAAATTACTAAATCTCATGATTTTAGGCTTAAACGATGTATCTTAGCGGTTGAACGACTAGGAAATGAGTAAAAAGCCCCTGGAAGTTTTAGTGTCAGATAAAATGACGACCTGGACTGACGGTCCGTCGTTTGGATCTGTAGTTTGGGTATGCTCGAGAGGCCTTTCCTATGAAAAAAATTCTATTACATATCATTTCGTAGGTTATGGGATACCTAATTAATTGTGTGCTAAGAGTTATGACCATTTGAAGTTATCCCAACAACAAGTCCTCCCTATCTAACTTTTAACTTTCACCTACTGTCACACCTATGGTACATAGTTTACGTACCATATTGGTCAATCATAGTTCATGTTATAGGATGGGTAAATGGGATCTTGATCCATGAAGATAGACTACGGACCATAGTCTGACATACGGACCGTAATTCTGTTTGGGAGGGGCTGAAGTGGCAATCTATAGAACTGTAGTACGGGCTGTAGATCAATCTACAGTCGGTCAATGGTGAATGTCGATTATATATGCAATTTTTGAAAAGCTGATTTTTGGTGTATTTTGGATAAGAGGTGTTAAAGTTTCCAATATAAATAGACTCATTAACATGCTAGGTACCTTAAACATAAGTTTCAACAAAAACTAACATGTAAAAAATTTCAATAAACATCTGCATGTCTCAAGGCTAACTTTCAAATGTTATCAGACGTTCTTGGATATTTGAACATTAAATGATTTGAAATTAAAGAAGCATACTGTAAAACACGTAACTTACATATTATAATCCTTCTTAGACACATGTGAGTCTCTAAGCACCTAAATTTATTTTGAGGGTCCTTACAATATCCCCACCTGGGAACATTCGTCCTCGAATGACACTTGGAACACCTTTAAACATAAAAAGGACTTCAATGACCCATAGAAAATCTCACAACATTCATAAAATAATCATATAGAATTCAATGCACCAAACTTACAAGGAGCACAAACTTCAAACCATATAGCAATCAATGCAATACAAGCAAGCAAAACCTCTATTCACTTACATTCACAATCCACCAAATACATAGGCTCTTGGAGGAACATCCTTCACCTAATCATAACATGGTCTTTACATTTCATTTAATTTAGAGTTCATTAGAGAACAACCCTTTAGACACACATAGGCAAGTTCAACATCAGTCTAAGAAGCAAATAAGGTCCTCCACTTCAATGCACATAAACTTGAGTCAAGTAAGTCAACAAATGTACTTATTCTTTAGACAAGGTTCTATGAGGGTAATACTCAACCATATAATTCTTAGTTATGTTGAAGGAGGAATGTTCTTCTCCTCAACACACTTATATGTCTCATGAGTTCATACACAAGCAATGAATAAAGGTCAATTGATTTTTTTAATTAGAGATTCTCAAATTTTAACCCAAGCATACTCATACTTTCTTCCTTATTAAGTACAAATGATAATTCACACCACACACATTACAAAAATAGGAAGTCATTTCATATAGTATCAATTCATATCATGACAATAGTCTTCTTATGCATGCATCGATTAAGGAAATTCTTGCAATTTATTTTGACACATATCAAGAATATTATGTACACATACTATCACTTCTAAGGAGTGATCCACCAATCATTCTTTCAAAACCATATGATTCATACAATTTTCAAGAGGTTAATCTTTTTTACATTTACACGGAACTCAATTTTTCTGACTAGTCGTTTCGAATGCCACATATTATAAGAGACATCAACTGCTTCTTATCTTATCTATTGAAGTTAAATGCATAACTACCATATCAAGATGCACAATCAACATGAGAAAACATGAATTTGAATCAAAAATTCTTTTCCATGCAATTTAGAATTTTCAAAACATGCTTAACATAATATTAATTAAGACATACTCAACATATGGACAACATGCAACTCAAACATTTATGCAAGACTCATTTCATAAACAAGCTACTAAAAACTCTTTAGTTCAAGCTCAAATAAGAATAAAAGAACAATATAGAAATATCTACCACTTTACTACTAACATCATCTTCCCCCACTTACGGTCAACCAACTTAAGAACAACTTAACTCTACCTTAGGAGAACTTTAGTTTACAAACCTTATAATCTAAGAGAATCGCCCACTTTTAATATATAAGCTTTATTTAAACCCTTTATCAACACCACCTAAAAGTGATTTCCCAAAAGAAGAAGTCCAAAGGAACTCAACATAGGAACATCAAGGGTAACAAAATCTTAAAATCTAGGCACACTATCGCCTACATAGGGTAGGCCTATTAATATCATGACCCTAAACACCAAGGTCAAGGCAAGTTAAAACCACCCTATATTCTCCTCAAAATAGAAGATTTAACATTTATTGAGGATTTTGACGCCTAATCTCTTATTAAGGAGTCTACTAACTCTATCATCAAAAAATTTCTAGGACTAACACCCAAAGGAAATCCATAACAATAAAGTTAGGTTATGCTAGCAAACCACATAAAGTCTCAACTATACCATAAACACCAAGGGTCATGACAAACTTAGGGAAACAATAGAACGGACTTAGACAGAAGGCATCTTTGTTTTCTTTCAATACTAGGGTAAGGTTACTTTTAGGTCATTGCAACCCGCATTATCACCCTAAAATGTAAGCATACTACCTTCACTTTTAAGATCATGTGTATACACAAGAGTCCAATCCATACAAGGCAACTATGAGGCATCACACAAATAAAAAGGGAAACATTTGAATAATTAAACACATATAAAGGAAACCTACTTCTCTAGCTATTTATCACCATTATCATAGCATTTCATGCTCAACCCATAACATTAGGCTATCATCATATAAAAACCATTTAGCAACATGCCATTCCTACTTTAACAAGTTATAACCATATCATCGTATAAATCTACACACAACATATAATTTCACCTAAACCATATATATAGCCTTAAATGAAATCACATCTATATATATTAAGGATCACCTTCATACATACTCATTAGACCACAAAACAAAGATAAACATCAAAACTCACCTCTTCGTTCTCAAGCATAGAGTTACCATCTCATTCAAGAAATCACATTTAAAAGATCACTAAAGAAGAAAATAGTCAAAAAGGGAAATTATATCGTCCTATATCCTTTCTCTCATAGATGTGTCGCGACTCACCACCAATGAACGTGACTGTACTAGACGTGGCAATATGAAACTTTAGACTCTAAAACCTCTTTTATAAACCTAATGCCTTGATACCACATTTGACACGACCGAGGAGCACCCCACTAGAAGTAATATAGCGTACTTGACTTTTCGGAGGTCTTATACAATCCCATAATTATCGTTTAGACTCTAAAAAGTCTTTTATTAACTTAATGTCTGATACCACGCTTGACATGACCGGGGAGAACCCCACTAGAAGTAATATGGCGTACTTGAATTCTAAGAGGTCTTATACAAGCCCGTAGTTATCGTTTAACAAATTTTCATAGGTAAATTAATCGGAAATCTTAAAACATTTTTAGCACATCCGTCACGACCAGGGATCATCCCACAGACGCGATCGGCGACATTATTCTCTCATAGGACTCAAACAAGCCTTTAGTGTTCGTCATAATATGTTATCAATTAAAAATGTAGAAAATTAAAACTTTTGCACATATAAAGTGAGATATACTTGGACCTCTAAGATAGAAGCTTACTTAGGCTTTTATAATAACAACATGAATAAAAAGTACGAATGTCTTAACGTTGTCTCACATAAAATCCATCAAAAGAGTATGAGCCTTGGAATTAGCCAATACAAAGTTACTATGCCATATAAGCGTTACTACAATAAAATCCAAATGATAAAAGTAAATAAAGAGTATCTCCTAAAACTATTAATATTTTCAGAAGCAAGAAGAAAGAAAAGATATAATTCCCAAACATGAGGACCTACCAACACTTAAAATAAGAGTTGCAAGCTTCTTATATCGACCTTCTTAATCTTCAATGGCCGGACCTAACATTTGTAGTAATATAATTTTAAAACCATCGATGCACATATAATAGAGCATATTAATGTAAGAATCACAACAACATAAAGTATGGTCATAACTAAAGACATATTCATCATAAATTCATATTAACATTTTCATGTTCAATAGTTCATATAAACATAACATAAAAAATACTAACCAATGATCCCATCCCAAGCCTATAGGTGCAATATCATGTCAAGATCCATAATCCCACATAATCAAGTTAATAAGATAGCAGACCATAAGAAATGCTTTGCTTCATACAACTTACATCAAAAGTAGTCATCACCACATATAGCAACTTAGACAATTTCATGTTCATTAACTTAGCTAATATCATATATGAGCAACATCATATATCATAAGCATTATGCATTTCCTATTCGTAATACATGAGAACAATCTCCTAGAATGTAAGACCCCAAAAATGATATAGGTGAAACTAGAGCCTAACCTGGTTTTTGTGATTGACTAAGGTCCAAAAATTTTTTATATTGTGGGTTTTAGGCAGTGCCTAAGATTTTAGGTGCATTAGAAGTCAAACATCAAGGGACGACCAAGACGTTCCATGACTAAGTGACCTATGTTTCTCATATGTGGTTTTACATTTTTATGTGTGATTCGTAAAGTTATAAGCTTCTTAAATGATTCAATATAGTGTATAGATATATTGTGTCATGTTTCGTAAAGTTTGGAGGTCAAACGTCCAAGAACGTCCACGACTTTCAAAAGGCTTGCCTTGAGAAGACCTTGTGTGTCTATGTATGTTTCATCGAGTTATACGTGTTAGTTTTGGATAAAATTCATGTGGTACGTCCTAAGCTCGTTTGCGAACATATTTGGGTTGTAAATATTTAGGTACGACTCCACATAGGACCCAAAAGAGGCCCTAAATGAGGACCCCAACTTGGAGCTCAACACTGCAAGGCAGTTCCAATCGACGACCCCAACGATAGCCAGTAAACCCTCCGACTATAACATTCCGTAAAATTACATATCTAGTAAATAACCCAATAGGTTATTATAAATGTGTATTGGGGATACATAGGCATTCCAATGGCCAATATTGAGAAATATTGGGCATAGTATAGAAAATTTTGTAAGGAGTATTAGCTAGTTTCTATATATTACTTAAATAAGAAAAAAATTGTGTAAAGTAAAAAATATTTGTTTAAAGGGTGTTAGAAAATTTTTCTAAGTATTAATGAGCTTGTTTAAGAAATGTACCTGCAAGGAAGAGCCTAATCTAAAAATCATGTTTTGTAATACTAACACAATAAGTGGTAGGCATCCAAGTGTCAAGCCTAGTACCATAGCATATGATCATTTAAAATGATCATGTAAATTAAGTAGTGCCCAAGGACATGGTGAGGGTCATGGGATAATAAGTAACTATTCCAAATAGGACATCAAGAATAGTTAGTTAGGGAAGTACAACCAACCCATGTGCAAGCACATTTTCAAAGCATGTGGGAATCGGCCATAGGATGGGACAACCCTAACCGAATTTGGTTAGTGTACTTTAGGGGAAGCATGTGTGGACGGGTCCCTCCATGTGGGGCCTAACTTACTAAAAAATTGTATAATATAATATATTTCCCTGAATATCTAACTAACATAGGACTAAACTTAATAAACTAATTAGTGCACCCGACAACCTAAGACTTAAACTGATGGCACTAACCTAGTAGATAGTTAAAGACACCACCTAGTACCTAACCTTTGATTGTCCAAAAGGTTGGTTATGATACGAACAACTTAGGAATACTTTATTAATTTCCCTAGGCTAATTAATTACTTAATTTATCAGCTTAATTAATTAATTTAAAGGGACAAAACCGAAATCACAAAGTAATTTCCAGATTTAAGGGTAATTTATTAATTATCCTTGTTAACTTAATTAATTAAATTATCCATTTAATTAAATAAATTATAGGGTTAAACTGAAAATGATACACTAAACTAGTAGAACTCAAGAAACATCCTACTACTTAACCTAGGATAGTCCAAAAGGGTTAATTATGGTTCCAATGATTTAGGGGAACTTTAATAAATTACCATGTGTACCTTAATTAATTAAATTATATATATAATTAATTAATGTAATGGGGCAAAATCAAATTCTTAGATGAATTTTAGATTTGACCAAGTATTGCGTTTTCCTAGTTCTAGTCAATCTAGGAGGGGCTTTTTATTAATTAGTTAATTAATTTATTTTATTAACTCATTAAACCATTAGTTTAATGAGTAAAAATAAGTTGATAAAACATATAATAACGATAAAAATCATGGAAAAGGCGATGCAAAAATAGTAAGCAACTAAAGAAAGCAAAAGGCAGAAAATTTATCGATTTCTTTAGGGAAATTTCAAGGTGTAGTTCAAGGTGGTAATGATATATTAAATTTTGAATAAGTTATGGATTTATCTCCTTGACTTTTTTCTTTAAGAGAACTTTCTTTCAACGATTCAAAGATCTTGAAAACTAGGGTTATTTCCCGTCTTTCTCGCCGAACTTCCCTTTCCCTAGTATCCTTGTTACATTTTTAATGTTGTATAGATTATAATTGATTGTATGTGATTCTGGTCTATATTATTGTGTAGGGTTCTTCATAGATAAATGTCGAATGAACTATGAATTAAACTTGTTTGATGCTAAGAATTAGTTACGTGAATTAAAGAACGATGTATTACTAAGATATGCTCGAAAATGTTAAGTGTGATGTGTGACATCTTAATGCACACATAATGTTAAGGTGACTTCATGAAGATGTTATAATCATCAAATTTTAATATGACACTGTCCAAGATATTTTAAAATGTTATACCTAAAGTCATGAACTTAGATAAGCTTAAAAGATCTCCATGAAATCACATTTGGATAAATAGCCTATATTATGCCAATAATTTGGGCA
Source organism: Solanum chmielewskii (assembly GCA_027704785.1). Lineage (NCBI taxonomy): Eukaryota > Viridiplantae > Streptophyta > Magnoliopsida > Solanales > Solanaceae > Solanum > Solanum chmielewskii. The sequence continues at coordinate 17,395,694 of JAKWIX010000320.1, read as the reverse complement.
ATAAATTGGTTGTTTATAGAATTGGCTACAACATTTATTACAAAGAGTGATGTAAAATGATGAGATTATATATGGTATATACATGAACTTAATTAAATTGGCTAATGATATTCTCATGACCAGTGTCTAGTCAAATTATGATTTGTGCCAACAAATTGGCTAGTAAAACATATGTCTAAACATTATACTTCAAAAACATTAACATTCATACCAATCTCTACATTAATGAACTCATACCATAGGATATGCCAATCCATGTGACATACCCTATCCTTACGAACTTGTGAATGTAAAAACATTGAATTGTTCTTGTAAGTTAATCAAAGGATAAAAGTTCAAGTGTAGTGAAAGTTTTGCTTATCCCAAAAAATTGGTCTACAACATTATCTCAAAAATATGTAATAGAATTTGCTAATGATTACAAGAAATTATATTTGAATGAATATTTGACTTGTGATAATAAATTGACTATGAAGTTATTTCCAATTGTTTATGCCAATACCAATCATATGTCAATCTTGTGTAGTAAGAGTATCAAATATATTATAAGAACTTCTTAAATAATTCAATGAATTTATAACCAAGGGCATTCCATCCATTGGGAAAACTCCCAACATGCTCTAAAAGAATGAAATATGAACATATGTAACTCATTGAAAGGAGTGCTCATCATCCATAAATGATGAAATGAAGCTATTACACTAAAGTAAATAAATTACATGAGTTATAACATAATTAAATGGGCCTAAATGAAGTAAGTGACAAGAATGAGTTGTTAAAGGAAGTCAGACAAATCTTACTTACACCTAAGCTACTGTGTTTAAATAATACTCACAAATGAAGGTGTTAGAATGTGCGAGACTATTCTCATTAACACCTAAGGATGATATGCAAGGACAATTCACATTTTATCAATCTAAAGAAAGGATGGTATGTAAGAAAAATCCACATTTCATCAATAAAAAGTAAGGATAATATGTAAGGACAATTCACATTTCATCAATCTAATGTAAGGATGTTATGTAAAGACAATTCACATTACATCAATATAGTAAGGATTACAAGTCCTCAAAGAGTAAGTATATCTCAATATAGAAGTAAGCTTCCATAATACTTGAGTCAACTCTAAAAGATTAAGAAGATAATGAAAGTGAGCACAACACCGATAGACTTGTTATGAGCATGTGCTTGCACATATAAGTCTCATGAGACGATACTACCACCTAGGTGGATAAGTAGTCTCATTAAGTCCCTAGTCTTCGAGCTATGTCTATACAACATAGGAACTAGCCATTGGTTTCCACCTATGAAAGATAGGTATGTTCGGTTTCACTTTAGCCGGTGATTCCACCACTTCTCGGTGTGGGGTAGACACTGGATTTCATGTTTAGATGACATGATATATGATGATTAATAATCAAGACATGTTCTTTGTTCACTATAGCCGTGAATCACTACTTTCGGTGTGGAGTGAAGACTTTCAAGGGATTCGCCTTAGCCGGGAATCACCTCTTTCAGTGTGGAGAAGACAATGGTTTTGCTAAGCATCTCCCATTATCTATATTCATTTTAGCCGGTGAATCACCTTTTTTCTGTGTGGGAAAGACACTAGTTTTAATGTTAAGCTCTAATCATCTTATTCCTAATGATGTCACTATGAGAGTGTGAGCGGATGGTGATGGTTGAATGTATGTACAAAGTGAGAAATGAATAAGAGCTTAAGAATGTCAATTTCCAATATCACACTAATGAAGTTTAAACAAACAATAGGCAAAGCCAAATAATATTGACCTATAATGACTTCGTAGATGATGCTCATAAAGGGAATTAGAAACTTAATGTTAACTAAATACCTCATAACTTCCATAAGATGAAACTAACGAAATATATGGAATGGCTAATAAAGAATCGCTTGTTAAATGGTAATGAATACATACTGTAAAGAATGACTCATTATAATGTAGAGAAATCATTCCTTAGTCCTTGGATTAATTACATCGATTCATTGTGGGTATGGGACTACAATGATTCATTGCACATGTAAGTAAATCATAGACTAAAAGAATTATTTAACTACACAACAAGAAGACAAAAAAATAATGAAAATAAAACAAAGTATAGAGAGGTGAGCTCTCGGGTTAGGAAGAGCATTTTTTCAAATCTTCGCCTGAGTGATTCCAAAATTATGTTGATGATAATAATGTCTTGTAATCATATATAAAATGTGTTGTGTGATTTGAATGCATTAAAATACATCATATTCATACCATAATTTAACACTAACGAATTAGGAAAGTGTAGTCACTAGACATTCCAAAAATTGCATGTTGTTTAGGAAGAGCTTTCCTTGATCATGCATAGCCTTATGTGTATGTGTGAATAGACACATACCTAGTACAAGTTGTGTAATAACCCTATATAATTTACTACTTTTATAGGTGCAGGTGAGAGGAAAGATTGAAGACTCTTTTTTGTTGTTTGGACTCAGCGTTCTCCAAATAATTTGGTAGGTTCTCTGGATTTTGAGGATGCTACGATTTTAGTCTAGAATTAATATTTACACATAGATGGTTGATGTTTTCCCTACTGTTCCATTCATATATTTATTCGAAGCTTTGTAACAATATCATTTTGGCAGACTACGATGATATATTATTCTTTGATTTGAATTGATTCTGCAATTGTTAGATGGTCGTTTCTTTATGTTGAGATTAGTGTGTGATGAATTCATAAAATAACTATATGAATTATATGTATACTTCATACGTTTAAAAATTATAAATTTTCCACAAATTTAACTTTATGAATGTGAAAAATGTAAGAAGAGGCTTGTCTGCGACCTTTGAGAGGTCAACGACACCTGTTGTGATTCAAATTCCATAATTCGGGTTCTAACAAACATTGTATCAGAGCATGATATTAAATTACCTATGAATTAATTCTTAACACAACCACGTTCCATAATTTGACCTATGGTTGTGAAGTGCGGCACAGTCATGACTTATAGACTACGTGATAATAGGAAATCTTCCCTTCTTCTACTCTTTATCGTGCTGTCTAGAGCTTTGACACTTTATGTCATTCTAAGTATCTAAGTTACTTCTTGTGTGAACGCGTACAAGAATACACACAATAATTAGGATGGCCAAGTTGTCTGAGGCGCTAGACCAAAGATGTGGCCTTCCCAAGAATGGGCAATGATGGAAATGCCCAGTATGATCGAAAGAAATGTAGTACGTGTCGTCGTTGGCAAAGATATGAGTACATGGTAGATTGTAAATGCATGCTAAGGGTGTTAATGAATGGAAGGAGGTTTAGTTAGTTGTATATCAGGTCAAGGATATGGCTCAAGTTTGGATTGACTCCATAAATTCTATGCTACCATAGACTGTCAAAATAGGGTAGTAAGGCTTCAGTTTCCAAATAAGTTGGATTAAAATTTGAACGGTGTGGTTCAAATCAAACAGGCCAAATAATTTCCAACGTCCATCACACCCGTTGTAGGGTTAGGTATTCGATAGGAATCTTTCTTTATGAAGAGGTTCCTATTGCAGTTTTAGATCGTCAAGTTAAGAGACTGAAGGACAGGGATGTTCTCACCATGAAGGTGTTATAGAGGAACACCCTTGTTGAGGGTGAAAGATGGAAAACCGAGGCCGGTATGAGATCCTGTTACCCTCACTTGTTCAGTTCTTGAGGTTAGATATACTCTTCCTAGATCTGATTTTGTTTAAGGAACTCTTACATTTTAGTGCATTAGTTCATTTGGTTTTATATGTCAATAATCGTGTGTTTTATACTTGCATTAAATGAGTTAAAATAATTTCATGCATGCATTATGTTGTTGTTTTTGTGTAGCATAGTTGTAATTTTACGTGTTGCATGAGTTGTGGTGTGGATCAAGTTAAGTGTGAATGAGAAGGAAGTTCCTCGATCTCAGATATGAAGATGCACATAATCTTAAACATTATACATCAGTCATATAAGTGTGAATAATATGTTCACAAAAGAGAAAAATAAAAGCATGATAAAGTAACTTTCAAGAATCACCCTCTTTGTTTTAAATCATGTTTGGTGGCATTAGGGGACGAATGTTCCTATGGGTGGGATAATGTAATATTCATAAAAATTACACGTCTAGTTAAGAGCCCAACAGGTCTTTAAGAATGCGTATGGGGGATATATAGACATTTCAATGACCAATATTGAGAATCTTTGGGCATAATATAGAAAATTGGCTAAGGAGTATTAGGTAATTTTTATATAATACTCAAAGAAGCAAAATATTGGGAATAGTATAAAATATTGGCTTAAAAGGGTGTTAGCAAAATTTTCTATGTATTATTGATCTTGTTTAAGAAATGTACTTACAAGGAAAATACTAAGGTAAAAATCATGTTTCGTAATACTAATACAATAGGTGCTAGGCATCCAAGTGTCAAGTCTTGTACCATAGCACATGATCATTTAAAATTATCATGTAAATTAAGCACTGCCCAAGGACATGTTGAGAGTCCTTGGGTCAATAAGAATTTATTCCTAATAGGACATCAAGAAGAGTTAGTTAGGAATGTGTCGACAAAGCATCTGGGAGTCATCCATAGGAGGGGACCACACTAACCGAATTTGGTTAGGATAGTTAAGGGGCAATATGTGTGGATGAGTTTGTTCATGTGTGGACAAATGTCCAGACCGGAATCTAATCACAGACGAGACCGACACTGTTGACCAATGAGAGGTTGCAGACAAACCTACATAGGTTATTCTTACATAATCTAGGCTAATTTTAGCGGAAAATTTGAAACATTTTGGTTCTTAACATGCTTACTAAACATTCTATTATATATATAATTGTTCACCATTCAACCATCTAACATTAAGATGACCAAATGAAAGAAGCAATTTATTATAACGATATTGATGTACTTGCAAAAATGGAACCAATACAATGTCTGAACAAAAACAGGAAACAAAGGTTCTGGGAACATACTCCAATAGCTCAATTCTACAACTAAGATAGAATTTAAATGGTCAAGAATACTCAAAAGCTTGAGGGCCTAACAAGTCCGGATTTATGCTAGACGTCTGGATAGCTCCAATATTGATCCTATAGATCGCGTCTACCTGTGCTTGCACCTAAAAGTTTAGATTTTTATAGGGTTAGTACACACTTGTAATAAGTATGGGTATATGAAAGCACACACTAAGGATAGTCATGAGTAAGAATAGCTCTTTTCTAGCAACATGATTATAGTATGTCAAGTCGGTGGACTTGCCAAATTAAGATTAAGAAAGTGAGTGAACTTTCCAAATTTGGATTGGGAAAGTTTATGAGTTTTAAAAATTTTGACTAGGAAAGTTATGACATAAGAGTAACATGCACCATCTTACTTATCATTTTTCACACAGCACACAAATTCGTTCACATAGCACATATTATAATTCATATAACACATAACACTGTTCATATGAACTATTTGTATGCCATGAGATCTTGGAATAATGGACTTGACATTTAGAATTCCCAAAATGAGGGCTCAACATATGGGACCTCATCTAGGTAGTCTGCTTTAGCAAGCATAGAGTGTGCTTCTTTCATTTTATACAAACATTATTTCATTTCATCCATGGGCCACTATAAACACCACTTATACCTAGGATGTAGTTTAAGACTTTCATCGGGTTCATTTTGCTATGACCAATAATGACCTAATGTCATTACTTGAGTCTAACTCACCTCTTGATTATCCTATCCTAACACCTTTAGTATCGTTCGTTTCATTATGTGCCTCATTTGAGGATGGCCACATTCATTCATTGGGAACTTTAAATTTAACTGATATATATCATGTGAGTATCATGAAATACAGTGTCATGAAACACCACATCGAAAAGAGGTAAATTCACCGGCAAAAGATACCCGAAACATGCTAGCGTAAATTAAAATTGAACCCCGCCAGAACCCTACATTAGCAGTTTAGGTTCAAAGATTAGGAGATGTACCGAGACAATACGCGGCATGCCAGAGAGTCTAATATTATGAGAATTATGTGCACCTCCGCCCTTTCCAAAAGAAGGCATAACAACTGATATCCAGTCTACCGATGCTCAGTATAAAGTTCCATTACGTTCAACTCATATGTCATGGAATCTGGCTTCTAGTATGAGTACATCATAGCTGAATAGATGATTTCTCATATCATCATTAGTATTAAGTGTGTTAATCTCAATACTTTCATAAGAGTGTTCGTAGAAACTAGTCGCTTCATTAACTTTACACTCTCATAGCTGAGTACGTTTTGGTAACATTTGCTTATGCCTTTTGAGGTTGGTCTCATCTTTTACATAAGCCTCATATCATATTGTCACCACATTCATCAATATTAGCATATTTTCTCTTATTAATTACTCACCGCTTTGTACGTGAATGTTCATTTCATTATATGCCAATACACTTGGCCATTTGTGTGTTTCACACACTTACATAACCCTTCTTGTGTTTCAACATTTGATTACATAATAATTATTTCATCATATGCCAATGCACTTTGACATTGAGTGTGTTTTACACTCGTACTTAAGCCTTCTAGGGTTACATCCTTTCATTACATACATTTTAGGTTCATTTATTTTTGAATGTATGCTAGACTTGTTGATCTATACATACAAGCCATTAGGATTCATTCATAGTTCGTTTAAGTGATTGATATCTTCCTAAGATTATGTAGTACAAGACTTATGCATCTTGTATTTATGCTGAGTTCTCGATTTTGATCTAAGTAGGCAATATTATTTTTGAATATTGAATTCACATATGACTTAGGCATCTCTATGGAATTTGATCAAGGGAACCCAATTTCGAATCCCTTAAACAAAACATAGATTTTTTAATTTATTGTATTTTGGTCCACATGACAATGGGACCCTAGATTGAGCCCCAACATCAACGTTTCCTCTTTATTTTTCTTCTTTAAATTACTTCTTACTTGGCCGAGGGGTTGTAGGATCAAACCCCCACAACCCCTTTTATTATTATTTTTTCTATTTCTCCTTGCCTGTTTCGAGTTAACTATGAGGTTGTGGGATCAAACCCCCACATACCCTCTTTATTTTTCTTTTATTCTCCTCTTCAAATCTTCCGAAGAGGTCGTGGGTTCAATTCCAACAAGCCTTCAACTTTATTTTTATTTTATTCTCCTACTTAAAGCTTCCTAAGTGGTCGTGGGTTCGAGTCCCACACTCCTCCCACTTTATTTTTATTTAATTCATATCCTTAATCTGCCTAAGAGGTCGTGAGTTCGATTCCTACACCCCTTCCCCTTTAGTTTTATTTTATTCTCCTCCTTAATCTGCCTAAGAGGTTGTGGGTTCGATTCCAACACACCTCCTCCTTTATTTTTATTTTATTCTCCTCCTTAAATCTGATTAAGAGGTTGTGGGTTCGAACCCCGCTCCTCTCATTTCTTTATTTTTTTTTATGTTAAGTTACATTTTCCATCCAATACCATTGTTTGAATCCCCTTTACCACATTTCTTTTTACTTCTTTATTTTCGTGGTTTTACACATGGTGAGGTCACTGGTTCAATCTTCCATGACCTCACTTGTTTTAATTCATTTTTTTAACATGGTGAACCCTCTTTGTTGACCGAAATTTATCACCAGAAGCTGGAAATTTTCTTTTAATTTTTTAGCATCCTTTCGTCAAGTTACACCTTATTTCTTGGGGGACTTTTGTAGTGCATTTAAAACATTTTAGGAGCGTCTTTTTGTATTCATTTATCCATGACATTATCCCTCAAATCATCAACATTTGAACTCATATGAACATCACATTTACATCAACATCTGTACATGAAATATAAAGAACTATCCTGCCATTTCATTTACTTAACCATGAACAATAGCCACAGCAACATACACATACACACGTAGTTATATTTTCAGAAACATCCACATAAGTCACATAATCCCAAACATACATATAAAAACATAATCATCACAGAAACACGTTTCATCCATAGTTTTTTACCAGCAAATATAACCAACATATCATTCAATGGGAGCTAGTGACATGGACATGCAATGGGGAACAATCCTAGTTTTCATAATGTATATTCTGAATCTTCAGGGGTCTATTGGGATGGTACCAAGACATAAGAGAAACCATAACTTTTTGACATTAAAACGTCGATATGCTGCCCGAAGAACCCCTCCAAACACACGTCCAAATCCAATAGCTTCAAGGCCAACTTGATGGATAAACCCTCTCTTTGCCTAACGTTTTTGATTAGTTGTTTGTTTATAATTTTCATTGTGAGTTCTTCAAGTGTGAAGAACTTTGGTTTACCTAATGTTTTGTACATTATTTTGCAGAGAAAACCCTGAGTTAGAGTGATAGATATGTGTGAGAGAGTGATATATGTTAATTACATTATTTTACCAACAAATATTAAAAACAATTTAATTCATTGCTTCAACATAGGTTTGAATCTGGGCGGAGAAAGACTTCACTTCAAGAGCCAATTCCGGCCTCTCTCCTCAAAATATCCCTCCACCTTATTAATTAAATAATTGATTATATATTTAGGTTAATTTATATACTATACGTAGCTTGGAAAAAGACTATTTTACCCGTAGACCCTCCAAACCAAAGAATTCCGCTTTTTAATTGTGGTAAAGACTCCTTCGAGTAAATCTTAGTAATCGAGAGTCTTTCATGGTTGGAACCAACCTTTTCTAGATAAAATTAATTCCAAATTAGTTTGCTTGTATGTATCAAGTGTTTCGATGTCTTGTTCTACATGCATCAATCCAAATGAACCTAGTCTAATCGTTGACATTCTAGACGCATTAAGCATTACTTAGCATATCCATTTTTAGGGTTATTACACAAACTTCCTAAAAAATTGTAGAATATAACATGATTACCTATATTCAAACTAGCCTAGGAACAAAATAAATAAAATAATTAGTGAACCCGACAACCTAAGACTTAAGCGGGTTGCACTAACCTAGTTATTAGTTAAAGAGACCACCTAGTAACTAACCTAGGATTTTCCAAGATGTTGGTTATGGTCCCAAAAACATAAGAATACTTAATTAATTACACTAGGCTACTTAATTAATTAATTTATCATCTCAATTAATTAATTTAAAAGGACAACCGAAATAAAAAAGGTATTTCCAGATTTCGATTAAGACAAGAAAAGGAAAACCTAGTACCTAACCTAGGATTGCCAAAGGATTAGTTATAGTTACAACTAGTTAAGGGTACTTTATTGATTATAATAGGTAACTTAATTCATTAAATTATCCTTTTAATTAATTAAAATATATGGGTTAAACCAAAAATCTTACACTAACCTAGTAGAACTCAAGAAACATCCTCGTACTTAATCTAGGATAGTCCAAAAGGGTTAATTTTTGTTCCAATGGTGTAGGGTAACTTTATTAAATTACCATATGTACCCTAATTAATTAAATTTAGACAATTAATAAATTAATTTAAAGGGGAAAGACGAAAATATTAGGAAAATTTCAGATTTTACCAAGTATTGTGTTTTCCTAGTTCTAGTCAATCTAGGATGGGATTATTCGAAATTAGTTAATTAATTTATTTAATTTACTCATTAAAACATTAGTTGAATGAGTTAAATTCAGTTTTAAACACTTATAATCACATTAAAACGGATAGAAAAGGGACGCAAAAACAGTAAGCAACGAACGAAAGAAAAAGGCATAAAATTTATCCATTTCGCTTAGGTGATTTCAAGGTTTTTTTTGAAGGTGGTATTCGTAGATTAAGTTATAAATAATGTATGGGTTTATATCCTTTAATTATTTCTCCAAGAGAACTTTGTTTCAACAATTCAAAGATCTTGAAAACTAGGGTTATTAATCATTATTCTCGTCGAACATCCCTTTCCCTAGAATCCTTTTTCTGTTTTTAATGTTGTATAGATTATTATTGATCATGTTGTTGGTATGTGATTTTCATTAATCATATGTTTAGGGTTCATTATAGTTAAATGTCGAATGAACTATAAATTAAACTAGTTTGATGCTAAGGGTTCTTTACATGAATTAAAGAACGATGTATAACTAAGATATGTTCGAATACATACGTTTAAGGTGACTTTATGAAGATGTTATATTCATAAAATGTTAGTATGATGCTGTCCAAGATGCTTAAAAACATTATGCCTAAAGTCATGAACTATGACTGGCTTAAAATATCTCCATGAAATCACATTTGGATGAATTTCCTATCTTATGGCAATAATTTGGGCAATAAATATGTTGTTTATTATAATTGGCTACATGTTTGATTTGAAAGAATGATGTGAATATTGACTTACTAAAATGATGAGATTATCGATGGTACATAGGTGAAGTTAATTAAATTGTTTTATGATATTCTCATGACCAGTAACTAGTGATATTATGATTTGTGCCAACAAATTGGCTGGTACAACATATGTCTAATCATATTACTTCCAAAACATGAAAATTCATACCAATCTCTACATTAATGAACTAATAAGATAGGTCCAATCAATGGGACAAGTCCCAACATACCCTATCCACATGAATTTGTGAATCTAAAAATCAAAGGTTAAAAGTTCAAGTGTAGTGAATGTTTGGATTATGCCAAAAATTTAACCTACAACATTATCTCAAAAATATGTAATACAATTGGCTGATAAATCCATGAGATTATATTTGAATGAATGGTTGGCTTGTGCCAATAAATTGACTATGAATTTATTCCCAATAGTTTATTCCAATTCTAATCATATGTCAATCTTGTGTAGTAAGAGTATGAAATATATTATAAGCATTTCTATTGTAATTCAATGATTCCATAAACAAGGGCATGCCATCCATTGGGACAACTCCCATTATCATCTACAAGAATGAACGATGAACATATGTAACTCATATAAAGAAATGTTCATTGTCCATAAATGATGAAATGAAGCTACTACACTAAAGTAAAGAAATAACTTGAGTTATAACTTTATTAAAGAGTCTAAATGAAGTAAGTAACCAGAATGGGGTGTTAGAGGAAGTGAGACAAGTCTAACTTACACCTAAGCTACTATGTTAAAAGAATACTCATGAATAAAGGTTTTAGAATGTGTGAGACTAGTCTCATTAACACCTATAGATGATAAATAAGGACAATTCACATTTACTCATTGTGGAGTAAGGATAATATGGAAGACAATTCACATTTCATCAATATAAAGTAAGGATGATATGTGAGGACAATTCACATATCATCAATGTAAAGTAAGGAAGTTATGTAAGGAAAATTCACATTTCATCAATGTAAAGTAAGGATAACAAGTCATCAAAAGAGTAAGTAAATCTCAATCGGTAATTAAGCTTCCATGATACTTGATTCAACTTTAAAAGATTTAGAAGATAATGTAAGTGAGCACAATAGTGATACAGTATTAATGAGCATGTGCTTGCACGTGTAATTCTCATGAGATGAGGCTAGAACCGTGGTGGATAAGTAGTCTCATTAAGTCCCTAATCTTCAAACTATGTCTAGCAAAAATAGGAATTTGACATTGGTTTTTGCCTAAGCAAGCTTGGTATTTTCCGTTTCACTTTGGCAAGTAATTCCACTCCTTTTTGGTGTGTGGCAGACACTTGATTTCATGTTTAGCCCACATGATCTATGCCGGTTTATACTCCCAACATGATCTTGGTTCACTATTGCCGTGAGCCACTCTTTTCGGTGTGGAGTGAACACTTGAGATGGATTCTCCTTAGCCAAGAATCACCCCTTTTTGGTGTGGGGCAGTCAATGGATTTCATGAGTAGCTCACATGATCTATATTAATTTTAAACGACGAATCAACTCTTTTAATTGTGGGGAAGACAAAGGATTTCATGTTTAGCTTGAATGATCTTATTCCTAATGATGTCACTATGAAAATGAGAATGAATGATGATGATAGAACGTATGTTCAAAGTGAGCAATAAAGAAGATCTTAAGAATATCATTTGTCAACATTACACTCATGAAGTTTCAGCAAATAACGGGCAAAGAATAATAAGATTGACCTATAATGACTTCTTATTTGATGCAAATAAAGGAAAGTAGAAATATAATGTTAACTAAATACCTCATAACTTACCTAACATGAAAGTAATGAAATAGATCGCATAGACAATACATAATGCCTTATGAAATGTTAACGAATACATATTGTAAAGAATGACTCATTATAAGATAGGAATTGTTCCTTAGTCCCTTGATTACTTACTTCGATACATTGTGGGTATGGGACTAAATTAATAATTGCACTTGTAAGTAAAACATACACTAAAAGAATTATTGAACTACACAACAAGAAGAAAAAAATATTGAAAATAAAACTATGTTTAGAGAGGTGAGCTCTCGGGTTAGGAAGAGCACTTTTTCAAATATTCGCCCGAGTTGTTCTAAAATTATTTTGATGATACTAATTTATTTTAATCATATAGAAAATGATTTTGTGCTTTCAATGTATTAAAATACATCATATTCATGCCACAATTCGCAACTAACGAATAACGAAAATCTAGTCACTAGACATTTCAAAAATGAGATCTTTTTTAGGAAGAGCTTTCCTGAATCATGCATAGACTTATGTGTATGTGGGAAAACACCCATACTTATTACAACTAGTGTAATAACCCTATATAATTTACTATTTTTATAGGTGCAGATCATAGGACAGATTCAAGACTCTTTGCAGCAGTTTGGACTAAGCATTCTCCATACCATTTGGCAGTTCCTCTTGATTTCGAGGATGCTATGGTTTTATTCTAGCATTAGTATTTATACATAGCTGGTGGATGTTGTCTATATAGTCTCTTTCAAACAAATATTCGATGATTTGTAATAAGGCAATGTCACGACCCAAAACGAGCCGCGAGTGGCACCCACAGTTTCCCTCCTATGTGAGCGAACCAACCAATCTAAACCCCAACATCTCAAACAGAATAAACAGAATAATAATGCGGAAGACTTAAGACTCATTAATATAACCAATAAATAACTTCTAAAATTTATCAATTACTATCCCCAAAATCTGGAAGTCATCATCACAAGAACATCTATCCTCAAATTACTAAGTCTAAGAGTATCTAAGAAGCTAAAATAACTAAACAGATAGTCCATGCCAGAACTTCAAGGCATCCAAACATGAAGAAGAAGATCCAGTCCAAGCTAGAAGCTTTAGCTCACCCTGAAATCTGTTGTGACGAAGACTGGCTAGAGTTGCGATTGAGTTGAAGAGGACGGTACGTTTGCTGCACTCCACAAATAATAGAAAGAAAATATATAAGTAGGGGTCAGTACAAAACACAGGTACTGAGTAGCTATCATCGGCCAACTCAAAATAGAAAATAGTATATATTTGATAATATCATAAAATCAACTACAATACTCAACAGGTAGCAACACAAGTACGAGAATCATTGATAAATAACGCCAGGTACACCCACGAGGACTCAAGCCTCCATACCATACTCATTTGGGAAATAGGTTCATTAAATTAAGTATTTTAACATATTTCAAGATTCATTCTCTTTACTATCCTGGTGTCGGAACGTGACATTGGATCCACTATTACTATCCTCGTGTCGGAACGTGACACCCGATCCTTTAATACTATCCTGGTGTCGGAACGTGACACCCGATCCATTAATACTATCCTTGTGTTGGAACGTGACACCCGATCCACTATTACTATCCTGGTGTCAGAACGTGACACCCGATCCATTAATACTATCCTTGTGTCGGAACGTGACACCCGATCCACTAACCTCATTCTTTAGTTCATCAAGCCTGATTTTATACCAAGGCATCATCATTAACAAAGAGGTTTCAAGGTTTAGGATTCAATAGCCTCATCATGCTTATTTTATCACAATTATATAATCACATCACGCAAGCACACAATTAAGCATATAGAAGACTTTACAGTACTACCCAACACATATCATTCGCTATTAAGAGTTTACTATGAAATATCATAAAAACCATAACGTACCTCCACCGAAGATTTGCGATCAAGCAATCTACTTTCCCAAAGCTGCGTTCTTCCTCTCTCTCAATCGATCGTTTCTCCCTCTCTCCCTATTCTTTTTCTTTTTCTTATTCGAACCCTCTTTCTTTTACCCTAATTGGCATATAATTAAGTATAAAAGATGATAAAATACTCCACTACTTGTTTCAAGGTTCTCTCTTTTAACCCCCAAGTAATTAAATTATTAACATTAAACCATTAACTTTATAATTATAAGTAGGAATAGTCCAAAACCCCCCGTAACATATTTAACGGAAATCCGACCCAGTCAGGGTCACGCAGCCTGTGACGGTCCATCACAACTGTGATGGTCCGTCCTGCACGTCCGTCACAAGGTTCAGAGAGTTAATCCTGCGGAAGGATTTGTGACGGTCCGTCGAGCCCTCAACGGTCCATCCTGCCATTTCGTCGTGAAGTTCAGAGAGTCGATCTCAGTACCCAAATTTCTAAATTCTAAGTGTTTTGGAACGAGGCACCCTCAACAGTCCGTCGTGCCCATGACGGTCCGTCGTGGGATCTGTCGACCCAGACAGTGATTTTCAGAAATTAACTCTGCTGCTCCAAACGACTAAACAGGTCGTTACAGGCAATTTTTGCAAACTGTTATGATATGTTATTCTCGGATTTGAATTGATTCAACGATTGTTTGATGGTTGTGTCTTTATATTGAGCATTATATATAATGAATTCATGAAATAAATATATGAAGTAAATTTAAACTTCATATGTTTAAATTTTTTCATATTATCCACAAATTTAACTATATGAATGTGATGAATGCAAGAAAAGGCTTGTCTGCAATAATTGAGAGGTCAACAAAGCCGGTTGCGATTGGTATGCCGTAATCCGGATCGTGACAGGGATGGACCATCGTTTAGGTGGCGTCAATGGAACCTGAAAGAATGGGAGGTCGGCGAACAGCGGGACTAACCACGAGACCCCATCGATGGATCTCTGTTGAGACCATAGACCGTCTATGTGGGTGTCGATGGTGCTTGTGTTTCCTGCCATCTTTATTGTCAAGATAAGGGATGAACTTGTGAATTCATCCCAAGTCTTATAAAGTGTGAGGACGGTTGTTTTGAGTTGTTATGGTTATTATAAAGGCATATAATTCTTTAAACTCTAATTATAACGGAAGTACCTAAATCAAATCATATTCCCTCCAAGAGTTCCTCCACAAAACTCAATGCAAATTCAAGCTGAAGAGTGAGCTTGAAGATATCTCTTCAATGGGTTTCTTATTCAATTTTCATTGGTTTCTTCAAATAAGATATGGGAGTTCTTAATATAGGTCTTGCACTCACCTTAGAGCCCAATTTCAAAGATGATTTTCAAAGTTTTCCAAAAGATGGAAAGTCCAATTTCTACTCTAAGTCTTGCATTCTTGCATACATGTTTTTTTAAATGTTAAGATACGATGTTATTTATATTTTCTAATGAAAATTCTCCATGAAACCTTGAAATTCATTAATCTCTCAAATTGACTAAAATATGGGTTATGTGATCATGCGTTGAGATTGATGAATTCATGTTTAGATTGTTTTATGCTTTTGACTAATGTGTAGATTATGGTTAATTTTTTTATAGAATATTTATATTTTATAAATTGATTATTGAATATTCTTATATGTTTTGTCTATTAGTCCTATTGAATTGGTATTGACTTAATGCTTATGATCATAATGTAGTTTTCTATGGCCGAATGAATAAATAAAGGATTGTATTAAATTGATGTCGAATTGGTCTTATCTTGATAAATCTTTATTGAATTGACTTATATATATAGAGAATTATGGTTTATGTATTTAATTGATGTTCATGGCCATGGGTAAGGGCCTTATAATATCTAATTGGATGATTTAGCCTTGAAACCGAAGTGGTAAGATGGAGTGGGGGCTATGTGAATTGATGTGTCCTTGAAGACATTACCATATGCAATATGATAATCATGGCCTTGTTGGGAATAGTTGAAGTACTATGATTATTTTTGTTGTTGACTTATGTGATTTATGAGTATATCTATATACATGTGAAGTAATGTTAAAGTATGTGTTCTTACTATGTATGTTAGGAGATCAGTTCTTTATGACTATGTTCTTATATGTGTAGTCTTAGATGTTAATACATGATTGTTCCTACTTTACTTTATAAGTTGCGATGGTTAGATTGATGATGATATAGTAATGTATATGATGGCATATAGATTCTAAGGTTCATCCCTAATTTCATAAAAGAATGATATGCTATATGTGATAAGGGAAACGAATGTTGTGTCTTTTTTGGTAGACTTGTGTCCCTTAATTGATACTTATTTGAATTAGATGTGAATATGAGATGTCTTTAATAGGTAGGATTAGTGAACCCTTGTCATGTTTGAATGATATGATATGTGAGGATCTTATGAAAGTCATATACGTGGTAGAGGTTATGTTATGAACGTTGAAGTTTTGAGCCATAATGCTATTTTTCATGTAAAGGAATTGTGGAATTAGGGTTGATTGGATGGAACCACAATATATCATACTTAGGAAAGTCATAATGAGCCATCTTAGTTGCCATTGAAGGTAGCCATATTGTATTTCTTTGGTATGGTTAATGTTATTGGGTTATGATTTAGACAAGGAACCCTCTTCATGTGATCCTTTAATGTCAATTATTGTAGCAGAAACAATGCTAGCACCGAGTTATTATGTTAAGGAAAGTAGCCCTAATTAAGAATGAGATTACAGTACAAAGTAACTCTACTTGAAAATGAGAATACACTTCATTAAAGCCCTTTATATTCCTTAACCATGTGCCTACATGGGATGTGTGCTAGTTCTATCCTTGGCAAGTAGAACACCCTTATCATAGTATGTTAGAACTCCGGAATCCATGTCTATCTATGATGGTCTACGTCAGTTATTGCCTATTTTCATAATGTGGGATACTTACTAGCAGTAGATAAGTTCGTTGAAGTTGAGGTGATTGTATGGGACGTTGTCTAAACATTGCACAATAGGCTTTGAAGGTTTTAGCTGGAGTCCCAAGGTCTTGTCCAAGACCATTACATGAATGTCTTTTATGTGATTAATGAATCTTAAACGAAGTAATGAATGTGATGACTTAGTCTAAGAAAGTATGTTACATAAAGTAGTACATAAGTAGAGTAATTAAGGGTTTTCTAGTTAAGGAGCTGAGGGGGCATAGGAATGTTCACTTCTTATCTTACCTAGATAAGGCTTAAGAATGACTCTTGGTAGGGAAGTAGTTGATTATATGGACATGATCTAAGCCTTAGGTAGTCTAAGGATTACATAGGTAATCTTGAAGAGTTTAATCATGGAAATTATCTACATGATTTACTTAAGTAATTCTTTTTATAGCCTTTGGAAGGAGAATGTCATATCATATACGTGTTGATGTATTGTGTGAGCATGATTCTATTCTACCAAGTCTATCGGATCTCTTGAGTGTGTGTGTAAGTGATTGTATGGGCGACACTTCAGAACTCACTAAATTGAGACTTAGAAGCACCTTTGGTAGGAAATTATGATGTTCTTATGTTTGTGTCTTGTAAGTGTGTATTTGACTCATCATAAGAAGTCTTGAGGATCATTAAGGCATGCCTAGAGATGTTGTATTGGCAGTCTCTCTTTGTATGAATTAAGTGAGTCTAAGGATAACTTTAAGTGAAAAACTACATGCTAGAAGATGACTAAAGTGAAGTGGAAGAACTCCATTGTAACAGTAAATTGAGATCATTGTACGGTGAACACGGTTCACAGGAAAGTGTTCCTAAGATGTGTCTTTTTTCTTAAATGATATCTTATGTGTTTCAAAGTTGTTATTTATATTCTTATGCTAATAGTATAATGTTTGAATCAAAATTAAAGAAAAACATGCTATTTACTAAATGTTCCCTTTTTATGGTTTTTGCATGGGTTCCATACTTAATACATCTTATGTGCTAACCCTTTCTTTTCCCCTTTTAACAAAAGTGTAGGGAATTGGATGTCTTGACAAAACATGGAGGATGGATAGTTTTCTAATTATTGAAGATAAAGTATTGTTGAGTCCTCATTGGTTTGATTACAATATCCACATGTCCCTTATGTCATAGTCTTTGATTAGTTGTCTTTTATGATATTAGTTCCAAGTATCATATAATCTTAAGTTTAGATGGTCCAAGTAGATGTTGTAAAGATTTAATTTTTTAAATGAAAGTCTTCCGCTTGTGTATTATTTATGAAAGAGTTCTTCATGTGTGAAGAAAGTTCTAAATGTTTTCCTATTTTAGTATGTTTATTGTGCAATGAATAATACGGGATGCTTAGATGAGACTTCTTGAAGTCTCGTTTGCCGTGTGACGACACAAGGATGCTTTAACTTTTAGGGTGTACTTGAAAGTCGTGACAAAGTTGGTATTAGAGTATATGGTTTAGGGAGTGTCTTAGTTGTCTTATGAACCACATCTAGTAGAGTCTTGTTTATAATGTGAAGCACGCCACATTATAAATAGGATTCTATTTGGTGCTAGGAAAGTTTCACTTCTTCATTCATCAAATCGTGCCTACGATCTTTGTATATGGTGTCTTTCCATTTTTTCCCTTATGTGTTGGCCCTTGAAGGTGATTTTATGATGTTTTTGTTGAGAGAGGGAAAAAATTAGATGTTACTGGTTAGATGAGGTATGATAGAATGTAGTGTTGACCTTAGATTAGTTTTGTGACCTTTTGAATGGTATTTAGGTGGGAAAAACTGTAAAATATATTGTTTACAAGGTGAAGTATTGGTTGTTGAAATATGTGAAGTGTCTTAGGACTCCAACCATAGGAAGGCAGGTGATGAGACTTGAAAAGTAAAGGTGAGTTCTCCCAGTAAGGGGGATTTAGTTGTTAGATGATGAGACCTTTAAGAGTCTTTAGTCTCTATGAAGTAGACCTTGGTTAGAAAGTGTTAGTATGGTTTAAGGTGTCTTGAGGGAGTTCCTTGTAGTGGACATAATGTTGACCTTTGAATGGGTTTATTTTAAGTTGGGGAGTATGGTGAAGAGAATGGTTATTTGCAGTGAATTACCCTTAATTTTTTTTATTTGTTTATTCAAGCATAAAACAAAGAGTTCTTAATAACTTGTATTTGTAGGAGTCTTTTGTTGACGGTTAGTTCCAAACATTCTCATATGATATGCATGTTTGATTGAAGTTTTCTTGAATGTGAAAATGATTTTTGATGTATGGTATCTTACTCATGATTCATGTGCATCTAGTGTAGGTTGCTAATTGTTTCATATAATTGAAGGTTCAACATGTTTAAGTGGTTATTTGAGAAAGATTTGTTCAACACTTGTATGAAATTTCTTAAGTGTTTCCTTTTTAGTTTGTGAAGACATGATTATGTTGTATGATGTGTTTATATGATGTTAACCTGCATATTAGCTTGATTCTATCATGAATTTCCTAAAGGTTGTATTTTTGAAAAGTTGCACAAATTCACTGTTTAGAACTGATATCTTCACTATGAAGATTTCCAAAATTTAACTAATTATTTAATTGGTCTAAAATTGTTATATTGTTGTTATAAATGATCTATATAATCATTATATTGAATATAAAATGAGTTTTTTCTATTTAGAATGAAGCATGTGATATTTGTAGCATTATGACTTATAGAATGTCTTCTAGTTTTTTTGTTGTGTTGTGAATCTCTTGACTATTTTGACATTGTATTTTTCTAATTAATTATGTTCTATATTATATGTTCATGAGTTGGTAATTTAGTCTATTTTTTGAAGTGTTTGGAGAGTGGCAAAGTCATTCAAGGACTAATGTTGTCCAAGTGGAGGAGATTGTAAGACCCTAAAGCCAGTTTTACTGTTAAGTTAAGGGGTTAACGTGTAAATTCACCTCAAGTCTTATAAAGTGTGAGGACAGTTGTTTTTAGTGTTTATGGTTATTTTAAAAGTATATAAGTCATTAAACTCTAATTATAACCATTATACCTAACTCAAAAAAAATTCCCTCCAAAAGTTCCTCCATAAACCTCTGTCACATCAACATGGAGATGAATCTTGAAGATGGTTCGTCAATGGAGTTTCTTCTTCAATTTTAATTGGTTTCTTCAATAAGGTATGGGAGTTCTTCATATAAGGCTTGCTATCAGTTTAGAGCCAAATTTAAAGATGATTTTCAATGTTTTCAAAAAGATGAAAAGTCCAATTCCTACTCTAAGTCTTAGGTTCTTGAATAAATGGTTTTCAAATGTTAAGATATTACTTTTTTGATGTTTAATTTATGTTTTCTAATGAAATTCTCCATGAACCCTTGTCCTTCACAAGTCTCTCAATTTGAATAATATATGGGTTATGTGATCATGCTTTGAGATTGATGAATTCAATCATAACTTAATTTAGACCATAGGGTCTACCCCTTACACAATCATCATCATCAATAGCTCAATAATAATTGTATGAGAAACTCCTTTCATCACAATTCATATAAGGAAGGTTAACAATTTAGTATGTTATAACATATTAAGGCACATTGATAGTTTTCACCATCCTTACAGAATATACACCTTAATCAACCTCACCACATAGTCAAGACATTTCATTTTAACATCGTACCACCTTAAAATCCTAGTAGAAATCATACTCCAAATGTAACATCATGATTTAAAACCAATTATTTACAATTTAAAGTAAAGATAGAGATTCTAAGACTTACCAATTCTTTCTCATAGTCTAGCATCAAGTTATTACAAGTAACCAATACCTCAACCCAACTTGGGGAGTAACATCATTCATCACACAATGATAACAATTAGAATAACAAGGTCAATTGCATATGTATAACACAACTCATCTTTATATCACAACTTGAGACAAGTTACATAGACTAATTTCACATTATATTTCATAGCCTAAATACATCTCATGAACTAGACTTAGAGAAATATATTTCATCTTAATTTAATCTTAATAGCACACTAGTATATCAATATAATCAACAACAAACTCAATCGAATGATCACCATACAACATAGGTCAAGATCACTACATAGAGTTAAGGATAGAGGCTAATATTCTTTAATTTAGACCAAATCATCAACAATTAACATAAAAAAGTTGAATTACATTTTAATATACTCAATATAACCCTAAGAATTCATTACCAACTCACTCTATGACTTCAATTTCGAAATTGAATGAAAACAATAAAAAAACTCAACTTTTTGAAATCTATTTTGTAGGAACCCTTTGAGGAAAGACTCTCAAAGGAGAATAGATCTCATACGTTAATTTTTATCAACAATTTAATGAATAATACACCTTTTTTCCACCCCCCAAACCCTAGTTCTTGATAGACTTAAATGGTGAGTTCATATAGAGAAAAAAATAAGAGAGAAGGAAGAGAGTTTATTTTGAGAGTTGTCTTTAGGTTAAGGAGGGTTAAGGGTATTTATAGATCGGCATAATCAATTTAATTAGTCTTCTTTTAATCCTAACTCCTAAAGATCATAATTAATTAAATGAAATCATTTAAAATTTATTACCAAAACTCGACCCTCACCAATGATACCTCGATTAACGGTCCATCAGTGAGTCAACATACAACCCCCGGCCCTCCGTCCTTCACTCCGTTGTCTCGGTAAGAGACTTTGCAGGCGAGGG
The DNA here is from genome assembly GCA_027704785.1 of Solanum chmielewskii. Classification (NCBI taxonomy): domain Eukaryota; kingdom Viridiplantae; phylum Streptophyta; class Magnoliopsida; order Solanales; family Solanaceae; genus Solanum; species Solanum chmielewskii. Next base: position 17,373,946 of record JAKWIX010000320.1, on the reverse strand, counting down.
ACTCCTCCAATTTTTCTATGTGTGGAATGATGGTGGCTTTGATGCCCCGTCGAGCCATTGATGCGACATCAACCCCCTTGCGTTGCTTGTAAAAGTAACTAGTTATGCAAGAGAGTTGACGAATCTTTGTAAGTGTGGGACGATGGTAGCCTCGACACCTCACACACGGACCGTTATATAGCACGTCAATTCACACTGCAAAGAAGTGCTGCATAAAACTGTAGCGGTCCTCTTAAAGGGCCCTTGGCTGGTCCTTGTGGAGTCGTACCTAGAGGTTTAAGTCATGAAACAACTCAAGAACCCACTATCTACCTTTCCACCTATTTTTTGTACATTTCAGACTCCTAATAGTTAATAAAAAGTCTAAGGCACACTAACAACCCTTTAAACTAATTTCTCGGACGTTTTTAGGACGTTTTGGTTCTTAAACCTCCTAAATGACCTATATTCATTACTAATGGACTTAGAAACAAATTTTAGACTTTATGACACTCATGTTAGGCTTTTCCATGAGTCTTGGATTTTCAATTTGTTACATTATCCCCCCTTTAGAAACATTCATCCACCAATGACACAAAAATTCTCTTTGAAGGAAGGAATAGACCCAAGACTACAAGCACAACAAATTAACAATAACCATTGAACATAAATCATGTCACTTCAACAATCAAAATATCAAAACTCAAATTACTGCACTTAAGGCTCAAAACACTTCTTCATAAGGCATACAATTTCATGAAGACTAACCATATCAAAATGAAAAATACAACTCAATGCAAGAAAAAAGCAAAATTTGATGTTTTTAATAGCAATACTACTGTGGCTTCACAGTAAAACTTACGGTGAGGTTTTCAAAAAATCCATTTTTGTAACACTTCACCCAAAAACCAAGAAACCACAAATCTTGGTCATTATTATATATTTAAAAAGAATTGATATCTTTTATTCTCACAAAAATGAGTATAATGGGACTTTATATCGGCCTCGGCCTGCCATGTAGCACCGTCAACTATTTGATTTTTCCATAACACTTTTAGGGATACCACCTCTTTATTCCTCAACTCCTTGACTTACCTAAATAGAATTTTAACCAGGACTTCCTCATTGGAGAGGTTATCCTTGACACCAAGAACCTCAATATAAAGAATGGACTCAGGGTCACCGATGCACTTTGTCAACATAGAAACATGGAAAACTGATAAAACGGAAACCAATTCACTAGGAAGTTTTAATTCGTAAGCAACCTTGCAAATCCTTTGGAAGATTTCATAGAGGACAACATAACAAGGACTCAATTTCCCTTTCTTTAAAAACCTAACAACCCATTCAATTGGTGAAATTCTTAATGCACCTTATCACCTTCTTGAAACTCCAAATCCCTTCTCTTATTATCAGCATAAGACCTTTGCCGACTATAGGCCATTTGCAATTGGTTCCTTATGATATAAACCTTTTTCCAGAGTCTTATAAATCAACTCAGGACCAAGAAGTTATAGCTCATCCACTTCAGACCATCCAATAGGAGACCTACGCCTCCTACTATACAAGACTTCATAGGGAGCCATGGAAATGAATGAATGACAACTAGTGTTGTAGGGAAACTTCACTAAAGGAAATTGCTTATCCCGACTCCCTTTAAAATCAATAATGCATGATCTAAGCATATCTTCAAGGGTTTGTATCGTACGCTCCAATTGACAACCTTTTTGGGGATGAAAAGTGGTGCTCAACTTCACCGTAATACCTATCCATCTTACGAACGACCTCCAAAATTTTGATTTGAATTGTTCCCCGATCAGATATGATGGATAAGGGAATGCCATGGAGGAATATAATCTCATCTAGGAAGATTCTTGAATAATCCTACACTGAATATGAAGACTCGAGGGGAATAAATCGAGAGCATTTAGTCAATCGATCCAAAACCACCCAAATGGAATCATAGGACTTTTGGGTACGGGTTAAACCTACTAGAAAGTCCATACTGATGTCTTCCCACTTCAAATTTGGAACTTTAATCTCTTGTAGTATGTCACCAATTTTTAGGTATTCGACCTTTACTTATTGGCAATTCAGACACTTAGTGACAAATTCCGCTATGTCTCTTTTTAGACCTTACAACAAATATATTTCTCTTAGTTCATGGTATATTATTGTCAACCCCAGATGAATTGAGTAGCGGAACCCATGTGCTTCTTCTAAGATCGGAACCCTCAACACATATACATCGAGAAAACATAATCTCTCTTGTAATTTAACACACCATCCCCCCAAGGAGAATGATTCATACAACATTCCAAGATGCGATTCTTTCAAATCCATCAAGGCTAAATCAAGGTTTTGTTTGGATTTCACCTCAACCACTAAATATGACTCGGAGTTATGATGAACTATGGCACCCCCATCTGGAGCACACTCCAACCTCACCCCCAACCTAGCCAACCAATGCACTTCCCTTGGTAGGTGGTTTTTGGCTTAATAAATATTATATCACTACCCATAGTCAATCGACTTAGGGAATCTGCAACTACATTAACCTTGCTGGGGTGATAAAGGACACTCATATCATAATCTTTCAATAACTGAAGCCACCTTCTTTGTTGGAGATTTAACTCCTTCTGAGTAAACACATATTGGAGACTTTTATGATTTGTAAAATCATCCACATGATCCCCATATAAATAATGCCTCCAAATTTTCAAAGCAAACACCACGACCGCTAACTCAAGGTCATGATCTGAGTAATTCATCTCATGTACCTTTAGTTGCCTAGAGGAATATGCTATCACCTTCCCGTTTGGCATAACAACACACCACAAACCCACTCGGTACGCGTCACGATACACCACAAAACCCTTTGCACCCTCTTGTAAAGACAACACTAGAGCGGAAGTAAGCCTATCTATAAACGATTTGAAAATCTTCTCACATGCTTCCGACGACTCAAATTTTATCCTCTTTTTGGTCGAAGTAGTCAAAGGAGATGCAATGGATGTGAAACCATCTACGAACCTCCGATAGTAATCTGCCAAACCCAAGAAACTGCTGATGTTAGAAGCAGTCAATGGTCTAGAAAAAATTTTCACCGCTTCCATTTTCCTTGGGTCTACTTCAACTCTCTCACCAGAAATGATGTGCCAAAAAAAGTCACCGATCACAGGAAAAATTCACACTTACTATATTTAGCATACAATTGATGTTCTTTAATAGTTTGCAATACTACAATCAACTGATCCATATGATCATCCGTATTCTTCAAATATACCAAGATATTGTCAATGAAGACAATGACAAATGAATCTAGGTAATTTTGAAATACTCTATTCATTAGGACCATAAATGTCACCGGAGCATTAGTAAGACGGATATACATGAACAAGAACACATAATGCACATACCTAGTCAGAAATTCCGTCTTCGGTATGTCCTCATCTCTCACCTTCAGTTTTTGATACCCTTACCCTAAGTCTATCTTTTATAAGTAACTTGCCCCTTGGAGTTGGACAAATAAGTCATGAATCCGAGGGAAATGGTACTTATTCATAATGGTGACCTTGTTGAGTTGGCGGTAGTCAATAGACTTCTCAAAGACCCATTTTTCTTTTTAACAAATAACATGAGAGAATCTCATGGAGACATACTAGGCCTTATAAAGCCTTTGTCATGTAAATCCTTGAGTTTAGCCTTCAACTATTTTAATTCGGCTGGAGCCATCCATTATGGAGGGATTGGAATGGATTTGTTTCCAGTAGCAAATCAATACCAAAATTAATTTCCCATTCGGGAGGAATTCCGTGAAGGTTATCAAGAAAAACCTTTGGAAATTCACTCATTACCGGGACTGTCTCAATAGGAGGAATTCAGAGAATCAAAATCTTAGACTCTAACTATGTGATAGAGACAACCATTGAGATCATTTTACATGCTTTAGACAAGATATGATGAGACCTCTAGGAATATAAATTCCCCCTTCCACTCTACAACGAGTTCATTTGGAAAGTAAAACCTCACCACTCATGTCCTAAAATATATGGATGGAAAACATGCACGCAACCAATTTATACCCAATATACTATCAAAATAGAGCATATCGTGTTCCAAAGATCAACATAAGAAACTCTATTGGCCAATGAAATAGGACAATTCTGATTGACTATTTTACCAACAATCAACTCTCCAACTAGAGTAGACACTAGAAATGGCTCATGCAAAATATCGGGTAAAGCATAAAACTTTTTAGCTACTAGAGGTGTAACAATGGACAAAGTAGAACCTGGATCATATAAATCATGTACAACATGAGAAAAGACTTTTAATATACCGTTCACCACATCGGGAGAGATCTCTTGCTCACCATTAGAACGAAGAGCATAGAAATGGTTCTTATTTAAAGCATCACTAGAACCACTTGGTTGTCTTATCTTCTCTTTCCCCTTAGCATTAGGACAGTCTCTCGCCTTGTGGCCACTTTTGCCAAAACCAAAGCAAATGCCCATCCTTACTAAGCATTCACCAAAATGACCTTTTCCACATTTGGCACAAGTAGGTTTCTTATTAAAAGAACTCCCAATCCTACACTTTTGAACTTTCAGCCTAGGGGTCTTGTCTTTCATAGTCTTAGAAAATTTGGATGGAACTTTATTTGATAATCTCTTCTTGAATTTAGGCTTTGCTTGAATCTCAAGCCTATCCTTGCTCTTATCTCTCGCCTCCTCCACCATACTATGACGAACCATAAGACGGGAAATGTTTATATTGTGATTTAGCATCGTCAAATGACATTCTTCTTATAATTCATCCGATAAACCCATCAAAAATCGACTCATCTCATCTCAAGGATCGGAGACCAAATAAGGAGCATATTTAGTTAGTTGGATGAACATCTAGGAGTAATAATAAACACACGTACCCCTTTTGTGGAGGTTAATGAATTCTATCACTTTAGCTTCCCTCATCTTTCTCAGGAAAAGTCGGTCAAGAAATGCCTTCTTAAATATCTACCAATTCACCGGTCCTCCTCGAAGCAGTCTATTCTCTCTCCATTGCACATGCCAAGTTTGGGCCACATCCTTGAGTCGGTATGTGTCCAACTCGGATTATCACTTGTAGACACCCCCATATCATAAAGTATCTTGTATACATCATCGATAAATTCTTGGGGATCTGCATCAATCTTAGACTCATAGAAGGTTAGGAGGATTCATTCGAGTGAAGTCCTTAAGTAGGGAAGACATAGTAGAAACTTGTTGATGAACCCTAGGTAAAACCTCCCAATTAGGTTGGGTCGTCATAGCTTGGGCTTGAACCTTCGCGGATTGTGCTGGAGTAGTCATGGATTGAGATACTTGAGAAAGTATAGCCCTCATCTACGCCTCCGTCATAGGTAGAGGGTTAGCTGGGGCTTGATCAATGTAAGTATTGTTTTCAAGAGAAGGAACTTTCTCATCATGGCGAAGAGCTCCCGCATTAGTAATTTCCTTCAAGCCGTATTCCTTCGAGTATTCATGCTTCCTATAATCACAATGATATGATTAGATGCAAAAGCACACCATAAGTATACTTAATTGGAACGATATAAGATTTCCATTAAAGAGTGTGATTCCTAAGCATCATATATGTTTCTACGTATAAGTGTGGCGTGCTTCACAATTATCAATACTAAACTACATTGATGTGGTAGAGAGAGACATAACTCAACTGTATTCAACATCATGCTCTGATACCAAGTTTGTCACATTCAGGTTTACCCTCCAGATATAACTGGCCTCGTCATCCTCTTTAAGGACTAAGACTAGCCTCTTAGTTTCAGGTCATCACATTCATTGGTTGATAGAGTGAGGAATAATATAAAACATTTATTTTCTCTACTTTCCCCTTTACATAGACCTCTACACACACATTATATATATCCATATCGAGAATACATAGAATTTTCATATAGGAAGGTTACATAGCCTTCTACTTTTATAGCAAATATAAGTATAAAAATATAGAAATAGACTAACGATTGTCTCATCTCATACAATATAAACGGATATCACAATATGGACATAACCATTACATTAATTTAACTAGACCTTGTATATAAGTCATAAGAAATTACAATATTCTAATAACAAGGAATGAAATGATAGAGTCAGTATTCTCATAGCAAAATCCAAAGCAAGAAGAAGGCATTGCCCTAGAAAGTTGAGGACCTACCCCACATGGATGAAGGGAAGAATTCAAGCCTTCAACAATATTGCCTTCCAAACTCTTCAACGACTAGAACCTAAAATGTTTGGGGAAAAAGGGAAGAAAATGTGGTTAGTACTCCACATGTACTAAGTATGAGACCATATGAACATATAACACCAAAATATGTAAAAAAGGGACATTTAGTTAAATCATGTCATTTTACTCCTTTAAAGACTTATGCATAACCAATAGTTAAGAGGGTCAAATGTATATCATCATGCTTGAACTCATAATATCATATACTTTTATCACCAAGTAATATCATCCCTAGCATCACTAAGAGTTATCACTTAAATAGCAAAGTAAGGCAACAAATTATAAATTCCCATAGATTCAGCAAGTACTATAATTAGTATTATACTTCATACAATATAACCATAAATTTATAATTTCATATCTTTACTAATAAGACCGTTTGCATGATGATAAGCATCATTATCATCATATAAAAACATTTACATTTAGCACCATCCATATACATAATATTAACTTCCCAAAGGTCCCATCGAGGTAAACTAGTGCAAGGCATAGGTAGAGTCCCATACCCCTATCTAAGCTAAGTCAATTCCCTTATGTCGCTTTAGATAGTCTTTACTTCATTCCTTTATTTTTGCTTAGGGAACGCTCGCTTTAACCGTCATAGACTATATACCTAAATGTTGAATCCGCTGTAATAAGACCTTACGCCGATAAAAGGTGGTCTACCTGCCAAGGTAAAACATAATAAAAACATAGATTTCTAGGTGGATCATCTAGCTAGTACCGTTTGGTGGCAGAATAGCTTAAGTAACTAAGAGATATGTATTCCCTCTTTAAACCATTTAGTAATTGGGGCCTATTCTCATGGGAATCATTGGATGAGTTTCACTCAAAGGGGAGTCAACATCACTTATAGACCTATAGGTTAACACTTTCTCTATTGTAATCCATCACCTCCGATTATCAAGTTCACTTGGTTCTAATCTAAGTCACTTTATTGAAATGTATTGAAGCCTTTAATTCATGCCATAGGGTCTACCCTTGTATACTAATCAACATCAATTGCTCAATAAGTATTGTATGAGTATAAGTCCATTAACCACAACTCATATAAGTGAGTTTAACACTTAAGCATTTTATAACATATTAAGGCATATTGATAGTTTTCACCATCCTTATGGCACATACACTTTAATCAACCTCACCACAAAGTCAAGAAATTTCAATTAAAAATTATACCACCCTAACGTCCTAGTACAAGGCATGCTCTAAATGTAATATCATGACTTGACAACAATTATTCACAATTGGAAGTAAATATAGAGATTCTAAGACTTACCAAATCATTCTCATAGTCTAGCATCAAGGTCTTACCATTAACCCATAACTCAACCCAACTTGGGGTGTAACATCATTGCACAATGATAACCAATAGAATAACAAGGCCAATTGCTTCTGTATAACACAATTCATATTTAGATCAAAAATTGAGACAAGGTACATAGGCTAATTTCACACTATAATTCATAGCCTAAATCACATCTCAAAAACTAGCATGATAGGACTATAGTTCATTTTAATTTAATCCTAATAGCACCATAGGATATAAATCTAATCAATAAGGAACTCAATTTAATGATAACCACAAAACATAGGACAAGATCACTACCTAAGGTTAGGCATAGAGGATCATATTCTAAAATTTAGAACAAAGAATAAAAATTTATCTTAAAAAAGTTTAATTACAAGTTAATCTACTCAATATAACCCTAAGAATTCAGTAACAATTTAATCCATGACTTCAAATTCAAAATTTAATGAAACGAAATATGAAAACTCAACTTTATGGAATTTACTTCTAAGGAAACTTTGGAGGAAAGAATATTAAAAGTGAATAGAACCCATACCTTAATATTTCTCAACAATTTTATGAAGAATCCACCCTTTTTCCAGCCCCCAAACTCTAGTTCTTGCTAGCATTCAATGGTGAGTGCATGTAGAGAGATAATGGAAGATAGTTTATTTTCAGAGTTCTCTTTAGGTTAATGAGGGTTAAGGGTATTTATAGAGGGACTTAATTAATTAATTAGTCTCCCTTAAATTCCTAACTAACCCTAAACAACTTAATTTATTATAGAAATCATTTTAAATTTATTATTGAAACTCGGCCCTCACCGACGAGACCCTGATTGACGGTCCATCAGTTAGTTGACTGACAACCCCCTTCCATCCAGCTCTCCTTCATATCGGTAAGAGACTTTATAGGAGAAGGCTTCCTCAAATTTTTCAAAGTGTTTGATGACGGTGGACTCCACGTCCCGTCGAGACTGTGACGCCCCATACACCCCCTGTTGTCGCGTGTAACACTAGATAGGTAAGCATGAGCCTTCACAAATCTTCCTAAGTATGGTACGACTGTTGCCTTGAAAACTCGTTGAGCCACGCATGAACCGTTGTGTGTCCAGTCGATGCATACTACCAAGCAGTGCTGCATCAAATTATAGGGGTCCATCTCAAGGGCCATTTGTTGGTCTTCGGAGAGTCGTACACCGATGTTTCATTCGTTAAATAACTCAAACACCCATTAGCTACCTTTCCACCCATGTTTTGTACATGTCCTACTAATAAATGTTAGTAAAAATATTAAGACTCTAACATCCCTTTGAACCAACTTCCCAGAGATTTTTTGGATGTTTTCTTTCTTACACTTCCTAAATTACCTATATTCATTATGACTGGGCTTAAAACACAAATTTAATTTTATGACACTCATGTTAGGCTTTACCATGAGTCATGGATTTTAAAGATGTTACATTTAATTAAGTTGTGATTGGTACGGTCCACTCATAGTGGCAGTGATATGTGAATAGATGTGGCCTTTTCGACATTACTTTATTCAATATGATGGTCATGGACTTGTAGGCACTACTTTATGTCTTATGATGATTTGTGTAATTTTTTTATGTGAAGTAGGAGCATATTTATCTACATATGAAGTTATTTTAAAGTATCTTACATGTAATGGTATGATTCAGTAAGGGTTGATTGTCTGTAACGACATTATATCATCCTTACAAAAGTCATAATGAGCCATATTAGTCGCCATTAAAAGGTATCTGTAGTGGACCTCTTTGGTAGGGTAATAGTGTTTGGTGTATCAACTATATAAGGAACGCTCTTCATGTGATGCTTTAATATAAATTACTCTATGAGAACCAAGGCTAGCGCCGAGAGATTATGTTAAGGAAAGTATCTCTACTTGAGAATTAGACTAGAGTACAATGTACCTCTACTTGAGAATGAGAGTAGAGTGCACAAAAGTCCTTCAAATTCCTTAACCATGTGACTACATGGGATGTTCCCTAGTCTACCCTTTGCAAGTAGAACACCCTCATAAGAGTAGGTTAGAACACCGAATTCCATGTCTATCTATCATGGTCTATGTCGGTGATTTCCTATTCTCATCATGTGGGATACTTAGTAGAGTTAGAGATGTTCTGTGATGTTTAGGTTGTAGTATGAGACACTATCTAGACATTGCCCAATAGACTTTGAAGGTTTCGATTTGAGTCCGTAGGTCTTGTCCATGACCATTACTTGAATGTCCTTAATGTGATGAATGATTCTTAAATGAAATAATGAATTTAATGACTTAAGCAAATACAGTATGTCAAATGATGTAGTACTTATCTAGAGTAATTAAGGGTTGTCTAGTTAAGGTGTGATGGGGGCATAGGAATGGTCACCTCTTGTCTTACCTAGATAAGTCTTAAGAATAACTCTAGTTAGGGAATTGGTTATTATATGGACATGATATAAGCCTTAGGTAGTCTTAAGGATTACTTAGGTAATCTTTAAGAGGTTAATCATGGACATTATCTTCATGATTTCGTTAAGTAATTCTTTTGATAGGCTATCGAAGGAGAATGTAATATCATCTATCCGTTGATGTATTATGTGAGTGTAATTCTATTGTAGGAAGTCTATAGAATCTTTTGAGTGTGTGTAAGGGATTGTATGGCTGATTTCTTCAAAATTACACAAGTGAGACTTAAAATCACCTTTGGTCGGAGAATCTTATGTTCTTATGTTGGTGTCTTGTAAGTGTGTTTGTGACTCATCATAAGTATTCTTGAGGATCATTTAGGCATCCCTAGAGAGGTTGTATGGGTTGTCTCTCTTTGTGTGAATTAAATGAGTCTTAGGATAGGTTTATATGGGAAAATTACATGCTAGAAGATGTCTAAAGTTAAGTAGAAGAACTTCATTGTAACGATGAATTGAATTCACTATACAGTGAAGTGAGTTCAATAGAAAGTGTTCCTAAAATGTGAATTTTTGCTTATATGATTTCTTATGTGTTTCTAAGTTGTTATATGTTGTTCTTATGCCTATAGTATGACGGTTTTATCGAAATTCAATAAGAGCATATTATTTACTAAATTTCCATTTTTCATGGTTTTTGCATGGCTTCCATACTTAGTACATCGAATGTGCTAACCCCTTCTTTTCCCTTTTTGACTAATGTGTAGGCAATTAGATAACTTGATGTACCATGGAGAAAGGATAGATTTCTAAGGCTTGAAGATGAAGTATTGGTCAGTCCTCATTGATTCGAGGACAATATCCACATTTCCAATATGTCATAGTCTTTGATTTAATTTCTTGTATGGGATTAGTCCCAAGTATTGTATACTCTAAATTTTAGATTGTTCAAGTAGATATGTTAAAGATTTAATGTTTTAAATGAAAGTCTTCCGCTTGTGTTATATTTATGAAAGAGTTCTTCATGTGTGAACAATGTTTTGAATTTTTACCTATTTTAGTATGTTTATTATGCAATTAATGATAGGAGAGGCTTACATGAGACTTCTAGAAGTCTCATTTGTCGTGTGACAACACATGGATGCTCTAACTTGAAGGGTGTACTTGCGGGTTGTGACATAAAACTTCCTTTAGAGTCTACTTGTGCAATGTCTGCGTAGAGGCCTTTACCCCTACATATACTAAGTAGACTCCTCGAGTCACCCTTGTCAATGTCCATTTCTTGTCTTTTATTTTTACTTGAGGGAACAATTTCCTTAATCGACATAGACCACATGATCTAATCATGGAATCTGGTTTAATTAAACAGCACGCCGAAATAAGGTGGTATACCAGACAAAGTAGACCCAAACATGAACATAACTTTTTTGGTGGATCCACTATATTCCTATGGTTGCAACATCAAGAACTATGAGATATATTGGACACCCATAGTTCCATTACAACCTCTATCTCATGAGAGTCATTGTGAACCTATCTTCCAACTGGGTAAGGGACACCTATCATATCTAGTTAATAACTTTTAAGCAAGATGCCCTTTGTGAATGACCATTAAGTCATCACTTAGTCAAAAATTCTATTATAGGTTATAGGTAGTTAAATCATTATATAAACATGACCATGAGATCTTTAGGTTTAGGATGATAATTTCCTTTCATCAAAACCTTCATTTGTGAGATTAACATGCCCTAATCATAGTGTGTAAGTCATACAAGATAAACATCAATTTTAATTATCATATCCTTACCATGATTCCACTATTAACATATTCATAGGTCAACATATAAGCGTAGCAACATCATACATAATTCAATTTCATAGTTATATCAATTACTTGACAACATCAAAAAAATTGACAAATCATGACTTTACAAGACTTACCTATTGCTTCTAAGAACCTTCATAAAGAACATAAGTTCACTTTTCAACCATCATCCAAAATAGGTGAAATAGTCAACAACATAACAACTCCCAACCACTTTAGTCATCAACAATACCAATTAATAGTTAGTGTTAAGGGAAAGGGCCATTAATGAGTTCATTAAATCTTACTTGTAGATGCATAAAATAAGTATTTTCATCTCTCTCTTGGATCTGAAAGAGATGAGGATCCTTCAATATCATTGTTTCTCCCGCTTCCCATTCACCTTCTTCTACTTGTTGGTTCCTGTAACGTCTTGAAAATCTAAGACACATTGTAAAGACTTAAATTGATGTAATGTGGTCTAAGTATTGATTCAAATTCAGCTTGGAATTAATATAGGTCGTTTCAGACATTTAAGGACCAAGACGTCCAAGAACGTTCATGACGTCTATGAAGTTGGTTGAAAAGGATGTTAGTGTGCCTTAGCCTATTTGACTAACTTTTAAGAGTCGGAAATGTATAAAATTTTGTGGAAAGGTAGATAATAGGTATTTGAGTTTTTTCATTGATGAAACATCTTGGTAAAACTCCCCGAGGCCAACCAAGTGCCCTTGAGCAGAACCGTTGTAGTTTGATTCAACACTTCCTGACATTGTGCATCAATAGGAAAGAAAATGGCCCTTGTGTGGATCGACATGGAGTCGATTGCACCTTCATTACACACTTACAATAGTGGAGAAGTCCCTTTCAACTGCAAAGCGTCTGAACTCATCGATTGAGCGAAGAGGTGCAAGCTACAGTTCATGTGTTGATCGACGGGGTGTCAATGCCGTTGTTATCCCACACTTAGACAATTGTAGGAAGACCCTCGCCTGCATAGTCTCTTACCAAGAAGACAGCGTGCAAGATGGGGGGGGGGGGGGCTACATGTCCACTCAAAGAAGGCCCGTCGATCGGGATTTTATTTGTGAGGGTCAAGTTTCCAGCCTAATTTAAGTTGGTCTCATTGAAGTATTTAGGGTGTTAGGTGATTTAATTAGGGGTTAAGGGGTCCTAGTAAAGTTTACTTAAGACCCACTTTAAATACTCCTAACCCTCATTAATCTAAAGACACCTCTCAAATAAACTTATCTCTTTCTCTCTTATTTCTCTATCTACATGAACTCATGATTGAAGACTAGCAAGGACTAGGGTTTGGGTGCTGTAAAGGGATAAATTCACCATAAAATTGTTGACAAACGTTAAGGTGTGGATCCTATTAACCTTTGAGACTCTTTCCTCAAAGGGTTCCTTCAAAATAGATTTCAAAACTTTTGTTTTCTTATTGGTTTCATCAAATTACGAGATTGAAGTTATAAATGTATTTGTTCATGATTTCTTTAGTTTATATTATGTATATTAACATTTAATTTCATAAGTTAATTGTTGATGGTTTTGTCTAAATTGCAGAATATGATCCTCTATCCCTAACCCTAGATAGTGATCTTGACCTATATTGTATTGTGATAATTCAATTGAGTTGGTTATTTATTAGATTACTATCTTATGGTGTTACTATGATTAAAATAAGATGAATTATAGGACTATCATGCTATTTCTTTGGATGTGTTTTATGTTATGAATTGTAAAGATGAACATATGTATCTTGGCACAAGTTGTGATATAAAGTTGAATTGTGTAATACAGATGCAATTGACCTTGTTATCTTATTGGTTATCATTATGTGATGATGTTACTCCCCAAATTGGGTTTAGTTGTGGGTTGATGGTAAGACATTGATGCTAGAATAAAAGATAGACTTTGTAAGTCTTGGAATCTCTATCTTTACTTCAAATTGGGATTAATTGTTTTTAATTCATGATATTACATTGGGGTATGCCTTATAATAGTATTATAGGGTTGTACTATGTTTAATTGAAGTATATTTAATATGTTGTGAGTTTGATTAAGGTGTATGTGATATAAGGATGGTTAAAACTATAAGCGTGCCTTAATATGCTATGAAATGCTAATGTGTTAACCTCACTTATATGAATTGTGATGAAAGAACTTATACACATACAATTTTTATTGAGATATTGATGATGATTATTATACAAGGGTAGACCCTATGGCCTAAATTAATATATGATTGATAATTAAAGGCTTAAAGACATCTCTAAAAGGGATTCTAGCTTAGATCAGAATGAACTTGATGCAGGAGTGTCCCTTACCACATAGGGAAGGTAGGAACACTACATTTTTCTTGAGATTGGAGACCATAATGCATGGTGCATAACGATGGTCCAATTTATACATCCTAGTTCTTGAACTATGTTGCCCCTATAGGAATATTAGCTAATGGATCCAAGTAGTTGCTATGTTTCATTTTTTTGTACTACCTTGGCAAGTAGACCGCCTTCTTTCGGTGTCGGGTATTATGACATTGGATTCCACAGTAGCTTATGGGGTCTATGTTGATTAGGGAAAGATGTTCCCATAAGTTAAAACTAATTAAAGGACATCAACTCTAACTTGGATAACCTAAGGGTTCTAGCTTTATCTAGGTAGGGGTATGGTACTCTACCTAAACATTGCACTAGTTAGCCTTAAGGGGAGTCTTAGGAGAAGGTTCTTATATATGTTTATGTTATAATGATATACGCTTTCTACATGATGACCATGGCACAGTGTTTATACTATATGTTTATTAGTTCATTTATAAATATGCCTTGATATATAATGTTAATATATGATGAAATGTAAATCTAAACACCATTATGTGTAAAGTTGGACATTGGTCATGTTTTCTTTTTGAGGATACTTTATTGAGTAAGCTTATGCACTTTGCTTGGTTATTGCACTTGTTCACTTGATTAGGACTTCTTAGTAATTGTCCTACTTATTATAATATGTTTGACTCTTTCTTTCTTGTGATAGTATTCTTTAATGTTAGGGTTGTAGAAAATCATGGTTTTGCAGTATGTTGAGATAAGTATTACTTGTTAAGATAGTAATTATGTTTGGTTGATTGATATGACTTACTTGACTTTGCATTAAGTTCGTAAAGGGGTAAAATGGCATGTTTCGTCTAAAACGTCCCTTTAAGAATGTTTTACTTCTGTATGTGCATAAGATACCATACATAGTATATGTGGAGTACTAACCCCATATTCTTCACTTTTTCCCAAACATTTTAGGTTCTACTCGTTGCAGAGTATTGAAGGAGACATCATTAAATTCTTTGATTCTTCCTTTCATCCAAGTAGAGTAGGTCCTCAACTTTCGAGGGAAATTCCATCCTCTAACTTACGGATTTTGTTATGAGGTTATTTACTCTATCATTCCTTTCGTTTCTAGTAGAGTATTTAACTTTTGTATGACTTATACATGGTCTTGTTGAATTGATTTAAAGGCTAAGCCTATATTGTGATAATCATTTAGATAGTATGAGATGAGAAAATTGTTGAGACTAATTCTATAATTTTATAGGTGTATGTATAATAAAAATAGAACGCTATGTAACCTTACTATATGAATGGTCTATGTATACGCGATATGAATATGTATTATTTGTATGTAAAGGTATATGTAAACCTCCAAGTAGTGATAATTAGAATTTTAATTTTTTTCGAATTTTTCAATCTATAAATGTAATGACTTGAGACTAAGATACTAGTCTTAGACATTGAAAAGGATGACGACGCTGGTTATATCTAGGGGGTAAAACCGGATGTGACAATCTTGGTATCAGAGCCAAGTAGAATATATTTGAGGTAGTGTATCTCTCTCTACCACAACTATGTAGGTTTGTATTTATCAGTGTGAAGCGCGCCACAGTTATGAGTAGGAACCGATATGATGCTTAAGAATCACTCTCTTTCATGGAAATCTTATATCGTGCCGATAGTATATACTTATGGCATGCTTTTACATCTAATCCTATTGTTGTAGTTATAGGAAGGATGAACACTAGAAGGACTGCGGCTCGAAGAATTGAGGAGGAAGTTGCTAATGCGGGAGCTCCTCCCCATGATCACCAAGTTCCTCCATTTGGGGAAAATGCTAATGTTGACCAAGCCTCGGCTAACCTTACATCTATGATAGATTCGAACATGAGGGCTATTCTTGCTCAAATGGCCCAAGCCATTACTATAAAGAACAAGTCGTGAAGGTTCAAGCCCAAGCCAATCAGCAAATTACTACCCGTCCTCATCAACAAGTCACTACTATGGCTTCCCGTCTAAGAAACCTTACTCGAAGGAACCCTCCTACTTTCGATGGGTATAATGTAACATTACGAAAAAGTTACTTGTCTGGTGAAGAGCCCAATATGTCATTAAGAATGTGCATTGCAGGTACATAGGCATCCCAATGCCCACTATTCAGAAATATTGGGCATAGTACAGAAACATGGCAAGAGGTATTATCCAATTTCTATATAATACCCAAATAAGCAAAATATTGGCCATATTAGAAAATATTGGCTTAAACGGTGTTAGCCAATTTTCTATCATTAATGAGCTTGTTTAAGAAATGCACCTGCAAAGAAGACATCCATGTGTCAAGCCTAGGTATCATTTCACATGACCATTTGAAAGGATCATGTAGATGAAACAGTGCCCAAGGACATAGTGGATCTTTGGAACAATAAGTAAATAATTCCAAATGAACCATAAATAATAGTTAGTTAGGAAAGTGCAATCAACCCATGTGCAATCACTTGTGCAAGACATGTGAAGAAGATGCCAAAGGAAGGACCACCCTAACCAAATTTGGTTAGGCTAGTGAGGTGGAAAAACGTGAAGAAGGGACCACTCCATGTGGGTCCTAAACTCCCTAAAAATTCTAAACTCTTACCTACTGCCTTTACTAACTAAATAACCTAGGAGTAACCTAATTGGATCCATTAGTGCACCCAACAACCTAGGACCAAAACCGGGTTGACACTAAACTAGTACTGGTTAAAGAGACAGCCTAGTACCTAACCAACGATTGTTAAAAAGGTTAGTTATGGTCCTACAAACATAGGGGTAACTTAGTAATACCTCTATGATACTAAAATAATTAATTTATCAAATCAATTATTTAATTTAAAAGGTCAAAAACATAAAATAAAAAAGAATTTTTAAAATTTCGGTTAAGAGAAGAAAGGGACAACCTAGTACCTAACCTAGGATGGTCTCAAGAGTTAGTTATGATGTGAAAGACATGAGGGTACTTTATTAATTACCCTATTATACTTAATTAAATGATTTAGAAACTTAATTAATTACTTTAAAGGGGACAAACCGAAATCACAAAGCTATATCTAGATTTCGGAAAAAATATTAAAAACACAACCTAGTACCTAACCTGGGATGGTTCAAAGGATTAATTATGGTTATAACGACTTAAGGGTACTTTATTAATTACCATATGTAACTTAATAATTAAATTAGACATTTAATTAATTAAACTAAAGGTGTCAAATCAATATCTCTACACTAACCTAGTATAATTAAAGAAATATCGTAGTACTTAACCTAAGATAGTCCTAAAGGGTTGATTATAGTTCCAATGACTTAGGGGTACTTTAGTACTTACACTAGGTACCTAAATTAATTAAATTCAGCATTTAATTAATTAATATAAAGTCAAAATGTTGACCGAAATCATAGTCCACACCAATTTCCAGATTTGACTATGTTTTATGTTCTCCTATCTTTAGTCAACTAAGGAGGGTCGTTTTAGTAATTAGTTAGTTAATTTATTTAATTAACTTATTAAATACTAAGTGCAATGAGTCCAGATAAGTTATTAAACCTAAAAATCATGTTTAAACCTATAGACAACAAGTCGCAAACACAGTAAGCGACAAACGCAGGAAAAAGGCAGAAAATTTATCGACTTTTCTAGGGCGATTTCAAGGTTTCTTCAACATTTCGTTAAAGGTGTTCTTCGTACAATATGTTCTACATAAATTTGTACCTCTCCTGGACTTCTTTCTCGAAGATAACATTCTTTCGAATGATTCAAAGATCTTGAAAACTATTGGTCTTTCCCGTCGTTCTTGTCGAATTCCATTCCTAGTATCCTTGTTACGATTTCAATGTCAAATAGGTTAGAAATTGTGTTGCTGGTATGTGTTTCTAGATGACATTAATGTGTATGGTTTTTGATTCAATTACGATTGAATGAACCTATTAATTGGACTCGTTTGATGCGAAGTGTTATTATGTGAATTAAAAAAATGATACTATGTTAATGATACGTCCAAAAATGTAATGTATGGAGATGTTTGGGTTTGTTGTGCATACTTGTTGTTAATATGACATTACAAAGATGATATATTTATCAAATGCTAATATGATTATATCCAATATGTTTAAAATGATTATTCCTAAAGTAATGTTATATGGTCGGCTAAACATATCTCCATCAAATCATAAGTTGAATGAATGTTTGGGTTATTCCAGTGAAATGGATAACAATGTCTTTCCCAAAAGTAGAATGGAATTTATTTATTTTAAATAATGATTGAAAAATTGGCTAATGAGAATTTCATGAAACTATATTAGAATGAAATTTTAGCTTGTGCCAATAAATTGGGTGTGAAGTCTTTTCCAAATTTTCTAGGCCAATACTAAATTTACACCAATCTTATGCGCCCAATATAATGCAATGTCAAATTAAGCATGACTAACATAACAAAATGAATCCATACTAAGGGAATTTCAATCAATGGTACAAGTCCCAACATACCCTATACTATCTTATATGACTAAAATGTTTGAATTCATAATAAATAAGCACATCTATAGTGATTCAATAAATACATAACTAAGGCCATGCCATTCATTGGGGAAACTCCCAACATGCTCTAAAAGAATGACATATAAAGTAATGAAACTCTTTAAATGAAGTGTTCATCGTCCATAAGCATTGATATGAAACTACTACACTAAAGTAAGTATGTAACGTGAGTTATAACATAATAAAAGGGGTATAAAGTAAGTGAGTGACCAGAATGGGGTGTTAAAGGAAGTTAGACAAATTTCACTTACACCTAAGCTACTATGTTTAAAGAATACTCACGTACGAAGGTGTAAGAATGTGTGAGCCAGTATCATTAACACCAAAGGATTATATGTGAGGAAAATTTACATTAATCAATGTAATGTAAGGATGACCATTTATTGATAGAGAAAGTTAATCTCAATCTAGAAATTAACCTCCGTAATGTTTGAGTCAACATTAGAACATAAAGAAGAAACGAACATTCACGTATTGAGGTGAGTAATTAAGTTAATCTACGATGCTAATTAAAATTGTGACAACATGATAAGAGGCTAAGATGAATGGTGAGACAAGTCTAAACCAAGCATAAGTAAAGGTCAATAAAAGTACTAACCTAAGAGAGTGTTGAATATCAGGAGACAAGTCTAAATCATACTCTATATGTAAGTGTAAGGACAATTCACAATTAATACTAATGATGCGATAAGAAATTATCTAATGATAAAGGATGCCATCATTCTAGAAGCCAACTTCCATGATGTATGAGTTTAATGTAATGGAACTTTATACTGAGTACCAAAAGGCTAGCTATGAGGGGTGATTCCTTCATTCCGGAAGGCCGAGGTTCACGTAACTCCCATGCGATGAGAGTGTCCGACATGCCGGATTTGTTCTCCTTATATCTCCTATTCTTTGAATCTATTCTTCAAATATAGGGATCTAGCAGGGTGCGACTCGCTATATACGCTAGAATATTTGGGTCACTTTGGCCGCTGATTCCACCTCTTTTCGGTGTGCGGCAGACACAAGATTTCATATTGCTCACATGATATATGTCGGTTAACAATAAAGTTCCCAAATAAAGAATGAGTCCTTACTCAAAGTATGAAAGATATTGAAATAAACAATACCGAAGTGTTTGTTCAAGACAATCAGGAGGTGAAATCAGATTATTGTAATGACATTAGGTTATTCTTTGTGATTGCACTGCAATGATCCCGATGAGAGTCTTAAACATTATCTTAGGTATAGCTGGTGTTTACATCAGCTTACGAATGAATGAAATGAATAATGTGAGTACGAATGAACGAATGAAGCAGACTATGTGTTTTCTAAAGAAGCCCTAAGGCTGAGGTCCCATATGTTGGGCCCTCACTTGAGATGTCTTGATGCTACATAAATGATGCCAAAGTCTCATGTATATGAATTGTGTAACATATAAAACACGAAAGTATGAAATCAACGGCATTATCAATAGAGAATTGCTTTTGAAAGGTAATAAATATATAGTGTAAAGAATGACTCACTATAAGGTAGGGAAATCATTCCTTTGTCCTCGGGTTACTTACATCGATTCATTGTGGGTGTGGGACTATAATGAATCATTGAACTTGTAAGTAAAACATAGTACAAAAAGAATTATTGAACTATACAAGAAAAAGAAGAAAAATACTGAAAATAATATAAGTGTACAAAGATGAGCTCTTGGCCTAAGAGGATCGAAATCTCAAATCTTAGCCCGAGTTGTTCTAAAAATTATTTTAATGATACAAATGTTATATAATCATACAGAAAATGAGTTTTGTGCTTTGAATGCATTAAAATACATCATATTCATACCATAATTCAGAACTAACAATTTAGGGAAGTCTAGTAACTAGGCTTTCCAGAAATAGTATGTTGTTTAGGAACAACTTTCTTTGATCATACATAGCCTTATGTGTATGTGTGCATACACACATACTTAGAACAAGTGGCATACTAACCGTTACTATTTACAATTTTACAGATGAAGGTTAAGGGACAGACTTAGGACTGTTGCAATGGTTTGGACATCAGCGTTTCTCCAGACCATTTGGTAAGTCCTTTTTATTTCGAGGATGCTACAGTTTTAGTGGATGGTCTCCCTAGCTTTTCATTCGTACTTTAATTTCAATGCTTTTCAATAATGTTGTGTTTGGAAAATGTATTTATGATATATTTTTATTCTATTTCGAATTGATTCTTATGAATGATGGTTTTTATATTTATGTTAAGCTTAGTATATGATGAATCCATTAAATAAATATATGAAGAATATGTATACTTTAGACGTTTAAAAGTTCTAAATTTTTTGCTAAAATTAACCATATGAATGTGACGAATGCAAGATGAGGCTTGTCTGAGACCTCTTCGAGGTGAACGACGCCGGTTGCGATTCGTATTCAAGAATTTGGGTTGTGACTAACTTGGTATTAAAGAATCAGGTGAAGTACCTAGAAACTAAAGGTCAACTTAACCACGTTACATAGTTTCTATCTTATTGTTGTGAGACGCGCCACGATCAAGACTTAAAGACTATGCAATGATATAAAATTATCCTTTATTCTGCTCTTTATCGTGCTATGTAGAGCTTTGACACTTTGTGTCAATATAAGTATTATTGTGTGAATGGATTGAAGAATACACACAATAATTAGGATAGCCTAGTGGTCTAAGGTACCACGATAAAGATCTAGCCTTCCTAGGAAGGGGCTATAATTGAAATGCCCAACATGGAAGAAAGACGTGTGGTGAGTTTGGTTGTTCGCATGGAGGTGAATGCATGATAATGTCTAAAAGCTTGCTGTGAGTATTGATGAGGAGAAGAAGGATAATTTGGTTGCATACAAAATCAAGAATATGTCTTAGACATTGATTTGCTTCAAAAGTGTTATATTATAATAGACTGTAGAAATAGGGTAGTATGCCTTAAATTTCAAAATAAGTTGGACTAAAATGAGAAGGGCGTGGTTCAAATCCAACAGGTAAAGGCAGATGCTTAGACTCGGCCAAATGTGTTAGCCGAACCCCCCAAGAGAAACTGGCTCTATGCGTTGAAAGGAACTGAGGAACAAGAGAAGTCCACTGATGTTGATAATGGTAACTTTCTGGTCTTCTCCTTTCTTGTTTATGCATTATAAGATCCAGGATCTACCTTGTCTGTGGTAAATCCTTTTATGGCTAATAAATTAGACTTACTTCCTGAGATCTTACATGAACTGTTTGTAGGTATTACTCCCACAGGAGACAATGTTAAGGTTGAAGGGGTATTTAGAGAAATAGAGGGCATAGTTGCAAGTCCCTTTGAAATTAAGTTGTCTATCACTAGTTTAAAATATTAAGGCCAACAAGATGTTATTTAAGGGTTAGCTATACTCTTCCTAAGTCTTGTTTATGTTTAAGAAACTTTAAGTTTAATAGCTTTAGTGGATTTGGTGTGGTACATCCCTAATCTTATGTTTTTTAATAGTAGTATGTGAGTTTAAATAAAGTTATGTTGCATTTTATGTTGTCGTCTTTGTGTAGCATAGGCAAGTTTTCGTTGTCACATGATCTGTGATGTGCATTAAGTTAAGTGTGATTGAGAAGGAAATTCCTAAATCTCAAATATGAAGCTTCAGATAAGCTTGAAGGCTATGCATCATCCAAATTAGTGTGATTAACATATTCACAAAGTAGAAACGTTTAAGCATGAT
Organism: Solanum chmielewskii; assembly: GCA_027704785.1. NCBI lineage: Eukaryota > Viridiplantae > Streptophyta > Magnoliopsida > Solanales > Solanaceae > Solanum > Solanum chmielewskii. Next base: position 17,351,566 of record JAKWIX010000320.1, on the reverse strand, counting down.
AGAGTAATTTTCGAAAATCACATTCTTTATTTCAAATGATGCGTAGTATCATTCGTGGACGAATATTCCTAAGGGGGACATAATGTAAGATTCCATAAAAGGTACATGTCTTGTAAAGATCCCAATAGGTCTTTAAGAATGTGTAATGGGGGTACATAGGCATCCCAATGCCCAATATTGAGAAATATTTCGCATAGTATAGAAAATTGGCTATGGGGTATTAGCCAATTTTTATATAGTACCCAAATGATTAAAAAATTGGGCATATTAGAAAATATTGGCATAAAGGGTGTTAGCCAATTTTCTAACATTAATCAACTTGTTTAAGAAATGCATCTGGAAAAAATTTTATTCAAAACTTAGTACTTTTTATATGAGGCATCCAAGTGTCAAGCCTACACACCATTCCACATAACGATTTAAAAGGATCATGTAGATTAAACAGTGCCAAGGACATAGTGAGGATCCTTGGGAAAATAAGTAAACATTAAAAAATAATCCATAAATAATAGTTAGTTAGTAAAGTGTAACTAACTCATGTGCATGAACATATGCAAGACATGTGAAGACGCCGCCAAAGGAGGTGACCACCCTAAACGAATTAGGTTAGGGTAGTTAAGGGGGAAAACGTGCACAAGGGACCACTCCAAGTGGGGCCTAACATCCTTATCAATTCTAGACTCTAATATACTTCCCTAAATAACTAAATAACCTAGTATTAACCTAATAGGACCCATTAGTGCACCCGACAACCTAGGACCGAAACCGGGTTGAGACTAACCTAGTACTAGTTAAAGAGATAACCTAGTACCTAACTTAGGATGGTCCAAAAGGTTAGTTATGGTCCTAAAAACATGGGGGTACTTTATTAATTACTTTAGTCTACTTAGTTTAATAATTTATATACTTAATTAATTAATTTTAAGGGGAAGAACCGAAATCACAAAGCAATATCCAGATTTTGGTTAAAATAAGAAAAAGACAAGCTACTATTTAAACTTGGATGGTTCAAAGGATGTGTTATGGTTATACAGAATAAAGGGTAATTTATTAATTACCCTAGATAATATACACAATTAAATTAGCCATTTAATTAATTAAATTAATGGTGGCAAACCGAAATCGTTACACTAACCTAGTATAATTCCAGAAACATTCTAAAACTTAACCTAGGATAGTCTTAAAGGATTCATTATAGTTCACGTGACTCATGGGTACATTAGTACTTACCCTAGGTCCATAAATTAATTAAAATAAGGATTTAATTAATTAATATGAATTCAAAATGTTGACCGAAACCATAGTCAACACTAATATCCAAATTTGACTAAGTGTTAATTTCTCCTATCCTTAGTCAAGTTAGGAGGAGTGTTTTAGTAATTAGTTAATTAATTTATTCAATTAACCTATTAAACCCGAAGTTGAATGATTTAATTTAAGTTCTTATACCTAAAAATAACGTTCAAACTCAAAGACAAAAGGACACAACAACAGTAAGCGAAAAACGTTCGATAAAGGTAGAGAATTTATCTATTTGTCTAGGGCAATTTCATTGTTTCTTCAAAGTTTTTTTAAAGGTGGACTTCGTAGATTATGTTCTACATAAATTATGGGTTTCTCTACTGTACTTATTTCTCAAAGAGAACATTCTTTCGTATGATTTAAAGATCTCTAAAACTAGGGTTGTTTCCCTAGCATGCTTGTCACGATTTCAATGTTGAATAGGTTCGAAATCATGTTGTTGGTATGTGGTGCTGCATGATATTAATGTTTATGGTTTTGGATTTAATAATGATTGAATGAACCTAATAATTTGACACGTTTGATGCTAAGTGTTATTATGTAAATTAAAAGAATGATTTTATGTTAAAGATATGTACGAAAATGTTATGTATGAAGATGTTATGGTCTGTTGTGCATACTTGATGTTCATATAACGTTATAAAAATGATATATTCATCAGATTCTAATATGATTCTGTCCATGATGTCTAAAAGTTTTATGCCTAAAGTTGTCACGACCCAAAACGAGCCGCGAGTGGCATCTACACTTATCCTACTGTGTGAGCGAACCAACCAATCTAAACCCCAACATTTCAAACATAATAACATAAAAATAATGCGGAAGACTTAAAACTCATTAATGAAATCAATAATCAACTTCTAAAACTCAAACTTATCATTATCCCCAAAATCTGGAAGTCATCATCACAAAAACATCTATCCTCAAATTTCTAAGTCTAAGAGTATCTAAGAAGCTAAAATAACTAAACAGATAGTCCATGCCAGAACTTCAAGGCATCCAGACATGAAGAAGAGATCCAGTCCAAGCTAGAAGCTTTAGCTCACCCTGAAATCTGGTGTGACGAAGACTGGCTAGAGTTGCGATTGAGTTGAAGACGACGGGACGTTTGCTATACTCCACAAATAATGAAAAGAAAACATACAAGTAGGGGTCAGTACAAAACGCAGGTACTGCGTAGGTATTATCGACCAACTCAAAAAAGAAAACAGTATATTTCAGATAATATCATAAAATCAACTACAATACTCAACAGGTAGCAACACAAGTACAAGAATCATTGATATATAACGCCAAGTACACCCATGAGGACTCAAGGCTCCATACCATACTCATTTGGGAAATAGGTTCATTAAATTGAGTATATTAACATATTTCAAGATTCATTCTCTTTACTATCCTGGTGTCGGAATGTGACACTCCGATCCTCATCATACTATCCTGGTGTGGGAACGTGACACTCGATCAACTATTACTATCCTGGTGTCGGAACGTGACACCCGATCCCATTCATACTATCCTGGTGTCGGAACGTGACACCCGATCCATTAATACTATCCTGGTGTCGAAACGTGACACCCGATCCTCATCATACTATCCTGGTGTCGGAACCTGACACCTGATCCACTATTACTATCCTGGTGTCGGAAAGTGACACCCGATCCCATTCATACTATCCTTGTGTCGGAACGTTACACCTGATCCATTAATACTATCCTTGTGTCGAAACGTGACACCCGTTCCATTAACCTCATTCTTTTAGTTCATCAAGCCTACTTTTATACCAAGGCATCATCATTAACAAAGAGGTTTCAAGGTTTAGGATTCAATAGCCTCATCATGCTTATTTTATCGCAATTATATAATCACATCATGCAAGCATACAATTAAGCATATAGGAGACTTTACAAAACTACCCAATACATATCATTCGCTATCAAGAGTTTACTATAAAGAGCATAAACCATAACCTACCTCCACCGAAGAATCGTGATCAAGAAATCTACTTTCCCAAACCTTTACTTTCCTTGCGTTCTCCTCTTCTCTCGATCGTTTCTCTCTTTACTCTCTGTTCTTTCTCTTTTTCTTATTCAAATCCTTTTGTCTTTTACCCTAATTGTCATATAATTAAGTATAAAGATGGTAAAAGTAACCCACTATTTATTTCAAGGTTATCTCTTTTAACCCCCAAGTAATTGAATTTTTAACATTCACCCACTAACTTTATACTTATAAGTAGGAATAGTCCAAAACGCCCCGTAAAATATTTAATAGAAATCCGACCCAGTCAGGGTTACGCAGATTGTGACCGGCCATCGTGCCAGCGATGGTCCGTCTCGCTGAGTCGTCACAGAGTTCAGAGACAATTTTTCACTAAAGGGCCTGTGATGGTCCGTCGTGCCCACGATGGTCCGTCCTGCTCTTTCGTGGCGAAGTTCAGAGAGTTGTTCTCAGTACCCAATTTTTCAGAATTCGAAGTGTTTTGGAACGAGACACCCTCGACGGTCCGTCGTGCCCATGACGGTCCGTCGTGCCCATGACGGTCCGTCGTGGGATCCGTTGACTCAGACAGTTATTACTAGAAATAAACTCTACAGCTCAAAACGACTAAATAGGTCGTTACAATAGATATCAATTTACCCATCGTTCGTCCTCGAACGATCACAAGAAGAAAAACAAGGGCGAAAAGGAGTACCTGAATCTGTAAACAGGTGTGGGTATCTTTCTTGCATATCAGCCTCCTTCTCCCAAGTGGATTCTTCAATCGGCCGATTCTTCCATTGAACCTTGATGGATGCAATCTCCCTTGACCTCAACTTGCAGACTTCTCTATCTAAAATAACAATAGGCTCCTCCTCATAAGACAGATTCTCATCAAGCAGAACTGAATCACAACGAATGATGTAGTTTCCATCCCCATTGTATCTTTTCAACATAGACACATGAAATACCGGATGCACTCCTGACAACCCTGGGGGCAAGGCTAATTCAGAAGCTACCTCCCCCACGCGCCTCAAAACTTTAAATGGACCAACATACCTCGGACTAAGCTTACCTCGCATACCAAACCGCATCACCCTTTTAATGGGCGAAACCTTCAGCAAAACTTGCTCACCCTCCATAAACTCCAAGTCTCTAACATTCCGATATGCATATTCCTTCTGCCTACGTTGAGCCGCTAGAAGGTTTTCCTGAATGGATTTCTCTTTATCTAATGATTCGCTCAGATGGTCAGTACCCTAAGGTCTAACCTTAAATGCATCGAACCACCCAATGGGAGACCTACATCTTCTCCCATACAATGCCTCAAATGAGGCCATATCAATACTTGAGTGATAACTATTGTTGTATGAGAACTCTGCTAAGGGTAAGAAGTTATCTCAATGACCACCAAACTCTATGACACATGCATGAAGCATATCCTCCAAAACCTGAATTGTTCGCTCAGACTGACCATCGGTTTGAGGGTGAAATGCAGTGCTAAGATCCAATCTAGTACTTAATTCAGTATGGAATGTTTTGCCAAAACATAGAAGTAAACTACGTACCTCTATCTGATATGATGGAGAGTGGAACTCCATGCAATCGAACAATTTCTGAGATGTAAATTTTGGCTAACTTCTCTGCATTATAAGTCACCTTGACCGGAATGAAATGAGCAGACTTAGTTAACCTATCAACAATTACCCAAATGGAGTCATACTTACCCATTGTCTTTGGAAGACCAACCACGAAGACCATTGCAATTCTCTCCCACTTCCATTCAGGAATGGGCATTCGCTGAAGTGTCCCTCCAGGCCTCTGGTGTTCATACTTTACTTGCTGACAATTCGGGCATTGAGGAACAAAGACAACAATGTCACGCTTCATTCTACTCCACCAAAAATGTTGCTTTAGGTCACGGTACATCTTGGTTTCACCAGGATGTATAGAATACCTTGAACTATGAGCCTATGTAAGAATAGTGTGGATCAAATCAGCGATGCGCGGTACACATACCCTTCCCTTAATTCTAAAAACACCTTCCTCATCGATTTTCGCTTCTTTAGCCTCTCCTCGCAACACCTTATCTCGGATCCGGATCAGTTTCTCATCATTAAATTGCTTTCCCTTAATCTTGTCAAGAAAGAAAGATCTTGCGTCCACACAAGCCAAAAATCATCCCTTCTCATTTACTTCTAGCCTCATAAAGTCATTAGCCAAAGTCTGAACCTCTCTAGCCAATGGGCTTCTAGAAACCTGCAAGTGTGCTAGGCTTCCCATGCTCCCTGCCTTTCTACTTAAGGCATCTGCCACCACATTAGCCTTTCCCGGATGATACAAGATAGTGATATCATAGTCCTTCAGTAGTTCCATCCATCTCCTCTGTCTCAAATTCAAATCTTTCTGAGTAAAGACATACTGTAAACTACGATGATCCCTGTAGACTTCACACTTAACCCCATATAGATAGTGCCTCCATTGCTTTAATGCAAACACTACCGCAGCCAACTCCAAATCGTGGGTCGGATAATTATGTTCATGCACCTTTAATTACCTCGAAGCATAAGCAATTACATTCTTCTCTTGCATTAGCACTGCACCCAAACCAGAATAGGATGCATCACAATAAACAATGAAATTCTTACCTTCCACTGGCAAGGTAAGAATTGGTGCAGTAGTCAACAAAGTCTTGAGCTTCTGGAAGCTTTCTTCACACTCGTCCGACCATACAAATGGAACACTCTGCTTAGTCAAATTTGTCAATTGGGAAGCAATGGAAGAAAATCCCTTGACAAATCTACGGTAGTAGCTAGCTAAACCAACGAAGCTCCTTACCTCTATAACATTAGTAGGTCTTACCCAATTCTTCACTGCTTCGATCTTAGAAGGATCCACCATTACTCCATCCTTAGAAACCACATGCCCCAAGAAGGACACTGAATCTAGCCAAAACTCACACTTAGAGAATTTGGCATAAAGCTTTTTCTTCCTCGACATTTCCAATACAATTCTCAAATGCTCCTCATATTCTTTCTTGCTCTTTGAGTATACCAGTATATCATCAATGAATACGATAACTAAAAGATACAGATATGGCTTAAAAATCCCGTTCATCAAGCTCATGAACGCAGCAGGGGCATTCGTAATCCCAAAAGACAATACTAAGAACTCATAATGTCCATACCTGGTCCGAGAAGCAGTCTTTGGCACATCCGTTGCCCGTATTTTCAATTGATGATAACCAGATCTCAAATCGATTTTTGAGAAGGTACCAGCACCTTGTAACTGATCGAACAAATCATCGATGCAAGGAAGAGGATACTTGTTCTTAACAGTTACCTTATTCAATTGTCTGTAGTCAATGCACATCCGAAAACTTCCATCCTTCTTCTTCACAAACAGAACAGGAGCACCCCAAGGAGATGCACTTGGTCTAATAAAGCCTTGGCTTAACAACTCTTGAAGTTGGGCCTTTAACTCTCTTAACTCAGCGGGAGCCATCCTATAAGGGGGTATGGAAATGGGGTGAGTACCCGGCTCCAGATCAATGCAAAAGTCAATATCCCTATCTGGTGGCATACCAGGAAGGTCTGCAGGAAACACATCCAGAAACTCATGGACTATCGAAACCGACTCAATTGAAGGTACTTGGGTAGTATCATCCCTGAGATGTGCCAAGAACGCCAAACAACCCTTACTAACAATTTTCTTAGCACGAAGAAAGGACATGATACAACCCGGATTGGAAGTGTAGTCACCCTCCCACACTAACGGATCTGTCCCAGGCTTGGCTAACGTCACAGTTTTAGCATTACAATCTAAGATTGCAAAGTTTGGAGAAAGCCAAGTCATACCCAGAATTACATCGAAATCAACCATTTCTAAGATAACCAGGTCTACATGAGTATTGCTCCCCACAAACGTTAAAAGACAAGACCTATACGCCTTTTCAACTATCACAGACTCACCCACCGGAGTAGAAACACGAATAGGCATGTCAAGCAATTCACAGTGTAAATTAAGACCAGTAGCAAATGAAGAAGATACATATGAAAATGTGGATCCAGGATCAAATAATACGGAAGCCATGCAATCACAAACCAAAAGATTACCTGTGATAACAGCATCAGATGACTCCGCTTCCGACCGCCCGGGGAAAGCGTAACAATGGGCCCTATCGCCTGTATGCCCGTTACCCCTACCATGTTGTGCTGTAGTGGCTCCAGTGTTACCGCCACCCCAGTTAATTTGGTGACCACCATTACCTCGGCCACCACGTTCTTTAGAATAGCGACCTCTTCCGTGACCACCTCTACCTCTGACTATTGGGGGTCTGTAACTCTGTTTTGTACAATATCTCTTAATATGTCCAATTTCCCCACATCCATAACATTCTATGGGTTCAAGCATAGGTCTCTGTGAGAACGACGGAGTCTGGGGATAACCTCCAAACTCAGAGAAATATTGATCGGTCTGCGGTGGACCCCCAGCTACAGCCTGCTGTGAAGACTGAATATCTCGGGCTGTATAACCTCCGGAACTCTGTCCTCTGGAGTAAGAACCACTAAACTCACCTCCCTTATGAAACTTCTTAGTAGTTGATGCCATGGTGAAATCATCTGGCTTCACTCCCTCCACTTCTATCACAAAGTCTACCACTTCCTGAAAGGATTTTGCTGTAGCAGCTACCTGTAAGGCTGAGATCCACAAATCTTACCTCAACCCCTTCACAAAATGGCGAATCCGCTCTTGTGGACAGAAGCAAAGCTGGGTAGCATATCTGGAGAGTGCACGAAACTTAGCCTCATAAGCAGTAACCGACATCCTGCCTTGCTCTAGGCTTAGAAACGCATCTCTCCTCCTATCCCTCAAAGTACGAGGTATATACTTCTCCATAAATAAACTAGAGAATGATGCCCAAGTCATAGGTGGTGCCTCTGTTGGTTTACACTCCACATGTGACCGCCACCACATTTTGGCGTTCCTTTGAAATTGATAGGTCACAAACTCGACGCCAAATCGTTCTACTATACCCATCTTGTGTAGTAACTCATGACAGTCAACCAGAAAATCGTAGGCATCCTCAGATTCAGCACCCTTGAAGACTGGAGGTTTCAATTTCAAGAAATTACTGAAAAGTTCATGCTCATCACTTGTCTTTATAGGTCCTGTAGTCAAACGAGGAAATGTGCCTATTTCAAGTGAGGCATCTATGCGGGGAGCCCCAGCAGTTGCATGTTGTACTCTCGGAACCTGAGGTGCTGGTGTAGAAAACACTGGAGGTGTCTGGCCCTGATCAGATAACCCGCTAAGATAAGCAAGAACCTGATTAATCATATCTGGGGTAGGTCGGGGTGGTAATTCCTCATTCTGCACTTGCTCATTCTCCCCTTCCTCCCCCTCTCTTACTACTTCCTCAGTCGGTGGAGGAGTCACCGCCCTAGTACTAGATGGTCCAGGTGTTTGTCCTCTTCCTCTAGAGGACGTCCTCCCACGACCTCTACCACGGCCTCTTGCCACTGCCCCTCTTCAAGCTACAGCCCAAGTGGCTGGCTCAGACGCATCTTGTCTTGTCGGTGTTGGTGTTGGTGTTGTTGTTGCTCTAGTTCTAACCATCTGCAAAATAGAGTGAAGATGGTCAGATACCAATTTGTATCACCTAGATACCAATTGGATCCAAGTAATAGCACGAAAGAAGAAAAGAATGGAATTTTCCTAAAGTCTTATAGCCTCTCAAAGAAAAGTAAAGGCATCCCCCTACCGTTCCTTAAGACTCTACTAGACTCGTTCTTCTGTGATGAGACCAACGAACCTAATGCTCTGATACCAAGTTTGTCACGAGCCAAAACGAGCCGCGAGTGGCATTCACACTTATCCGACTATGTGAGCGAACCAACCATTCTAAACCGCAACATTTCAAACATAATAACATAAAAATAATGCGGAAGACTTAAAACTCATTAACAAAATCAATAATCAACTTCTAAAACTTAAACTTATCATTATCCCAGAAATCTGGAAGTCATCATCACAAGAACATCTATCCTCAAATTTCTAAGTCTAAGAGTATCTAAGAAGCTAAAATAACTAAAGAGATAGTCCATGCCAAAACTTCAAGGCATCCAGACATGAAGAAGAGATCCAGTCCAAGATAGAAGCTTTAGCTCACCCTAAAATCTGGTGTGACGAAGACTGGCTAGAGTTGTGATTGAGTTGAAGACGACGGTACGTTTCCTGCACTCCACAAATAATGAAAAGAAAAAATACAAGTAGGGGTCAGTACAAAACACAGGTACTGAGTAGGTATCATCGGCCAACTCAAAATAGAAAATAGTATATATCCGATAATATCATAAAATCAACTACAATACTCAATAGGTAGAAACACAAGTACAAGAATCATAGATAAATAACACCAAGTACACCCATGAGGACTCAAGCCTCCATACCATACTCATTTGGGAAATAGGTTCATTAAATTGAGTATATTAACATATTTCAAGATTCATTCTCTTTACTATCCTGGTGTCGGAACGTGACACTCCGATCCTCATCATACTATCCTGGTGTCGGAACGTGACACCCAATCCACTATTACTATCCTAGTGTCGGAACGTGACACCTGATCCCATTCATACTATCCTAGTATGGGAACGTGACACCCGATCCATTAATACTATCCTGGTGTCGGAACGTGACACCCAATCCTCATCATACTATCCTGGTGTCGGAAAGTGACACCCGATCCACTATTACTATCCTGTGTCGGAACGTGACACCCGATCCCATTCATACTATCCTGGTGTTGGAACGTGACACACGATACATTAATACTATCCTAGTGTCAGAACGTGACACCCGATCCATTAACCTCATTTTTTTAGTTCATCAAGCCTGCTTCTATACCAAGGCATCATCATTAACAAAGAGGTTTCAAGGTTTAGGATTCAATAGCCTCATCATGCTTATTTTATCGCAATTATATAATCACATCATGCAAGTATACAATTCAGCATATAGGAGACTTTACAAAACTACCCAATACATATCATTCGCTATCAAGAGTTTACTATGAAAATCATAAACCATAACCTACCTCCACCGAAGAATCGTGATCAAGAAATCAACTTTCCCAAACCTTTGCTTTCCTTGCGTTCTGCTCTTCTCTCGATCGTTTCTCTCTTTACTCTCTGTTCTTTCTCTTTTTCTTATTCAAATCCTTTTGTCTTTTACCCTAATTGTCATATAATTAAGTATAAAGATGGTAAAAGTAACCCACTATTTATTTCAAGGTTATCTCTTTTAACCCCCAAATAATTGAATTATTAACATTCACCCACTAACATTATACTTATAAGCAGGAATAGTCCAAAACGCCCCTTAAAATATTTAACAGAAATCCGACCCAGTCAGGGTTACGCAGACTGTGACGGGCCGTCGTGCCAGCGACGGTCCGTCCTACTGAGTCGTCACAGAGTTCAGAGTCAATTTTTCACTAAAGGGCCTGTGACGGTCCGTCGTGCCCACAACGGTCCGTCCTGCTCTTCCGTCGCGAAGTTCAGAGAGTTGTTCTTAGTACCCAATTTTTCAGAATTCTAAGTGTTTTGGAACGAGACACCCTCGATGGTCCGTCGTGCCCATGACGGTCCATCGTGGGATCTGTCGACTCAGACAGTTGTTACCAGAAATAAACTCTACAGCTCAAAACGACTAAACAGTTCGTTACAAAAGTTATGCTATAATGTTTGCTAAAAAGATCTCTATGAAACCATAATCTTATTGAATGTTTGGGTTATGCCAGCAAAATGACTAACAATGTCTTGCCCAAAAGTTGAAAGGAATTGGCTTACATTATTGCTTTTAAATAATGATGGAAAAATTGGCTAATGAGAATCTCATGAAACTATATTTGAATGAATGTTTTGATTGTGCCAATAAATTTGCTATTAAGTCATTTCCAAATTTTCACGGCCAATACTAAATTAACACCAATCTTATGTGCCCAATATAATGCAATATAAAATCAAGCATGACCAATAAAACAAAATGAATCTATACTAAGGGTATGTCAATCAATGGGACAAGTCCCAACATACCCTATACTATCCTATATGACTGATATATTGGAATGCAAAATGAATAAGCACATCTAATGTACTTCAATGAAGCCAAATCTAAGGGCATGCCATTCATTGATGAAAATTCCAACATGCTCTAAAAGAATGACATCTGACCACATGAATCTCATTGAATGAAATGTTCATTTCCCATAAACGATGTTATGAATCTACCACACTAAAGTAAGTAAGTAATGTGAGTTCTAACATAATTAAAGGGGTCTAAATTAATTATGTGACAAGAATGTGGTGTTAATGGAAGTCAGAAAAGTCTCACTTACACCTAAGCTACTATGTTAGAAGAATACTTACGTATGAATGTGTTGGAATGTGTGAGCCAGTCTCATTAACACCAAAGGATGATATGTAATGAAAATTCACAGTTTATTAATGTAATGTAAGGATGACCAGTAGTCAATAGGTTAAATAAATCTCAATCTAGAAGCTAGCCTCCAAAATGCTTGAGTAAACACTAAAATATAAAGAAGAAATGAACATTCACGTAATGAGGTGAGTAATTATGTTAATGTACGATGCTACTGAAAATGATGAAAACATGACAAGAGTTTAAGAAGAATGGTGAGACAAGTCTTAACAAATCCGAAGTAAAGGTCAGTAAAAGAACTCACCTAAGAGAGTCTCTAATATACAGAGACATAACTCAATCATACTATATATGTAACTGTAAGGATAATTCACACTTAATACTAATGATGAGATGTGAAATCATGTAATGATAAATGATGCCTTCATGCAACAAGCCAACTTCCATGGTGTATGAGTTGAATGTAATGGAACTTTATACTGAGCACTGATAGGCTAGCTATGAGCGGTGATGTCTTCCATCGGTAAGGGCAGAGGTTCGCATAACTCTCATGATATGAGAATGTTCGGCATGCCATTGAACTGCATGATCCTGATGAGAGTTTTAAAATTAATCCTAGGTATAGTTGGTGTTTACATCCGCTTACGAATGAATGAAATGAATAATGTGAAGTACGAATAAACGAATGATGAAGACTATGTGATTGCAAATGAAGGCCTTCGAGTTGAGGTCCCTTATGTTTGGCCCTCATTTGAGATGTCTTAATGCTAGATCAACGATTTCAAAGTCTCATGTATATGATTGTATAATATATAATAGATGAAAGTAATGAAATCAATGGGATGATGAATAGAGAATTTCTTATAAATGGTAATGAATATATAGTGTAAGGAATAACTCACTATAATGTAGGGAAATCATTCCTTAGTCCTTGGATTACTTACATGGATTCATTGTAAGTATGGGACTGAATTGAATCATTGCACTTCTAAGAAAATATAGGACCATTAGAATTATTGAACTAGACTACAACAACAAGAAAAAGACATAAAAATAATCTAAGTCTACAAAGAGGAGCTCTCGTCCAAAGAGGATCAAAAATCTCAAATCTTCGCCCGAGTTGTTCTAAAATTATGTTGATTACACTAATGTTTTGTAATCATATATAAAATGAATTTTGTGCTTTGAATACATTAAAATACATCATGTTCATACCACAATTCACAACTAACAATTTAGGAAAGTCCAGCGACCAGGCCTTCCAAAAATAACATGTTCTTTAGGAAGAGCTTTCTTTGATCATACATAGCCTTATGTGAATGTGTGCATGCACCAATACTTAGTACAAGTGTCATACTAACCCCTACTATTTACTATTTTATAGATGCAGGTTAAGGGATAGATTACGACTTTTGCAACAATTTGGACATCAGCATTTAGCTAGACCATTTGGGAGGTCTTCTTGATTTCAAGGATATTACAGCTTTAGTCTAGAGTTCTTCTCGTACATTCACTTCGAAGATTTTGTAATAAGGTTTTGTTTGGCAAACGTATTTAATGTATATTCTTATTCTATTTCGAATTGATTCTTATTATTTATGGTTATTACATTTATGTTGATCTTAGTATATGATTAATTCAGGAAATAACTATATGAAGTCTATGTTTACTTCATACATTTAAAAGTACTAAATTTTTCTCTAAAATTAATCATATGAATGTGATTAATGCAAGGTGAAGTTTGTATGCGACTTCTAAGAGGTCAACGACGTCGATTGCGATTTGTATTCAAGAATACGGGTCTAGAAATCTAAGGTTGATGAATACCCCAAAGAATTCATCGATGAGGTCTACAAGATACTATTTTCTATTGGGGTGTCTTCTAGTGAGAAGGCTGATTTGGTCATATATCAACTCAACGATGTCTCTCAAATTTTTTATGTTCAATGAAGGGATAATAGGCCATTTAGAGGAGGTTCGGTGACTTGTAAGATATTTAAGGCGTCTATTCTAAATCGATTCTTCCCTAGAGGCATGAGGGAGGAAAAAGTGACGGAGTTCAACAATATTCGCCAAGGAGGAGAGACTGTCCATAAGTACTCTTTGTAATTCATTAAGTTGACCAAATATGCTCCTTCTTTGGTCTCCAATCCTAGAGACCAAATGAGCCGTTTTGTGACGGGGGTGTTGGAGGACATATAAGACGATGTTAATCGCCCATGCTTCATGACAATATGAACAATTCCCGACTTATTCTGTATGTAAGAAGGGTTGAGGATGCAAGGTCTAAGTGAAAAAGTAGAAATGCTAAAAGATCAAGGTCATATGATGGAGGTTCTTAAAATAATACGCTTTAAATACAAGACAAACCTAGATTGAAGAAGCGGGTTTCTAATCAAGTACCTTCCGAATTCCCAAAGGCTTGTGGAAATAGGGTGTCTAACCATAAATTCAAGAACGGAAAAGGTACTAATTCACAAAATGAGAGGATGGATAATTGCTTTACTTGTGGCAAGAGTGGTCACAAGATCAGAGATTACCCAAACTTGAAGAGTCAAGACAAGGATAGTGGTCAAGCTCAAGCAAATGATTCTAGTGATTCTCAAAATAAGAACCTCTTTTATGCTCTCCGCTCTAGGGTGAGCAAGAGACTTCTCTCGATGTGGTGACTAGTAAGTTGAAAGTTTTCTCTCTTGATGTATTTGTCTTACTTGATCACGACACTACCTTATCTTTTGTTACACCACTTGTAGTTAAAAAGTTTGATATTTTACCCGATAGGTTACATTAACATTTTATATTGTCTACTACGGTGAGTGAGTCTGCTTTAGAAAAAAGGATGTATAGGAATTTTCCAATAATGTTACCCAATAGAGTTTCTAACGTTGATCTAGTAGAACTCGATATGCTTGATTTTGAAATTATAGTGGCTATGGATTGGTTGCATAAATGTTTTCCATCCATAGATTGTAGGACAAGAGTGGTGAGGTTTAACTTCCCAAATGAACACGTTGTTGAGTGGAAGGGGGGAAATTCTATTTTTTGAGGTCATATTATTTCTTGTTTAAAATCATGCAAAATGATATCAAAAGGTTGTCTATATAATATAGTAAGAGTCCAAGATCTACACTCTAAAATTCCTCCCATCGAATTGTACCCGTAGTGAGTGAATATCCGGAGGTCTTCCCTAATAACATTTCTGGTATTCCTCCTAAACAAGAAATTAAGTTTGGCATTGATTTTCTACCGGCTACAAATCCCACACAAAATAATCCTTTTTAGATGGCTTCGGCCGAGTTGAAGGAGTTAAAGGCTCAACTAAAGGATTTACTATATAAGGGTTTTATAAGGCCTAGTACTTCTCTGTGGGATACTTCGGTTTTTTTTTGTGAAGAATAAAGATGGGTCCTTGAGAATGTGTATTGATTACAACAAACTCAACAAGGTCACTATTATGAATAATTACCCTCTCTCTCAGATTGATGACTTGTTTGATAAACTCCAAGGGGTTGTTACTTTTCAAAAATTGACCTGGGATCGTGGTATCACAAACTTAGGGTGAAAGGGGAGGATATACCAAAGATGGTCTTTTGGACTTGGTGTGGGAATTATGAGTTCTTGGTCATGTCTTTCGGTCTAACTAATGCTCTAGCGGCATTTATGGACCTAATGAATAAAGTATTTTGAAATAACCTAGATTCATTTGTCATTGTCTTCATTGTCAATATATTTGTATATTCAAAGAATTGAGGATTATCACATAGTTCATTGAATGGTAGTATTGTGAACCCTTCAAGAACATCAATTGTATGCCAAATATAACATGTGTGAATTTTTGTTGAGTTCAGTGACTTTTCTTGGGCAGATCATCTCTAGTGAGGGGGTTGAGGTATACCCAAGTATAACGGAAGCGTTGAAAATCTGGCCTACACCATTGACTCTAACTAACATTTGGAGTTTCTTGGGCTTAGCGGGTTACTATCAGATGTTCGTGTATGGTTTCGCGTCCATTACGTCTTCTTTGACCCAAAATGAAAAGAAGTTTGAGTGGTCGGATACATGTGAGAAAAGCATCTAATAATTGAAAGATATGCTTACTTCCGCTCCAGTGTTAACTTTAACAGAGGGCACAAAGGGTTTTGTATTGTATTGTGACGCATCCATAGTGTGTTCGGGGTGTGTTCTTTTGAAAAACTCGACGGTGATATCCTATGCCTCTAGGCAATTAAAGGTACATGAAAGAAATTATCCCACTCATTACCTTTAATTAGCGGCCGTGGTGTTTGCTTTTAAAATTTGGATGCATTACTTGTATAGGGTTCATGTTGATGTTTTATCGATCATAAGATTCTCGAATATTTGTTTATTAAAAAGGAGTTGAATCTTCGATAAAGAAGGTGTCTACAGTTTTTAAAATATTATGATATGAGTGTCCTTTATCACCATGGTAAGGCTAATGTAGTTGAGGATGCCCTATGTCATATAAGTGTAGGTAGTGTATCCCATCTTGACAAAGCCAAGAACGACCTAGCATGGGAATATAGGTACTATAGGTTTGGGGTGAGTTGGAGAGTTCTCTGGATGTTGTTCATAACTCCAAATCAGATTTAGTGGTTTAGGTGAAGTCTAAACAAAACCTTATTCTAGCCTTAATGTTGTTTAAAGAATCGGTTCTCGGCAAGTTGAATAATTCATTCACCTTAAAGGGGGATGGTGTATTAAGGTACAAAGGGAGATTATGTGTTCCCAAAGTAGATGAGTTGAGGGATCAGATCCTAGAAGAAGCACATGGGCCTCGCTACTCAATTCATTCAGGGTCAACAAAAATGTAATTTTGACCTAAGGGAGATATATTGGTGGTAAGGTGTAAAAAGGGACATAGCGGAGTTTGTGACTAAGTGTCCAAATTTCAAAAAAGTGAAGGCCAAACACCTAAAGTCCACTGGCGTACTAGAAGAGATTCCTACTTGGAAGTTGAAAGACATCAATATGGACTTTGTAGTAGGTTTACCTTAGACTAAAAAGTCATATTATTAAATATGGGTGGTGGTGGATCGATTGACTAAGTCCTCTCACTTTATGCTCGGAAAGTCTACATATTTGGCAGAGGATTATGCAAGAATCTTCCCAGATGAGATTGTGTGCCGCCATGCATTCCGTTATCGATCATATCGGATCGGGGCAGACAATTCACATCTAGATTTTGGAGGTCGTTCCAAAAAGGTTTAGGTACTATGGTCAAGTTGAGCACCCCCTTTAATCCCCAAACGGGATGGTCAAGCGAAACGTATGATAAAAACCCTTGAAAATATTCTTAGGGCGTGCATTGTTGATTTCAAAGAGCATTGGGATAAACATTTACCTTTGGTGGTGTTTGCTTATAATAATAGTTTTGATTCATCAATTTCCTTGACTCTGAATGATACATTGTATGGTGGGAGGTTCAGGTCTCCTATTGGATAGTCCCAAGTCATTTATAAGATTTTGGAAAAGGTTCATATCATAAGGAACTGGTTGCAAACGACCAATATTCTGCAAAAGTCTTATGCCGATCATAAGAGAAGGGATATGGAGTTTGAAGAAGGTGATAAAGTGTATTTGAAAGTTTCACTAAGGTTGTTAGATTTTGAAACAAAGGGAAATTGAGTCCTCATTATGTGGGTCCCTATGAAATCTTGTAAAGAGTTGGTAAGGTTGCCTATGAATTGAAACTTCCGAGTGAATTTCCTCGCTTCATTAGGTTTTTTACGTTCCAAAATTAAAAAGTGTATCGGTGATCCCTAGTCCATTCTTCCTATTAAAGGTCTTGGTGTGAAGTATAACCCCTCTTGTGAGGCAGTTCTGGTTCAAATTCTTGTAGGCAAGTCAATAGGTTGAGAAATAAAAAGGTGGTTTTCGTAAAGGTGTTATGGAAAAATCATCTAGTTGAGGGTGCAACATGGGTGGCCGAGAAAGACCTGAAGTCCCGTTACCCTAATCTTTTTGAGAAGTAAGGTTAGTTATTCTTTTGAATGATATAAATATGACTAGAAATATAAGTTTCTTGATTTTTGGGTGAAGTTTTGCAAATAATACATATTTTAAAAAACTTATAGTGAAGTTACTGTAGTGTTTCTTTTAAAAACTTAAAATCTCATTTTTTGCTTATTTTGAGTTATGTTGTGCATTTTTATATGGTAATTCTTTATTAAATGACATGTAACATGTTGTTAAGTTGAAATTTTTGTTAATTGACTCATGTAATGTATGTTGAGCTCATAAGTGTTGTCCGAAGGAAAAGCCTCATGATGAAGTGTTTTGAGCCTTATGTGTGGTAATATTGATTTTGATATATGCCCTATTGAACTGATATGATTTATGTTGATTTCATATTTTTTATTGGTTGGGCTTCTAGACTTGAGACTATTTCTTCCTTCAACAGAATTTTAGTGTCATTCAGGGACGAATGTTCCTGGGAGAGGGGGTAATGTAACACCTTCAAAATCCAAGACACACTGTAAAGCCTAACATAGATGTCATGAGGTCTAAGTACTATTTCTAAGTCCATTTTAAATTAATATAGGTCATTTAGGAGGTTTAAGAACAAAAATGTCCAAGAATGTCCATGACGTCTGTGATGTTGGTTCAAACGGATGTTTGTGTGCCTTTGACTATTTGACTAACTTTTTGGAGTCATAACTGTACCAAAATTGGTTGAAATGTATATAATAGGTTTTTGAGTTGTTTGATGGTTCAATCTTCCGGGTACAACTCCCCAAGAACCAACCAAGGTCCCTTGAGCAGGACCATTGTAATTTGATGCAACATTGCTTGGCAGTTTGCATCGACAGGACATAAGATGGCCTGTGTGTGCAACAACTTAGAGTCGATGCCACCTTCTTGCCACACATAGGCGGGTGGACAAGGACCCTTCACCCGCACAACCTCTGAACTCATCGATTGAGTGCAGAGGTGTAGGCTACGGTCCGTATGTGAATTGACTGGGCAGCAATGCCACTGTCGTCCCATCGTTAGACAATTGGAGGGAGACCATTTCCTACAAAGTGTCTGACCAAGACGACAGAGTGCAGGATGGAGGGGGGGTGTCGGTTGACTCACTAATGGTCCGTCGATCGGGGTTTCATCTGTTAGGGTCCAGTTTCCTGCGTAATTTCAGTTTTGATCATTTAATTTATTAGGGGGTTAGGTTGTTTAATTAGGGGTTAAGGGAGTCTAAGTTTTTTGATTTCAGACCCAATATAAATACTCCAAACCCTTATTAATCTAAAGACACCTCTAAAATAAACTGTCTTCCTTCTCTCTTATTTCTCTCTCTACATGAACTCACCCTTAAAGACTAGCAACGACTACAGTTTGGGGGCTGGAAAGGGACGAATTACCCATCAAATTGGTGAAAAACATTAAGGTATGGGTTCTATTCATCTTTGAGACTCTTTCCTCAAAGGGTTCGTTCAAAATAGATTTCAAAAGATTTGTTTTCTTATGTGTTAAATCCAATAACGATATTGAAGTCCTGAATTGTGTTATTGATGATTTCTTTAAGGTATATTGAGTAGATTAACACATAATTCAACTTTTTTATGGTAATTTTTTATAGATTGGTATAGATTGAAGAATATGATCCTCTATCCCTAACCCTAGGTAGTAATCTTGAACTATATTGTATTGTGATCATTCAATTGTGTTGGTTGTTGATTAGATTGAAATACTATTGTGTTATTAAGAATAAATTAAGATGAATATAGGACTATCTTGCTAGTTATTTATATGTGATTTATTTTATGAATTGTAAAGGTGAAATTAGCCTATGTATCTTATCTCATGTTGTGATCTAATTTTTCATTGTAATGTAGAGATTCAATTGGCCTTGTTATCTTATTGATTATAATTGTTTGATGATGTTACTCCACAAATTTGGATGAGTTATGGGTTGATGCTATGACCATGATGATAGACTATGAGGAAGACTTGGTAAGCCTTGGAATCTCTCTCTTTGCTTCAAATTGTGATGAATTGTTGTTAAGTCATGATATTATATTGGGTATGTCTTATACTAGGATTATAGGGTGGTATGAAGTTTAATTGAAATGTCTTGACTATCTTGTAAGGTTGATTATGGTGTATGTGATATAAGGATAGTTAAAACTATCAATGTGCCTTAATATGCTTTGAAATGCTAATGTGTTAAATCTCACTGATATGAATTGTGATGAAAGTACATATACTCATACAATTCTTATTGAGCTATTGATGATCATGATTATACAAGGGGTAGACCCTATGGACTAAATTAAGCTATGATTCATAATTAAAGGCTTAAAGACATTTCAAAAAGGGACTCTAGCTTAGAACCGAGTGAACTATACTGAGGAGTGTCTCTACCCACATAAGGATGGTACGAACACTACATTAATGTTGATATTGAAGACTAGCGCATAAAAAGTGTCCCAACTGTATATCCTAGTTCTTGAACTATGTTGCCCCCATAGGAATACTAGCTAGTAAATCCACATAGTTGCTATGTTTAATATTATGGTACTACCTTGGCAAGTAGACCACCTTCTTTCGGTGTAGGGTTTTATGGCGCCAGATTCAACACTAGCTCTTGTTGTCTATGTCGTTTATGTCAAGATGTAGTCTTAGTCCTTGAAATGAACTACAATGCCGGTAGGTCTAGGGGGTAAACCCAGAAGTGACAGTTCCTCTATAAAACATTTACAGAAGCTACCTCTTTATTTCTTAACATCCTAACTTGTTAATCTAGAATAGCAATGGGTACTTTTTCATAAGTGAGATCTCCTGTGACATGTACATCTTTAGTAGGAGTAAACAAGATGGGTCACCTATGCATTTTCGTAGCATTGAGACATGAAACACCGGATGCACTGATGAAAGCTCTTTTGGTATCAGTAATTCATAGGCTACTAGGTTGATTCTCTTAATTATCTTATATGGTCCTACATAATGCGAACTCAACTTTCCCTTTTTACGAAACCTTTTTACCCCTTTCATTGGAGACACCTTCAAGAACACCCAATGCCCTATTGAAAATTCTAGTCCTCTCCTTCTAATATCCTCATGTGATTTATGAAGCCTTTGAGCTATTTCTAGGCGCTGCTGCATCACTTTGACTTTTCCCATAGTTTGATTGACAAGATCTGGCATAAAGAAGGCAGTTTCAGCTGTTTCAAACCAGCCAATTGGTGATATACATAAAAACCCTAGGCGTTGAGTTCTTGAAAATATTCTTTGAAAGGACCTACTGGGGAAAGATATCCCAAGAGTTAATAACACATATATCCCAAGAGTGAATATCTCATACCTTATAGACGAATACTTCATGAAATTCAAACTAAAATCTTGAAGTCTTCATCTTATTCCTTAAGCTTTTCTTTGTCTTCAATGGAGATTGAAAAGAGAGAGTTCTTGAGAGAGATCGGAGAAATTTGTTTAATAAGATTTTAAGTGCATAAAAGTGGTATTAAATTAACCTAATACTATTATATAGTCGTTCCCCATAATAACCAAAAGACTCCTCACTTAAATGGGTCCTTTCAGGAAATTAAATGGACTTAAAAAAGACGCGGACGAATCTCGAAAGTTGCTCCGCGTTTCAAGGCTGATTGCTCATTTTATTTTTTAAATCTAACTTGAAACAATGGAACTCGTGGCGTGAATACATAGGGAGGCAACTTTTGCCAAGTTGTGTGTGGGCTCATGGTGGGCAGCAGCCCTCTAAATCTTGCCTCTAACAGGCTGCTTTGGCAGCCTGCCTGCCCATGTAGGACCCTTCGGATGGTCCTTGCGTTATCCTTACAAGACGTTTGTACCTTTCTTACTACATATTACCTATCTAAAGTCATTTTACAAGTTTTAGACTTCATTTGACACTCCCAAACCTTCACCAAACATAGGGATGTCAACTAGTTCAACATAGCTAGTTTCCGGATGTCAAGGTCATTCTTTATACTTTTGTTTGTAAACTTTTCTTAATTTGTTTAATACATTAATATAGGTCTTGAAACATAATTTTAATCAATATTTAATCGGATAAACTCTAGTATAAGTCATGGAACTTATAGAGTCTTACATTATCTCCACCCCACCCACCCCCCCCCCCAATACGAACATTCATCCCCAAATGACACTAATATCTTTTGGAGGGTACAGATAGACTCAATACTAGCAGCCCATCCAACAACAACAGATAATCATAACATTACACATAGCAACTCAATTCGTGATTTCATAACATATAATGGGGAACTACCTCCTCAACATAAACATGAGCTCAAAATACATCAAACAGTTACCATCCTATCATTCATATCAAGACAAGAACAAACAGCAAAATCTCAAGAAGACACATGCATACACATTTCATATAAGTGCAAGAACAGAGTTACAAAGGCATTTTCTTAAGACTCAAGTTGGTATAACTTTTCTTAAAACATGCACCTATTTAGAAAAGAAGTCAATTTCATATTTATTCATTATTTGCCTTATTAACAGGAATGTCTAACCTCATGAAGTAAAAAGATGAGGATAGAGGGACTTCATGTCGGCTTGGCCTCCCATGTTGCACCCTTAAAAAGATGGTTCCTCCAGAAGACTTTTACGGAGGCAGCCTCTTTGTTCCTCATCTTCTTGACTTGGCAATGTAGGATATCAACCGGAAAATCTTCATAGGAGAGGTTCTCATCCACCCCTCAACCTTCAATAGGAAAAATAGACATCGGGTAACCTATGCATTTCTTGAGCATAGAAACATGGAACACCAATTGAATTGAATCTAGTTCATTCGTTAGTTTCAGCTTATCGAAATCCTTTCTAACCCATTGTAAAACCTCGTCAGGACCAACATACAGGAGACTTAAATTCCCTTTCTTACCAAACGTCATCACCCCTTTCATTGGTTAAATCTTCAAATAGACATGATCACCTATTTAAAACTCAAGATCTCTTCTTCTATTGTCATCATAAGAATTTTTCCGGCTATAGGTTTTCTTCAATCTATCTTTTAAGACTCAAACTTTCTCTAAATACTAATAGATTATCTCAGCACCAAGGACAAAGTACTTACCAAACTCAAACCATAAAATCGGAGACCTACATCTTTTACCATAATGATTTTCAAAAGGTGCCATGGAGATGTTCGAATGGTAACTATTGTTGTAGGATAACTCTATCATGGTAGGTGATCATCGAAAATTCCATTGAAATCAATAGCACAATATCATTACCTATCTTCAAGTGTTTGAAAATTCCATTGAAATCAATAGGACAATATCGAAAATTCCATTGAAATCAAGAAAAGCATGTAACTTGAGTACCTAAACCCTTTTCAAAGGTTTTCCAAAAGCGAGAAGTTTATTGGGCACCCTTATCCAAAAAGATGGACTAAGGAATACAATGAAGACTCACAACTTCATTAATTTAGATTCTTTCAGAATCTTTGACAGTATAAGTTGACTTAACGGGAATAAAGTGGGCAAATTGGGTTAACCAATCAAAAATAACCCATATTGAATCATCTTGCGTTCGGGTTAGAGGAAATCCAACAACAAAGTCCATGTTTATGGCTTCCCACGTCTAAGTAGGCACATCTATGATTTGGATTAAACCACCCGGTTTAAGATGCTCAGCCGTAACTTGTTGGCAATTTGGACACCTAGAAAAAAACTCTGCTATGTCCCTCTTTAATCAATCACACCAATAGAACACCTCTATAATGTTATGATATATTTTAGTGTCACAAAGATATATAGAATAACTAGAACCAGAGGCTTCTTCTAGAATTCTTTTTCTCAAATCCTCAACATCGGGTACATCTAATATCCTTTGGTACCTTAGAACACCATCCCTCCTTTGGGAGAATGACTCATTGATCATACCAAGTACCGATTCCTTCAACTCCATCAAACGAGGATCAAAATGTTTCTTAGATTTCACCTCAACCACTAATGATGAATCGGAGTTATGATGGACCAGTAAACCATCAATTCGAGAATCTTCCAACCTCCCACCTAAATAAGACAACCTATGAACATCTTTCACAAGATCTTTATTCACTTATTCCATTTGAGACACACCACCCATAGTCAAGCGAATCAAAGCATCCGAAACCATATTGCCCTTGCCAGGGTGGTAAAGGACACTCATGATGTAATCCTTCAAAAGTTCTAACCATGTTCTCTGTTGGAGATTCAACACCTTTTATGTGAACACATACTAAAGAAATTTATGGTCAGTCAACAAATAACCATGCATACCATACAAGTAATGTCTCCATAATTTCAAGGCAAAAACAAAAATAACCAACTCAAGGTCATGAGCCGGTTAATTCTTTTCATGAACTTTAAGTTACCTAGAAGCTATCACCATGCTATTTTGCATGAGGACACATTAGGGAAGCGTCACAATACACGAAAAATCCTTCATTACCCTCCAGTATGGTCAATACCACAGCGGAGGTAAGCTTATCCTTAAACTCTTGAAAACCTTTTCTACAAACTTCCGACCACTCAAACATCACATCCTGTTGGGTCAAAGCTTTCAAAGGATAATAAATGGATGAAAATCCACCAAAAAACCTTCTATATTTCCCGGATAGACCCAAGAAACTTCTTATGTTAGAGGGAGTCAAAGGTCTAGGCCATTTTCTTACCGCATCCGTCTTTTTCGTATCAACCTCTACACCCTCACCTTAGATAACATGACCAAAAAAATCAACTCAGCTCAACCAAAACTCACACTTGCTAAATTTTTCATAAATATAGTGTTCTTGGAGGATTTACAAGGAAAACCTCAAGTGACTCTCATGTTCATTTTCATTCTCGGAGTATATCAAAATATCATTAGTGAACATAATCACAAAGTATTTGAGGTAATCTTGGATAACTCTATTCATTAGGTCAATAAACACCGCTGGGGCATATGCTAATCCCAAAAAAACATAACTATAAATTCAGAGTGACCATATCTAGTTCAGAACTCTATTTTGGGAACATCATCAACTATCACTCTATGTTGGTGATATACCAACATTAAATCAATCATGGAAAAGTGGCTACACCTTGGAGTTTATCAAACAAAACCTCAATCACAAAGAGAGGATACTAGTTCTTTATGGTGTCTTTATTGATTTGGAGATAATCAATGCACATTCTAAAAAGGATCCATCTTTCTTCTTCACAAAGAAGACCGGAGCACCCCATGGAAAAGTACTTGGTTGAATAAAACCTTTTTCTAGTAAATCATTGAGTTGGAGCTTCAACTCTTTCAATTTAGCAGGTGCCATCCGATTTGGAGAAATAGAAATAGGATTCGTATCCAATAAGAATTCAATGTCAAAGTCAATTTTCTGTACGGGAGGAACTCTAGGAAGGCCATTATAAAAAACCTCTAGAAATTCCTTCACTCTAGGGATGAACTCAATAGAAGGAGTTTCAGATTCTCGATCTTTAACCCTCACTACATGGTATAGACAATCCTTGGCTATCAACATACAAGCGTTTAAGTAAGAAATGATTATACTATTTGGCACATAATTTCCCCCTTTCAACTCTAAAATGGGTTCATCTGGCAATTGAAACTTCACTTCCCTCATTCTACATTCTATGGATACAAAACAAGCATGAAGTTAGTCCACACCCAAGATGATACAAAAATTAAATGTGTCCAAGTTCTACCAAATGACCAAGAGTAATTGTACTTGGGCAGCACTAAAGGACATTCCCTATAGACATTCTTTGAAACCACTAAGTAAACCATAGGGGTACAAAACGAAAAAGGTTTAACAAAACATCGGGAAGTACATTAAACTTCCGATCTACCAAAGGAGTAACAAAATAAAGGGTAGCACCTCGATCAAGAAAAGAATAAACATTAATAGAAATAACTAATAACATACTCGTTTTAATGTCGGGAGAGTTCTCTTGTTCACCCCTAGCCTTGAGTGCATAAAAACAGATCCTTTTTGGAGCTTCAAACCTAGGACCACTTGATTAAGATTGGCTATTCCATAATCTTCACATTAAGAAAATATTTCACCATATGGACACTTTTGCCACAACCATAACAACTATTAGTTCGAACAATGCATTGACCACATGTTTCTTACCACACTTAAAACAAGTTAGTCTTTCGCTTGGTGGATCAACATTTCGCCCCTTTTGACGTTTACGATAAGGAACCCTATCATTGAGAGTCTTTGAGGAATTTTAAGGAACCTGGTTTGAAAACCTCTTCTTTAACTTAGGCTTGTCTTAAATGTCAAGCCTACTCTTGGAAAAACCACTTCCAAATGATCTTGCCTACTTAGCTTCACTATTCATCTTTCTTGGACGAGTCCGCTTTACTTGTTGAGAATGAACTATCAATCTAGAATGATCAATGTTGTCATGAAGTTTATCCACACGACATTCTTCTTCAATGTCTTGATATACCGTGGTTTCACGGTATAATTAATACTTTTTCCTTAAGTTTAGTGTGTCCGAAAGCCTTTTTTGTGCTAATTTTGATATGAGTTTCTCTTTGTTTTGCAAGAAATTTGTCCAGAGCTGAAAGCGGAGATTTTAAGCAAAAAAAAGCAGAATAGACCACCTACGGAGCTTATGACGGTCCGTCGTGCCTGTGACGGTCCGTAGGTGGCAGCGTAGAGAAGCTGCTGAAGGAAGATAGGGAAGTCTGACCAAGTGTGGCATTACGAAGTTTGTGATGGTCCGTCATGGCTATGACGGTCCGTCCTGCAGGTTCGTCGTGAAGATCAGAGAAGTGATCCCAGTACCCAGATTCCAAGAGTTGAAGTATTTTGAAACGAAGACCCTCGACGGACCGTTGTGCCTATGACGGTCCGTACCACTTGCCGTCGAGGGGAATGAAGAAAGCAGCAGAAGAAATTGCACCAAGTATGGGACGACAGAGTCCACGACGGTCTATCGCGTGGTCCGTCGACCCAGCCGCATTTTGGCAGATTTCCAGTAATTAGAATCCTTGTGTAATTAGGTTTTTATTTATTATAAATAGTTCGAAAAACCTCGTTTTTGAGGTTAGACTCTGGGAGATTAGACATCATATTATTAGACTTTGTGTATTAGTGTTTGATTTTTGAAGATTCTTACAAGTGATTTTTGGTGATTAATCAAACAAATTTTTGGACTTTATTCTTTCTCATTGAAGAAGTACATGAATTCTTGTTTAACATATTTGAATATTGTGTTTATGGCTATGAGAACTAAACTCCATAACTAGGGTTGTGGGAACCATAGGCAAATAACGAGATAAACCCTAGCTAAAATAACAATTCTAGAATAGTGTCTTGCATATATTAATAATTATTTTGCTTAGAAGTCTTTTTAACGGATGATCAACGTTAGAACTCGCCTTAATGCTACTTGCTGGACCAAGGAGGTAGATAATACGAAAAGAATTATTAACATAGATTTAGTGTATACTATCTAATAGGCTAGTATTGATTGGTATGAGGTAATAACTTAGTCAAATATAGAAAACGATACATAATATGAGGTAAAGATAAGGGTGAGGAAAGAAACACACGTAGCCGGACCAAGGTGCGGAGTGAGATTTTCTAGATGCTGGACCAAGGATTTAGAAAAACATAACTTATCACTTTGCATGCAAGATATTAGGAAAGAATTGTTATTGTTAAAATTATCAAGTTATGAACCTGTGGGGAACACGTAAACCCTAGTTACTTTGATTAATTGATTAAAACCCAAAATTAAAAGCTGTTAAGTGTCTCTTTCAAGTTCGTTGTTTATTTCACTTATTTAGAGATAGAACCCCCCTTTTATGTTTTTACTTTCTAAGGAAGTCATCAACCGAATAATAGTAATAACAAGTTCAAGTTAAGTCTAGACTATTTTCCTCGTGGGAACGATCCCAACCTCACTAGTTGGTTTATTTACTTGACGTGAGCGCTTTACTTCTCATTTGAGAAGTAAGTTTGAGCGTATCAAATTTTGGCGTCGTTGCCGGGGAATTTAGCTTTTAGATTAACTTGAACTTATTACTAAAGTTTAGTTGATATTTTCTTGATTTTACTTTGTTTTATTGTTTTTGATTTCCTTTCAGAACTATCCTCCTTGTATGCCAAATACACGGAGAGGAAGAGGACCCTTGTTTCCCTACGATCACGAGCTAGAGCGTACATTGCGCAATATGAATCGAAACTTGGGAATAAATGATGAGGATCCAAACCAGAACATCCCAGATCCAGTGGATATTCATGGTCAGATGTTACCCGACGCTCCGGGTAAACATCAACAGAGGGGCGAAAATCCCGTTCCACGGCCCCAAGCATACTACAAAGGGTATGATAACTTAGCAGACTCGGATGGGCCACTTGTCTTGCACCCTCTACCCACAGGCCACACTTTTGTGGTAACTAGTAGCCTGATGCAAATGCTCACTGCCAGAGGTTTGTTTTGAGGGCTACCTTCTGAGGATCCACATGCCCATATAGCAAAGGTAAGGGCAGTGTGTAAAAGTTGTGTGGGGAGGCCTGATTTGGATCTAGATGTAATAGGTCTCAGAGTGTTTCCTCTCTCACTTACGAGAGAGGGTGCTATGTGGTTTACTGAGCTCCCATACAACTCTATCTTCACATGGAACCAACTACGGGATGTCTTCTTAGCACGCTACTATTCGGTCTCCAAGAAATTAAACCACAAAGAGAAGGTGAATAACTTTGTGGCACTACCAGGAGAGTCAATTAGTAGTTCTTGGGATAAATTCACCTCATTCTAGAGAAGTGTTCCAAATCACCGTATTGATGATGAGTCACTGAAGGAATACTTCTATCGGGGACAGGATGATAACAATAAAGCGGTGTTGGACACTATAGCAGGTGGATCTTATGGAGAATTCCCTTATGCTGAGATTTTTGAGAAATTATAGAAAATCTCCCGTAACAACAAAGCTTGGAGTACTAGGAAGTCCGATACAGGGATAAACACCTTCGCAGTGCAGTCCACTCACAACCCAGCCATAGATGATACTCGTGAAGAAATGGCTCAGATGAGAACTGAGCTTGGGTTGGTACTAAAACATGTCACTGGGGGTGCAGAAAATATTAATGCAGTCAACTACTTGCCTAAACCACCACCTCCAAATGATGAGTGTTATTATGAGGAGGATTCCTATGCAGTAAATGAATATATTAAGGGTTTCCGACCAAGTGCCCAATGCTCTTATCATGAGAATTGGCACCAAGGTCAAGGGAACCAAGGTCGGAACTATGGTAACTATAATCGTGAGGGTCATTATGTCCGAGGTTGAAACTATAATCACGACAACAACTTCAATAGGGGTAACGATGGAAATAGAAACGACAGGAATAGACCCTATGTTCCTCCTCAAAATCGTGAAGTTACTCCTAGGGATGGTGGAGGTAGTATGTCGCGAGATGAGGATATGTTGCATAAAATGATGAGGAGGTTCGATGCTAGTGATGAGCACAATAAAGAGTTGAGGAATGATTTAGCGGGTATTGGGCAAAAAGTTCATACACATGCAATATCGATTAAGCAACTTGAGTTACAATTGGCCCAATTATCTGCAACTGTGAATACACGGCAACCGGGCACTCTTCTTAGCAACACTGTCCAAAATCCGAAAAATGATGGACATTGTATGGCAATTACTACTCGCGGTGGCAAGCAAACCATTGACCCACCTATGCCATCTAATGAGATTGAGGTGACAAAAGATACTGATAAAGTGGTAATTGTTGATGCTGATTTAGAGGATAACATTGCAAAAGATGTTGAAGTGCCTAAAAAGGTAACTCCCATGCCTAGGCAACCACCCCCATTTCCTCAAAGATTAGTGAAAAAGACTGAGGATGGCAAATATCGGCGTTTTATAACAATGTTGAAGCAACTTTCTATCAATGTCCCTTTGGTAGAAGCTTTAGAACAAATGCCCGGTTAGGCCAAGTTTATGAAAGATTTGGTCACAAAGAAAAGATCGGTTACTTTTGAGGATGATGATAAAATGCAGCATTGTAGTGCTATTGCTACAAGATATCTGGTCCAAAAGAAAGTAGATCCGGGTGCGTTCACTATTCCTTGTACAATCAGGCTATTACATTTTGTGAAAGCATTATGTGATCTGGGGGCAAGCATAAATCTCATGCCCCTCTCGATTTACAAGAAGTTGGGTTTGGGTGACCCAAAGCCCACTGCGATGCGGCTACTGATGGCTATATTGAACAGTAAAACGGCCCATAGGGATACTTCATGATGTGCTAGTAAAAGTGGAGTCATTCATCTTTCTAGCCGATTTTGTTATTCTTGATTGTGAGGTTGATTTTGAAGTGCCTATTATCCTTGGGAGGCCATTCCTAGCTACGGGAAGAGCCTTAGTAAACATGGAAAAGGGGCAGATGAAATTTTGGTTGAACAATGAGGAAGTAATCTTTAATATTTGTAGGTCCATGAAGCAGAGTGGTGAGCTCCAATCGGCATCTTCTATATCCTACAACATGGGTGAGACATTTGAGACACAAATAGAAGAACGTCTAGGTGTCGAAGCATTAGCGGCAGTGATAATGAACCTTGATAGCGATTGCATTGAAGAGTATGAGTCATTAGTTGCGGCTCTTGACCGAGGTGATGTTCGATTTAAACCGAAGAAATTTGAGCTTTATATGAAGAATCGCGAGTCCCCACCCGCTAAACCATCTATAGAGGAAGCTCCAAAATTAGAACTAAAAGCACTCCCACCTCATCTCAGGTATGAATTCTTAGGAAAGGGTGACACTTTGCCGGTAATAATTGCACCAGACCTGGATGAACAACAGGTTCAGAGTTTGGTGAAGGTACTAAAAAGGTTCAAAAGAGCTATTGGGTGAACCATTGCGGACATTATTGGGTTCCCTCCTGGTATTTGCTCTCTTAAAATCCAACTCATGCCTGATCATAAGCCGAGTATTGAGCACCAGAGACGCTTGAATCCTCCTATGCAAGAGGTTGTGAAAAAGGAAATCATCAAGTGGTTGGATGCCGGAGTAATCTATCCAATCGCCGATAGTAGTTGGGTATGCCCGGTTCAGTGTGTACCTATGAAAGGGGGAATGACTGTGGTCCCCAACGAAAAAATGAACTTGTTCCAATGAGACCGGTTACTGAATGGAGGGTGTGTATGGATTACCGTAAACTGAACTCATGGACTGAAAAAGACCATTTTCCTTTGCCCTTCATTGATCAGATGTTGGATAGACTTGCCGAAAAAGGGTGGTATTGTTTTCTTGATGGGTATTCGGGGTATAATCAGATTTCTATTGCACCAGAAGATCAAGAGAAAACCACTTTCACTTGTCCATATGGGACTTTTACGTTCAGAAGAATGCCATTTGGGTTGTGCAATGCACCTGCAACCTTTCAAAGATGTATGATGTCAATATTTTCTGACATGGTGGAGGATACTATAGAAGTTTTTATGGATGATTTTTCTGTGGTTGGTGATACATTCGAGCGGTGCTTGACCAATTTATCTGAGGTTCTTAAGAGATGTGAAGATAGCAATTTGGTACTAAACTGGGAAAAGTGTCATTTCATGGTGAAAGAGGGTATTGTGTTAGGTCATCGCATTTCAGAAAAGGGCATAGAGGTTGATCGAGCTAATATTGAGGTAATAGAGAATCTTCCCCCGCCGATCTCTGTGAAAGGTGTGAGAAGCTTTCTTGCGCATGCAGGTTTTTACCGGAAATTCATCAAAGACTTTTCAAAGATTACACACCCATTATGCAAATTGCTGGAGAAAGAATGTAAATTTTGTTTTGATGAGTCCTGTCTTAAAGCATTCGGTGAGCTAAACGAAAAGTTAGTGTTTGCGCCTATCATTATTTCTCCGGATTGGAACAGTCCATTTGAGGTAATGTGCGATGCTAGTGGGGTGGCTCTTGGTGTAGTACTGGGACAGAGTAGAAACAAAATCCTTCACCCAATTTACTATGCTAGTAAAGCCCTAAATAAAGCTCAGAAGAACTACACAGTGACTGAGCAAGAACTCCTTGCAATAGTCTTTGCTTTTGAGAAATTTTGCTCCTATTTGCTAGGTACTAGAGTTATAGTGCATACTGACCATTCACCATTGAGATATTTGATGGCGAAGAAGGATGCGAAATCAAGGCTGATTCGTTGGGTATTACTGCTGAAAGAATTTGACTTTGAAGTGCTGGATAGTAAAGGGACTGAAAATCAAGTTGCTCATCATTTTTCTCGTCTAGAGGATGAAGCTATGAGAGAGTTAGGGGATAAGACTGATATTGATGATACTTTCCCCGATGAACATGTATTGGCTACTTCCCAACACTTGATTCCATGGTTCGCAGATTTTGCGAACTATCTGGCTAGTGATATTGTTCCATCAGACTTGTCCTTTCATCAAAGGAAAAAGTTCATGTACGATGTGAAGAAGTTCTTTTGGGATGAACCATACTTGTATAGGAGTTGTACCGACGGGCTTATTCTGCGTTGTGTGCCAGAATGTGAAATGTTGAGTGTGTTGGAGGCATGCCATTCTTCACCTGTTGGCAGACATCACAGTGGTATCCGAACCGCTCACAAGATATTGAAATGTGGTTACTATTGGCCAACTCTTCATCAAGATGCTCATGGGTTCGCTAAAGCATGTGACAAATGTCAACGAGATGGTGGTATTTCAAGAAAGCAAGAGCTCCCTCTAAACCCCATTCTTGTGATTGAGTTATTTCATGAGTGGGGTATTGACTTTATGGGCCCTTTCGTGACTTCTCATGGGATGAAGTACATTCGAGTAGCAGTTGATTATGTATCTAAATGGGTCGAAGCCATAGCCCTCGCAAACAATGAAGGGAAGAGTGTCACTGCATTCTTGAAAAAGAATATATTCTCCCGTTTTGGCACCCCAAGGGCCATTATTAATGATGGGGGCTCCCACTTCTGCAACAGATTGTTCAAGGGGTTATTGGAGAAATACGGGGTTCGCCATAATGTGGCCACTCCTTACCACCCTCAAACTAGTGGGCAAGTTGAAGTATCGAATCGGGAGATCAATCAGATATTGTCCAAAACAGTGAATGCTAGTAGAACGGATTGGTCAAGGAGGCTTGATGATGCTCTTTGGGCCTACCGGACAGCATAAAAGACTCCCATAGGTATGTGTCCATACCAACTTGTATATGGGAAAGCTTGTCATCTTCCGTTTGAGTTAGAGCATAAAGCCATGTGGGCTATGAAGAATTTAAAAATGGATTGGAGCGAAGCTGCAGAGCAACAGTTAAATGGGTTGAATGAACTTGATAAATTTCGCTTGAAAGCCTATGAAAGCTCAGCCCTATATAAAGAAAAGATGAAGAAGTATCATGACAACAAAATTGAAAAACGAGAGTTTATGGTCGGGGATTTGGTGCTTCTATTCAATTCTAGATTGCGCTTCTTTCCAGGCAAACTCAAGTCTAAATGGACTGGTCCTTACACGGTTACCCAACTATTCCCTCATGGAGCAGTTGAGTTGGAAACTATGGAGGGTGTGCGGTTCAAGGTGAATGGACAGCGCATAAAAATCTATCTCGGGCATGCTGAATCGGCGAATGAAGTAATCGAGGCATACCATCTTGATGAAATCTGAGTAATGAAGTGGCCCCATTCGTGCTGCGATACTAAATCAGGCGCTTGTTGGGAGGAAACCCAATACTTATCGTGTTTTTAATAATGGTAGCATTTTTCTATTAATGGGTTTTCAATTTGCAGGCACATCACCAGGAAATTCTGCAGAAAACTACTCCGCAGCAACCACTGACGGATACATCGACGGACCGTTGCGCAAGCGACGGACCGTCGTATGCTTCCGTCACACCAGGTACGTTTTTCTATTTTTGAAATTAGGGCACACACGACGGAACCTACGACGGGTCGTCTCAAGTGCGACGGATCATCGTCGGTGAACCGTCGCGCGATTAATGAATTCTACCCGACCCGACCCGGCTAGACCCTTTTCAAAATCTGACCGTTTATACTCCCTACCCCTCCATATTTCACCCCATTACTTCCTTATTCCTCTCATCTCCCCTCTCTTTTCAACTTCCACACTTCCCCTCACTAATCATTGCTCCCAAAATCCTCCTAAGCCTTGTACTTATCATCCACTAGTCGGTGCTGCTGCTGTAGGTGTCTACCTTGCCAACTGAATCATTCTCCATTTGTTTTTTTTCTCCATTTAAAAGGTATGTGTCTCTAAATTTAAACTCATTTATCTTGCATTTTGGTTTAGTAGTTAGTATTAGCTTAGTTCTTACTCTTATACTGTTTCCTTTATATGCTTATGTCTAAACTTAGTCTCAAAATGTTCGAATGTGCCATGTTGATAACCCTAGGCATAGGTGATTTTGCATTGGTAGTTTCCTAGGTAGTTGGGATAGACACATATAGGTCCACAACACTACAAGACCATGTGGGTTCATCGGGGATGCATAGGGTACCCCCAGTTCTAACACTGCTACTCAGAACGAGACCCCGATGACGGATCGTCGCACACACGACGGACCGTCATAGGGTCCGTGTCAAAAGCCCTAGCACCCTGTCCCAACGACGCCTGTGACGGACCGTTGTCTTCACGACGGTCCATCCTGCACAACCATTCTGGTTGTTAGAGACCCTGTTTCTAAGGGTCTCTCAAAATTTTCTAAGTGTCCTACGACGGTCCGTCCTGCACGACCGTCATGACTGTCAGAGACCTCTCTACTTAGGGTCTCCCAACATTTTCCAAGTGTCCTACGACGGACACTTACGACGGACCGTCGTCCCCTCGACGGTCCGTCCTGCTTGACCGTCATGATGGTCAGTGACCCCTCTGATAAGGTTCTCAAAAATTTTTCTAAGGGTCCTACGACGGACTCTTACGACGGACCGTCATACAAACGATGGTCTTTCCTGCACGACCGTCATGATGGTCAGAGACCCCTCTGATAAGGGTCTCCCAACATTTTCTAAGTGTCCTACGACGGACTCTTACGACGGACTGTCGTACCAACGACGGTCCGTCCTGCTTGACCGTCATAATGGTCAGAGACTACTCCTTCAGGGTTCTTTATATATACGTAGACTAAGTACAACACGACGGATCTCATGACGGTCCGTCATATCCACGACGAGCCGTCATCTGGCCCGTCGTGTGATAAAGGTTCACTATCACTAACACACTATATTCGATGTTTTATGTCGTATGGGCTTGCCTGTCTTGTTTGCCACTACTCGTACTAATAGTGATCCTTTGGAGGTACTATCTACTATGGCAACCAAGCAAGACCGCACCTACGCACGCGGGCGATCTAAGTCTGTCGCTCCGTCTGCACGCTTGATCATCGGCTCTAATGATGAACGGGACCCTGAATATGTGCCACCAGGCACTTCCGCACCTTCCTGTGCTGCACGTGCCCCCAGAGCCACATCCAAGACGGTGGCGTCTGGCGTAGTCAATGCCTCCCAGTCTGATGAGGAGCGCACACTGACTGGCACACCCTCTGGTTCATCCACAAATGAGGAAGGAGCGTTTGGCTCCTTAGGAGTATACTGGTCCGAGGAAGCTTTAGGCTCTGCTGAGGTTCCCGCACCCGCCACTGCTGCAGCGTCGGCCTCGTATGATGAGGCTGACAGTTCAGACTCTACATCCAGCGCAGCAGCCCAGGTCCCCACCCCAGCCTCTGACCAGCCAAACCAGTGGTGTGTCGAAGGCCAGTTTCAAGTTTACTCCGACACCAAATTTCTAACTGATAAAGGAGTAATGACTCAGACACTCACCTTGGAGCGGCGGGTACTTACAGGGAGTCTCCCATCGATGCCGGAGATCCACAACCTATTCACCAGGCATCGCTTAGAGTGGACAGCCCGTCCGTTGGGACGATACAGCGAGGAAATGGTCCGAGAGTTCTACGCATCCTATGTAGCGACTCTCCGATCACTGATCGATAGGTGGGCTGCTCCCGCTATACAGGCCCCAATGGAGCAGGTTCGAGTCTGGGGCGTACAGGTTTACATTTCCCTACCAGCTATCCGTCGGTTCCTATACGGCGAGAGTGCAGATGCTACGCGAACTCCCCACACTGCCGAGTTTGACTACCGCTGGCAGACAGTGAAGGATGGCCAGTTCTTGCGCGAGCAGGCACTGAGAGAGACCACCAAGAGGTGTATGGACCTGCACCTATCAGTTGACGGAGAGGGTGCAGATTGGGTGACTAAGCGGAAAGGGGCCATCAAGAAGGCAAACCTCACGTTCACGGCAAAATTCCTATGGCTGCTTATCCGTCTATGCCTTTCCCCCACAGCTGCTGACAACATCGTTACTTGGGATCGAGTAGTGTTGATGGCGGCAATGATAGACGGATTTGAGGTGGACTTCGCATTGCTTCTCCAGGCAGTCATGCACGAGAGGGCATTCAAGGTCACTACTACCTACCCCTTCCCGTGAATGATCTTTGCCCTTTGCAGGTCCGCATGTGTGCCCATATGGAAAATAGATCAGTTGAAGACCCCGCAGGGCACCGTTGACGTCGGCCTCATCAGAGACGAGGCAAATGAGTTGGCTCCACGCAGAGGGCCCCATCCAGAGCTGCCCCCACTTGCTGATGATCTTACGGGTACGGTAGCCCAGGCCCGCACCGGTACACAGGCATTCACTGACACTACCCCGGTCGAGTCTATCCCCGGTAGTAGCCTAGCCCCGAGCTCCTCTCGCACAGCCCCTCTACCGACACTGGTCCCTCTTGCTAGGGTCCAAAAACTGGAGGCACAAATGGCCACTCTTCTGCATCATATCCAGCCGTGGATGCAGAAGTCGATTACTAAGTCTGAGGCGCGTCTAGAGAGGAAGATGCAACTGTTTACCGAGCGGAAGATTGCTGAGGTTAACCAGCGCCTAGATGCATTTGAGTTGAGAGTGTTAGACCGCCAAACCCCTCCGGTAGATGTGTCGACTCTTCAGGCCGCAGTCGACAGTCTTCGTGCAGACATCGACACGATCCTAGAGGCGAGAGTGCCAGAGCCTGTCGAGCCTGCTGAGGACACTGTATTGGCGGCCCTGTTTGCTACTTCAGAAATTCCCCGACCTTCCCCTCGAGATAGTGCCAAGAGGCATAGAGGTCGATCAGATAATGACGCGCGAGCAAGTAAGAAGGAGCGCCGAGAGATGGAGGCTGTGAGGAGAGCCTCACTTGCTGAGGCGGAGGCACACCAAATCAGAGCATCGCAGATAGCGGCTGGGGCGTCTAGCTCCCGCATTGTAGAGACAGCAAGAGGCACTACTGATGGTGCGGTTGTTGCTGAGGACATCACTGAGGGTGTCCAGATTGTTGAGGACACCACTGAGGGTGTCCCGATTGCAGAGGATGTGGGTTCCGGGAAACCGGACCCACCAGCTTGCTGATCGACGGCGCTATGCGCCACAGGTTTGCTTCCGGACACATCTGCTACATAACGACTCATATAATCCCTAGCATTGGAGACAAAAGAGGAAGCATATTATGACAGTTCAATGAAATTTAAGGAATATTCCTTAACACTCATACCTCCTTGATGAAGGTTGATAAAATTATCTACTTAAGGTTTGGTTTGCTCCATTGGGAAGAAAGCCATCATTGACGGAGCCATCTACTGGTCGTTGGTCAATCGACGGGCTATGCATTAGCTTCCGTCGTTTGGATGTTGGAAAACTTTTTCCTTGTACTATGTATGTAGAAATTTATGATACCTCACCTACGGTCCGTTGCTTGACCAACTGGCCATCATTTGGTCTGTCAATCGACACTCCAAGGCAGTGCCTTGACCTGCGTTAGGTCCTTCTTGTGGGGCCTTTTGCGAGGCCCTTTAGAAGTCGTACCTGGAAGTTTCCAACATATATATAACACTTTATAAGTTATATACCTACACATAACTTTAAACCAAATTAAGCACCTTCAACTCGTCCAAACAGGCTAGGCCCCATCAAGACACTCATTGACTGTATGAAGGGCTATCTTTCAGACACTTTGGACGTTGTTTGTCGTTTGACCTCCAAACTTCTCGAAACTCCATATACCATC
Source organism: Solanum chmielewskii (assembly GCA_027704785.1). Taxonomy (NCBI): domain Eukaryota; kingdom Viridiplantae; phylum Streptophyta; class Magnoliopsida; order Solanales; family Solanaceae; genus Solanum; species Solanum chmielewskii. The sequence goes on along the minus strand of JAKWIX010000320.1, from coordinate 17,313,759 downwards.
TTTAAACATAATAATAAATAATTTTAATTCTTAATAATATAATGACATATAGTCTATTACATGCATGGACACATGAGGCACATAGGCGGCTAGTCGTCGAACGTTTTGGTCGTCCTTTGATGTTTGACATCCAAATTACATCAAACTTTACACACTGCTTCTAAACAATATTATATTTCATTTTAGGACCTTACAACCTTACGAAAAACTTTTTAGGATCTAGACACCCTATCTCATTTTGGGGTTGTACAATTTCCCCCATTTGGGAACATTCGTCCTCGAATGAACTTAGGCTGTTTAATTACAAAAACGACTTCAATGTATCATAGAACAGTTCATAACAATATCAAATCATTATAGCACTCAATGCACAAAAGCAAGCGAAATCATTACTCACTTACTCTTTAATGCATCAAACACAAAGGCTCTTATCAAGTTCATAGGACGAACATCCTTCTCCTAATCATAACATGGTCTATACAGTCAATTCATTTAGAGCTTATTTTTGCAGCTATTCTTTAAGTCACACATATGAAGATTTCAACAATACTCATAACAGGTAGACGCTCATACTTTAATGCACATTGACTTGAGTTAATCTAATCAACAAAGATCTTGATTAGTTAGACCTAGTGCAATGAAGTTAATACTCAATCATACCGTGTTTATTGGTGTCCATGGAGGAATGTCCTTCTCCTCAAAACACTCTCATGTATCATGAGTTCACACCTTAGCAAAGTACAAGGCCAATTCCTTTTAAAATTAGATATTCTAAACTTTTAACCAAGACATGATCATGATTCCTTCATAGTGAATTATAAATGGTAATTCACACAAAGAACATCACAAAAATTAGGAAGTAATTTCAGAAAAATGTCAATTTCTAACATAGTACTCACCTTCACAGTAAGTATATTTTTAGAAGAATAAACAAATCATAAGCACACACGCATTCAGTATGCTAAACATGCTTTCAATTTTCAAGAATGAGAGTACAATTATGCATTCCAAATCATAAAAGTCACATAATTTCCAAGATACTCAACATATTTCGTTTTAGAGAAACTAAACGTTCCATTATAAGGCTAAATATTAAACCTCAAAAGTGACTTCTATCATGTTTTTTATCTTACCTCATGAATTCAAATGCACAACTAGTATATCAAGATGCAATTTAACATGAGAAAACATGGATTTTATAAAAATTATTCCTTTATGAAATTTGGAACATTAAAATATCATTAAGGTAATGTCCACATGTAGAGGTCATGCAATTCATACATTATGCAGAACACCTATTCGTAAACAAGTTCATCAAGACATCATTAGATTCAAGTTCAAGTAAGAATAGATGGTCAAGGTAGACAATTTCTATAACATTACTACTGAATCACCATCCCCCACTTATGTTAAACCCAATTAAGGGAAACTTAACCGAAACTTAATGAGGATCTTAACTAAACAACCTTCATTTTCAACACTTAAAAGTGATTACAACTTTAGAAGTAATTTACAGTAAGTTAACATAGGAACACCAGGGTATTCTAAACCTTCATATCTTAGGAAATGTTTCCCCAATTATCAAGTTAGGTCAATCACTTTCATTTAAATAAGGTTTTCATACAATACAATAGACATCGGTCATACATCATTAGGGAAAACAATATAGGAGACATAGTCTTAAGGACTCTTTCTTTTCATTCAACATTAATGTAAGGTATATTTTAGGTCAATCAAACCAACATCATCACCCTACATGGATAAGATTACTATCCTCAACTCTAGGTAAACACAAATTCAAAAACATAAAGGGACTCACAACATAATAAAAAGCTAGAAACAAATCTACAACTCATCATGCAATCAGATCTCATTCATCATTTCAAATAGAAAATCACCCTTTTACATTCATTATCATGTTCATATATATCAGTTCTATACATATTCATCAAAATCTAGTTAAAGAACAATTTAGTTGATCTGTCAAAAAATCACATAGTATACTGTCTTTTCATATTAACGAGCATGATTTCAAATTAAAAAAATGCAACATTTAGGCAATTGATGGAAAAGCATGACAATATGAGGTACGCAACATTACCAACTCATCCTACAAAAGCATGCATGCTATAATCACAACTAGGATCAAGCATATGCAAAGGACTGCAATCCATACTAGGCAATTTATCATAGACCACGTAGATACACATGAAATCATTAAACACTTTTAAGTACATATTCTTAAGGCACACGCTTCTATAGGTGGTCACTAAGCATTTCATGTTCAAATAGTAGTATTAGGCTACCATTATGTAAATCCATATGGGAACACATCATTCTAAAATAAATCATATAAACCATAATAACTTCTAACACGCTTTAGCCATATCATGACAGACGTTCTTCAACATAACATTCAATTTCACATAAACTTTATATATAGCCATAATTGGCATCACATAATCAAAACATACGAAAATTCACCTTTTCACATACTCATTCAACCATAAACAAATATAAGAATTTAACCTCACCTTTTCCCTCAAGCATAGATTACAATATCATCCAAGCAATCATATCTAAAAAAACAACCAAACAAGTAAACATCAGAGAGAGATCTTATAGAGTTAAGTTCTATGGCACGATATGATAATGATGAATAAGGGAAATTCCATCATCCTATAGACTCTCATACTATTAGATGTGTCTCAAGTAACCACCAATGATACATGACTCTACTACACGTGTCAATATCAGACTTCATGGACCCTCAACCACTTGTAGAAACCTCATGCCTTGATGACACGTTTTTCACAACCAGGAGCACCCCTTAGAAGTACTATGGGGTACTTGACGTCTTAGAGGTCTTATACAAGCCCGTAGTTATCATTCATTTCATCTACATAGTAAATTTGGCTAATATTTTAATACATTTCATAACACATCATGTGCTAGAAACATCACTATATATATATATATAGATATATATATATATATATATATATATATATATATATATATATATATATATATATTTAAACAACAAGTCATAATACATATTTAGATACTAAGTTTCTTCGCCGTCTTAGACGCAACAACATTACAATATATTAGGGACACAACCCTTAGAACATATTGCAAACCATATGATATTTAATAGACTTTACAATAAACAATAAAATAGGAAATCTTTGGATTTAAGGATTCCTTTCCTTGAGCTTTGGAATCATCTATCAAGATCTTCACCATTAAAGATATCCTTTATGAATCCATAGCCTACACTTTATGTAAAGAGTAGAGAAGAATGGGATTCGTATAACAATGCACAAAGTATGTTTACCATGCAAAAACATGCATTTTAAAAGGGACATTTTGTTGAAATCATGCTTCATGCTTTTTTGGTAAATCCTTATAAATCTTTAAAAATTAGTATTTACATCATTTGAATTCTGCATATAAACGAAATCAAAGGCCAAACATCATAGATAATAACATATAGATTACAATACTCATTTAAGCTTACTTTATAGTGAGCTCAATCTTTTTAACAGTAAACTCTTTGTTTTAATTCATTAGCCTCCCAAGTAACCCATTAGGGATACTTGGTGGAATGTATCACCTTAGGACCACAACGAAAACCCTACATATCATCTACACAAGACCATGCATACCATAATTGAAGTATAAATCATCATAGACATAGTTAAGTCAAGACCTTCATCATATAGTCAACAAGATTAACATCATGCATAATGACTCATATCATGCACATCTTCATAACAAGTGGAAAAATACTACAATTTCATGCATAAGAAACACAGATATAGTCACATACATCGGAACACCTTCCCAGAATTTCCTAAGGGGATACTTGTGCAATGTCTAGATGGATTCATTACATCCATCTATCCTAAATAACCTACCTTAAGTCATTCTATTTAGGGTCCTACTCATTTACTTTCATTGTCCATTTTACGTTCGGGAAACTATAGCTTTAATCGACTTAGACCATGTGCAGCTAAACATGGAATACGGTGTCATAGAACCCCACACCGAAAGGAGGTTGTCAACTGACCAAAGTATAACCAAACTTGACATATCTTTCTAGGTATATCCACTAGTTAGTCTCGTGTGGTGGCAACAAAGTAAGGGAACTTGGAGGTTCATGTGAAAACCCTCTTTATGCTTAAATTATCCTTTGTAGTTATTAACTTATAGAAACCCTATTTATGCCCATTGAGGCATTGTTGTTATTCACCTCATGAGATTTATGGTTACCTACCTTCCTCCAATAGGAAGGGACACACAATCATATTAATGTTCACAGGGTAATAAAGTAAGTTCCCTTTATTGAAAACCATTATTATATTTTTACTTTAGAAAAGATAGGTTTAGGCGAGTCATCCCCTCATTTTATAAACTCGTAGGTCATAGATGGAAGTTCATCAGCCTAAATCATGTAAAGAATCCTTTAAAATGAACATAGCATATGTAAAAATCATCCAGTTTAGGGTACACATGAATAACCATTCAAGGCCCCTATCCTTACTAGGTCTTAAATATGTGTGTTTGTATACATATATGTGAGCAAACCTTTCACATAACACATTAAGAAACACATGTTCATACAAACATATTCATACATATAGAAAACAAAATTAGAACTATCCTGTAGAGGTACACATGGGCAATGCATAGGCAAAGTCCCATACCCTTGCTCATACTAGTACACCTATCAAGTCATCCTAGCTAAGGAAACACATATCATCCCTTCGTAAACATCATCTTAGCGTGCATAGTAGTAGACACTACTGAATATGACAACTACCTTTCATATAGACACCATGACCTATACTACTTGTAACATCCATGTAAAGTAAGTGTGTGTGTGTGTACACTGGTCAACATTATCACATAATGGCTATCAAAAACATATTAAGGAAGTCACCCTCTTAGACAATAACACTCTTTCAAGCATAAACCACACAATACACTATAGCATAAGAGACAAGCAAACTTCATATTATACTTAAGACTCCTCAATTGTGCTTTTAATGTATTTACATATGGGTACATAGATAAGGGATTATTATCAATTTTTAACTTATAAAAAGCAGCACCTATACTTTTCCCTATAATGAATATACACATGCTCATATAATAGCCGTACAACCTAGAACAAAACTAGAATAGGAAAGTAGGCATAAGCTTTACATAGTATCATCATAGGGACATGTTCATATATTCATCAATTTGTCTTCATGGCCATGATCAACACATATATAATGACAATAAAGTAAACACAGCCACTATATGAGGACCATACAACATAATGTCGTACGAGGCTTCATCAACTACAATACTATAATGAAAGTGGAAGAGATAAGAAATCTTACATATTTCTCACCCTCTGATCATCATTGATCAATACAGCTTGTTCATCAACAATTTATATATAGGGCAGTATCTAAATGTACTTTAATAATAAAAGCAACCATGTACAAGACTCTGAAGATCATACTATAACATAATACAAGCCATCTCTTATGTACTAGGATGTAGAGAGTCCTAAATCATCAAATAACCTCCGTAGTTTAATTCATCAATAATCATGTTCAATAATATACATTTAAGGAAATATCTAAATAAATATAAATCAAATCTAAATCATGCTTCATCTACCCTACAATTAAGATCACATAAGGTTCATTACAACATTCAAATTGTATACTAGAAGAACCTAGATCAATTCATGCCAAGATTCCTTTTCTTTGATAATCCAGAATTCAAACCCACAATCAATTAATATCATCAACATAAGGTAGTATATAAGTACAACAAGCTCTACACGAAATCCTACTACCATTGCTACAGCTTGTAGATCATAGTGAATATGTTATTTAATACAAAAATGGATAGTAGAAGAATCATAGGCTAACAAACATTGATCAACATGAATCACATAATAAAATTCAACAAATTTATTAACCTAAGGCAGTAGCTACATGAACCACAACATTATCGAATTACAGTTTTACACCTTAAAAGGTCAACATTACAATGAACCATGGAAAACTAGACATAACATGTTCAAATATTCATACATTGATTTTTCTGGGTAATTCATCAATGATTCACCATAAATATACATACTAAACAGTAGACATAATAATAATAACGTAATTGAATGAAAAATCGACATGCATAAGATCAAGATCATAAAGTCATACATAGGCTAAAATTGAGTTTGTGAAATATGCGTGGGTTCATCATGCAATAGGATTGAAAATCACGTCCAAATCAGTAGATAATAATTAATAAATTCATATTATTATTTTGAAATCAATTTAAGAAAGAACCCATGGATAGAATGAAGAAGAAGAACTTGATCATATTTTTTTCTTGGAAACCTTTCTGATTACCTCTCTAGATTGAAGTATAAATAGACATGAAGGATCACCATACATTTGTTTGAAAACCTCTAAAAAATATTATTCATCCATGGAAATCCAAAATCCAATCAGTTCTTGACCTTTACCAACAATGGTGGTTTCTAGGGAAATATTTTTTGTGGTAAAGACTTCAATTGTGTGAGTTGATTTTGGAATGGGTTGATCACGTTTTTGACAACTTATATACACCTAATAGATAAATAAACCTATTATAGTAAGGTTAGGACCAGGGGTGGGTTTCCCATTCACCTCTTTAATGAAAAAAAGGAATAATAAGTTGCAGGCCACCATCGATGGAGCCATCTACTAGACATTAATCAGTCGACGAGCTGTGTATTGGCTTTCCTCGTTTTGTACTTGGCCGACATTTGGCTTGAAACCTGCCCAAGATAAGTACCAATATATGAGACCTCACCTACTGGGCGTTGGTAGACCAACTATCCGTCGTTTTGTCTGTCGATTGACACTACCAAGGCAATGTCTCGACCAACCTTGTGTCCTTTTTGTGGGGCCTTTTGTGACGCCCTTTAGAAGTCGTACACAAATTTTTCCAATGTAAATAAAAAGCTTAAAAAGTTTTAGACATTATAAATAAGTTTCACCGAAATGAAACACTTGCAAGTCGCCGAAACAGGCTAGGCCCCATCAGTACACACGTTGAGAATCTTAAGGGCTATCTTTCGAACGCCTTAGACGTTCTTGGTCGTTTGACCTCCAAACTTCTCCCAAATCCATATACCATCCTTAAACATCATTATAACTCATTTTAATACTTAAAAATTTCATTAAATACAGTCTATAACACGCATGGAAATATGAGGCACATAGGCGACTATTTGTCGAATGTTTTTTGTCATCCCTTGACGTTCGACTTCAAAATTACTTCAAACTTTACACACTTCCTTTAAAAAATATTATAAGTCATTTTTGGACCTTATAACCATAATACAATCATTTTAGGCTCTATAAACCATATCTCATTTTGGGGTCTTAAACTATATTTGTCGAATATTTTTGTTTTGTAAAAATAATATTAAACCTAGTCAATAATTATATACAAGCCTTGTCTTAGTTCTTTAAAAATTTCACTATAATATGATAGAGTCCTATATGTCACTCCCTACTCATCCTACTAATATTGCGTTTACCCTTAGCTACCCTAAAGCAACTATAGTACCATAAATACCAAACATTTTTCGTGTGCACTAACTCACTAAGAAAATGTATTTGTCCTTTAAATCATTTAAGATTTTGTGAAAGTATATTGCCCTGTTTTGTTAATGGAGGTATCTTCCACAAACAACTATCCTTCCTAATAATTGATGATTTTTTCAATGCGTGAGATATTTTCTCTCTCATTTTCTTCATCCGTCCAAATTTCCTCTCCCCGTCTTTGACCTCTATCTTCACATTAAAAAATTTTAAAACACTCTTTTGAAGTAGTAACTTCTATCATGGCTTATGTGTTTACCATCTTATGTATTTTTTAAGTCTCTATTTCTTTTTTTTATCCACACGCTGCTCCAAATTTGTAGAGACAACCTTCTTTCTTCAACTTTTACATACACTTCTCTGTTTAACCACCTGTCTCATTGATGACTAGTAAATATTACCCCTAGATACACCAAGCACCTTTGTAGACACTTCATTATGAAACTTGTTTCAATATCTCACATGTTTCTCACAGACTCTATATTAATCCATGCTTTTATACTAACTAACGTTTCCTCTATCTCTATAGAAAGAGTAGGATCAAGTTACCCAATTCAATCCTCGGTTTGTCATACAGGGTTTTACTCCTCCTATTATCTTAACATTTGATCAATCACAAAAATCTTGTGTTGTCTAGTATGTTCCTTAGTTAAAATAACCTTTCTATCCATACAAAGGCCTCTATCACCCTTTCTAAGTAGAAAATTATCCAAGTATTTGTAACACCTCTAAAATGGGATAGTTTACCTGGAAAGAGAAGGAAAACATTTTTTGCTACTATTTCAGACCTACAAGATAATCTACGGTTTATGGAAGTCCTACAGGTCATAGGTGGAACTGGTAGGAACTAAGTTATTTTTTGGGAAAATCCATAATCCAGAAAATCTATTTACAGTTGACCACGACTATAAAGACTAGTGAGTACCCCTAGATGTAACACAACATATTTGATATCTCGGAGGTCTTATACAAATCCTTAGACATCTTTAATCGTATACATATAAAAAGAGCGGAAAATTTAAAACTTTTTCACAATAATACACAAGATCAAAAGTCATTTTATTTAAAACCTTTTCAAAATACAATGGAAGGACTTAGTCTCGATATAGCAATCTTATAACACAACTACAACACAATAGGGACACAAACCTTATATTATAAAAGCAACTACTATCTAGTACATGAACTTAAAGAAAACACTTAACATATGCTCCTTCAATAGTAAATCCACCACCTGCTACACTTTGTGTAAAAAGATGAAGAAGAATGTTGTAAGTACAAGAAGGCTCTAAGTATGATAACCATGCAAAAACATGCTGTGGTTGAAAATCATGAATCATGCTTTCATAGAAAACATCATGAATGTGAATACAATTGTCACAACATAGTTAGAATACATCATAATAGACATGGAGTACCACTCACATCAACAAATGAAGTCATTTCTCACATTTAAGACACACTCAATATCTCCAATACATTAACTTTCCTTTTTATCTTAACTCCTTTCCTTAAGCAACCCTTAAGTAATACATAGTACAATGTATCACCTTAAAGTCACCAAAGATGATCTTCCATACATAAGCTTCATCAATCCAACCATGTATATTCATAAAATCATAAGCACATTATAGGGAATAATCTACCCGAAGAACCACCACCTAAGACAAACACCAAGTTACACTAATGCAATGTACAAGAAGCATCCCATGATAGTACTCATACCAAATGACCCTAGGAAGTCACCCTACACATATATACAACACATTCAATAACATACAACATATAAATTTTAACATTTAACATAAAATCAACATACTTCATTAATGTTCACACAAGAACTATTTAATTTATTACATCTTAGTCATGACCCATTTAGTTTATATCATACCTAAACCATCCTCACAACTCCTTCATAACCTTACTTGTGCAATGTACACATGAAATCCCATTCCTCCACACATACTAAGCAAAACTATTTAGAAGCCATTATTGTAATTCATATTCCTATAAGTAATTCATAACTTGAAATAAGTGAAGTCAATCTTAACATGCATTGATATCAACATACATGAACTATAATCCTTATTTCATAGAGGAACCTAACCATAACCTCCGTTAAAGTCCACTCGTGCAATGCATAAGTAGGGACTATTTTCCTACCTACATTAAGTAATTCTTCAAGAAAGCATGACTACTTTTCATATTATTATATTAGTTCATTTCATAACTTTTGGCAGACGTAGCCACAACAAACATAGACCATGTGAGCTATAACAAATCCGGTATAATATAACTGGACAATGAAAAAAGGTATTTTACTTGACAAGCTACAACCTACATAATAGTTATCCAGATGGATCCACTATATAAAATCTATGGGGCACGTAGTTAAGGAATAGTTGAGATTGCTTATAGAAACCGACATATTCCATAAGTGTAGATGCTTCCATCTCATGAGTATAACATACATGACCTAGCCTATTACATTAGTGGAGGGTCGTTCCCTTATTCCATATCCACTATGTGCTAATATTGAACTCACTCATTAATATCTTTAAGCCTTTACTTATCATTAATTTATAAAGTACGCTTTCGGAACTTTCTCCCTCATACATCATATAGCTCAAAGGTTTCTAAGATGAGAATGACCTTTTATAAAAGAACGTACATTATGTGAGAATGTCCTTTTCGATAATCATAACATTCACAACAGAGTCTAGTTGATAGTACAATTGAAGAAACCTTTTAAAAGACACACCTTCTCTAGATAATCATAAACTTATTTGTTCCTACATTTTTTTGTGTATCGATATGTGGGATATCCTTTCACATAAAAACCTTTATACAACACATGTTCATACTTCACTTGCCATATTATTTTCATGCATAATAACATATAAATATGCGTATGAGAATTATCTTTTCAATTAACACCATAAATATATCATACTCATAGTTATGCATGCAGTGTGTGTGTATTTGTCTAATGATCAAATAATTTCTACAACACCATTATTGAGTAAAACTCCCTTCAAATGATCATAACAAATTTAAAATATCTTTCAAGTCATGAGCAACTAACATATAGAGAATTTAGGGACTATAAACCGCACACCCCCATTTCATTATAGGACACAAGAGCACATTCAATATGTGAATAAACAACTCCTAACATGCAAAAAACTACACATTCAAATAGGGTTATATAGGTACAAGTCATTCTACAATAGTCCTTATCATAATAAAGCATGTTGACCATGCGTTACCCTAACATCATCATGAAAATTATACATCACATGATCAATACACCATAATTATGATAGTAACATTGATTACATACATAACCTTCGTACTTATGAATATCATAAAATCAATTCACTTAACATCTATTGTCGTCACGAACATGATCTCAACATGTATAGATAAAGAAAAGCCAAACGCCGTAGCCATAAGTGGACCAAACCATACAACATCATTTCCAATACTAATGAATAGAAATTGGGTTAACGTACCTATTATTCAATCCATGGTGATTATAAATCAACCCTCAATAATTCATAATCAATAGATATAGATTGCAATAGCATTCAACAATACAACACATTCTTAACATAATTCAATTAACATGCTATCAAGATTACAAAATCCAATTTATAGGCTAAATTGAAATATTAGGGAGATGATGAGTTCTTCAAATAATTATATTCAGAATCATCCGAATCAGTCAACAATGGAGTTCTAGGGAGGGTCTTATTTGAGAGACAGAGAGGGTTTAATTTGAAGAATGAATTGTAATTTGGGATTTCAATTTTTTAACTAACTTAAAATACCCTAAAATTGGTTAAATAACCGTCAACCCTTTAATGGGAATGTGGGTGAATTTACCAATTCTCCCCTTTGTTGGACGAGACATTGCACTATTGCAGGTGTCATTCAACCACCATTGACGGTGCATCAACTAGATGACGATCTGTTTTGGTGCTCTATCATTTTTGTTAGAGGCTTCCTCATTTGGAAGTTAAGCTCCACAAACTATGTGTGGATTATATCCCGTTTTGATGGTGCGTCTATGAGATGAAGAGGAGTCAACCATGGGCGTCAATAATGCTATTTTGGAAGCCTCTTGGGAAACTTTTGCAACCTTCTCAAGGACCTCTAGGGTGATCCTTGAGGATTCTTACCTGAACCTTCTAGACCTTAAACATGAAATTTAGATACTAGGCATCACATCCGTTTTTAACCCTAGACATAACTGGCGTCATCCTTCTCTTAAAGGACTAAGACTAGCCCCTTAGTTTACATTAGTACGTTCATAGGTCAAATTTACCAGAAAATTTAAAACTATTCATTTCTTCATATTGGAGATTTACATAGTTCTCTACAAACACACACACAACACACTAATAAGAGTCTAATAAGAGTCTAATAACTTTGGCATAGCCCATACATCAAATAAGAATGCCAGACATGGGCTATACAATATTTCATACTAAATGGAAAAGAAAGAACATAATAGTCTTAAACTCAAAATACCTCCATAAGATAGATAGTGGCATCGCCCTCGGAGAGTGAGGACCTAACCTACTTGGATAAATAAGATATCCAAGCCTTCTTCAAGTCGTTTTCAAAACACTTCATCGACCGAAACCTAAAATGTTTGGGAAAAGAAAGAAATGGGGTTAGTACACCAGTTGTTCTAAGTAGAAGACGGTATGCACACATACTATGAAAACATGCTGAGAAAAGGGACATGTCATAAAGTATGGACCTTTCATTGAAAACCTTTGTGTAGATTCAACAAGACAATACCAACCAATAATGCATATTTATTTACTCATAGGAATCTACATCCCAAGACCAACAAAGTCAAAACTAGTAAATTCAACATGCATAGCATATAGTTGAATACATATTCAAGCAATTCTATCATCAAGTCATATTAGCAACAAGCATGTATAGGGGTACATTTAAACATAACCACAACATGACAATTACCCATGAACCCCCATCAAGTCTACAAGTGCAAAGACCAAGCAAAGCCCCATAACCTTAGTCAATCAAGTACTCAACAATAATCATGACAAACATCCTACTTCACATGTCATAACATTAAGAGTATATAACATCATATTATAAAAAGATAGACCAATACAAATACATAAGTGAATCTAATAATCATATAGTACAAGCAATGTGCAAGTTCATTATGTACATATCTTATATCATCATGTGCATATTCATACATATAAACATCCTCCTAAAACTCCCTTTTAGGCTATGTAGTGGAATGTTTTGTTAAAGTCCCATACCCCTACCTAGACTAAGCTAGACCACTTAGATTATATAGTTAGTGTTCAATCCTTTAGTTCATTTTACATTTTGGGAACATGTTGACCTAACTGACATAGACCACATGAGGTGATGTGAAATCCAGTATCATGTAACCCTACACCTAAAGAAGGCAGACTACTTTCTAAGGTAGTCAAAAACATGAACATAGACACTACGTGGATCCACTAGATATTAGTCCTATGGGGGCACATAGTTCAAGAACTAGAAGATATAGTTGGGACCCTCTTTATGCTACATGCATTGTAGTCTCCAATCTCAAGAGTAAAATTACTGATCCTACCTTCACTATGTAGGAAGGGACACTCCTCACTCCAGTTCACTCGGTGCAAAGCTCGAGCCCCTTTTGAAATGTCTTTAAGCCTTTATTATCAATCATAGCTTAGTATGGGTCATAGCATATTCCTTTTCATTTCAATATTGTACTTTCGTATGACCTATACATGCTCTTATTGAATTGATATAAGTGTTATGCCCATAATGTGATATTCGCTTAGATGGTATGAGATGAAAGAATCGTTGAGAATATTTTTATATATTTATATATGTATGTGCAATAAAAGTAGAAGGCTTTGTAACCTTCCTATATGAAGGGTTTATGTATACTCGATATGAATATATATTATGTGTATAGAGATCTATCTAAACCTCCAAGTAGTGATAATGAATGTTTTAAATTTTTTGCGTATTTTTCAACCTATGAATGTTATGAAATGAGACTAAGAGGCAAGTCTTAGTCCTTCAAAAAGATGATGTTGGTTACATCTAGGGGGTTACCCCTTATGTGATAGTTCCATCCAACATACCTCTAAGTCCATCATTCCGCTCAAGAAGGGGGAACTATTATGCTCTACCACTACAATGCTTCGTCATTAACCTTCTTTTCTTATTCAAAGTTCTATATTAGTATTTCATAGAAGGGTACATACTTTAGGTTTGCCCATCCTAGATATTCATTCACTCATTGAATATCATTCAAGTACCAAGTAGGGACAACAAAGTCTACCAACACAAGATATAACATTAATATATAAAGATCTTGTTAATCCTCTATCATCATATATGAACATGTAAAGAAGAAATAACTTCAATCATCTCATTATAAAATACAAACAAGATCATGTAGATATCACATGAGTACCCTCCCCTTTTATCCAAATATGAAATATATATATCATCATTCACATTGTACATCCATATAAGCCATAATATGATAATACTACAATTCACATAATGATGCTGACAAGGCCATGTTCATAAATATTATAATAATTAAGCACCGCCAACATCAGTGTACAATACCAATCAATAGAAATTCGGTAACAATTCTACATTAAATAAGCGAATTAGGTCAACTTTCCACATTCCAATATCATCAATCACCATTCTTTACATATCCTACAAATTCCATACAACAATAAAATTTACCCATTACCATGTTTATGGGGCTAGTGTACCAATTCATCCATTTCCACAATTCATCTTAACTTATTATAGTTATCAATAGCATAAGGCAAACTATGAACAATTCCAACAATAGGCAACATTTAGTTTAATTAACAATAAGAATCGAAACATAAATCTAACATAATTAGATGATAATGAATACATCCACTTTAGAGAAAAAATAAGGAATTAAAAGAATACATGGCTTCGTGGAGATTTGATCATAAAACCATCAATTAACATTAAATAATTCATAAATCATAAATTTAAACCTTTAATGCAACATCCTATGCTTAGAACTCGAAATATGGGTTTTAGGATTTTTGAGATCTTTTGAAAATCATTTAAAATTTTCTCCTTGAATAAGAGAAGAATCAAGGATGAAATCACAATACTTTCTTGAAGTCCTATACACAAAATTTTGAACGAATACTTGGAGAAATGGATTTTTTTCCTTGAAGCATGATGGTTTTTCAATGGACGATTTGTGTAGAGATAAAATTTTAGAGAGAAGTGAGAGTAATTTGTTTTTGTTTTGGGGAATTATGCTGATGTGGGAATGAGTGTAAAATTACTCACGAACCATTTATAATAAATCCCCGAAGTACCCAAAACAATAATATGCTAGTTGGACCCTTTTAATTAAGTAGTACTTGACTTTTAAAAGAAACGACTAAATCAAGCACATGGATGCGCGTCGCGGAGGCACTTCTCTATCTTGTTTTGAAAGTAAATTTGAGACAGAAAGGTTTGTGTTGATCCCACGATGCAAGGCAGATATTTGACTTTAGTAGCTGGCCGCGCGATGTGCGGCACCTTCCAAAAGGATGTTGCTTGCACGCTTCCTCAGCATGCTCTTGGCCAATGATTGAGTCCTCCTTATGGTTGGTCCTTGGGAAGTTGTACCAAACAATTATGACACTATACACAATTATTAAGACACTAGGGTAACCTTCACTAATTTTAGATTCCAAATAACATATAAAATACATGCTACATGCAAGGACACACAAGCACACAAAAGACTATTTTTCTAACATCTTGGTTGTTCCTTAACGTTTGACTTCCACTCTTTAAGACAGACTTCCAAATCAATTATTCATTATTTTATCAATTTGCAAACTCAAGAAACTCTAGTGAAGCTCTTTATCCTAGTTCATTTTGAGGGTCGTTACAATCTCCCCCACTTTGATTCCATCGTCCTCGAATGACACTTGCTACAGTAAAAACACTTCCCAGTGGTAAATATTCAAGATTAAAAACCCACCATCATTCATTAAAAAAATTCATTCAATAAATTATTCTACAAGAAACATTAACTTTACATATATCCTCAAACACAAAAAGAAGGTCGAACAACATCTACAAACTAATAATGCAGTAAGACTCAATATTTATTTATTTCACTTTTTGAGGGACTTCATTATATCATGTCATTACAACGTTTTTAAGAACCTCAAGTCAATTTCTCATAAAATAACATCTATGCATCATTTTAAATAATTCACTTTAAACATTGTCATAAGTGTACTCAAGCAACATTTAGTCAATTTACTATCGAGGCATAAAATCATGAAGGATAAAGTCAATAAAGATCAGTTTACCATATAAACATAGACTAATGAAAATATGCAAAGCCAAAGGGTCATGAAAACTCACTTTCATAAGAGACTCCCAAAATATGAAACATGCTACTAGGAAATTGTAACTCTTAAGCTTGAATAGAATAGGCGAAAAGAGACTAAATTCCATCATCTCTACAATATTAACATGCTCATCCACCTGGAAGGAACCCATCACAACACAAAAAAGGGAAACTATAACCTAGAAGCACCTTCATCCAGATTTGCTTTCTTGTTAGCTTGAAGAGCATAGAAACGGTTCTAATTTTTTTCACCAACAATAAGGATATTATAAGGAACTTGCTTGAAATCTCTTCCTGAAGTATAAATAGTACGACAATTTCTCACCTTCTTATCATTCGATCCACATCCATAATATTTAGTAGTACCTGCTAGACACTTCCCAAAGTGTTTCTTTCCACAAGAAAAGCATGTAGGCTTAACATGTGAAATCCCGAGGGTACATCGTAGAAGATATAGTGTTCTCAGGTTGCAATAATTGCATACTTGACCTCTTGTAGGTCCTTTAAAAGCCCTTTTACATCATTCTTGCATAACATTTATGAAAAAATAGTGCGGAATTATGATATAATTCATAAAATCAAGAGAAACAAACTTTGTATATAACAATATGATCTTGTACAGTAAAGCTTTATATTACAATATAACATAGATTACACATCAAAATACATGAACATGAGACCCTTCTACCAAAGGTAATTGTAAAGCTCTCTTCAATGAGTCAAGAAGTGAACGCCCATACTAAACCTTCACACACACCAAAAAGATCCTTTACACTATCTAAGATGAGGTTAATCCCATTTCATTAATCAAACGCCATACCTATAATTACTATATGATTAATCTAAGTAAGACAAGAAGAGAAAACACATACACCCTCTTCAAGCATACCTAAAAAATCCTCAAAGCTACTATAGATACTTTCCTTTTCATTAACATACCTTACTTTATTCATTATGTTAATTAATTCACTGATGAGATATTCAATACTTAATGACATTCACATAATTGACTTGGACAAGTCGTA
Source organism: Solanum chmielewskii (assembly GCA_027704785.1). Lineage (NCBI taxonomy): Eukaryota > Viridiplantae > Streptophyta > Magnoliopsida > Solanales > Solanaceae > Solanum > Solanum chmielewskii. The sequence goes on along the minus strand of JAKWIX010000320.1, from coordinate 17,296,627 downwards.
GGGCACTCACACACTAATATTTTCAAAGCCTAGACGGGCATTGTCTAGATAGCATCCCATTCCACAACCTACATTTCATAGTACTTATCATACGCTAGCATGTATCCCATATTATAAGAATATGAAATAACCGACATAGACCATACTAGCTAGGCATGAAATGTGCATTATAACTTACTTATATGGAGGGTGTTCTTCTTGTCAATGGTAGAACTAGGATACATCCCATGTAAGCACATTTTTAAGAAATATCAAGGGTTTCTTGTTTCTCTAATGTCATCATATGTAGAGAAACTTCCAAAGAATATTTACTCAGTGCTAGCCTTTGTTCTCAAAGAGAAATTCAATAAAGGATCTTATAAAGAGGTTGCTTATGTAGTTCACAAGGAAATCACATTGCAACTTACCAAAAAGGTAGCCTAGGGTTTCCTTACAATGGTTAATAAGGTAGATAAATGATTTTAATAAGTATGTTTTCATACCGTTCCATCCAATCAACCCTATGTCTATCATACACACGACAAGGATACCATTAAGACTCTCAACTTCAAGGATATCATAACCTTCTCTCTAAAAGGTTCCACATAAACAACCTTAGCTATGGTCAAGGTCACATGTCAATAAAATATACAATACCATGGTTCTTTAATATACTAAGTCAAGAATCAATATTAAAACAAAATGTATCAAATAAGGGAATCAAGTATACAAAAACAAGACACACATATGCTTTACCTTGTCACATAGAGCATATCAGTAAAGGAGCATATAGGGAAAACCAATACAATTTTAAGTCAACCTATTCAAAAATATATCACCATCAATATAAAGCATCACAATTCTCATATAAACCATCAATAATAGTCATACTTCAATATGAAGTAACATACATAAAGACTTTGCTATAGCCTACTAGAGACATGTATCATCAACTTGGAGAACTCATGCTTTCACTTCACATATAGACATAAGTCATCAATACCTTCACAATGCCAAAATATTGAAGTTTTAACATTATAATACGACAATTGATAAACAAACGCTGACGAGTCCACATAGTTTCACAATTCATAAAGTAATGTCGATGAGGCCACATAATTGACATGTATTGACATAAGCACCGTCACCATAGGTGGACTGTACTTATGATCATCTTAGTTTAAAACCTATACTACATAATATATATATATATATATATATATATATATATAGGGAAACATACAACCAATACAATCTAACAACTTCAATCCATAGCAAATTCACCAAAACACAATACTTAAAGCCCCTTACCAATGGCAAGGATCACAAATTTAATCCAATAATCATCACATACAATGAATCTTAAGTAATACAACACAAAGTAATTAATTAAGGACAGCCTACACATGATTCTAACATAACTATTTTATAATTCAATAGCCCTAACCAAAATACAAAGAATTTTATACCATACAAACATGATCAAATCACCCATGAAATAGTCAAAACTAGGATTGCATGGGTTCATAGAATTTTTAGGTTAAAATCATCAAATTAACATCAATTCGATCATAATACAATTATCCAAAACATTTTATGCAAGAACCCATGATTAAATTACAATTTATAAGTTCATCTTTTCAGAAAGTATTGGAAAACCACTTTGAAGATAGGTTCCTTGAAGAAAAGAAATTCAAGGATGAAAATAATACCATAAATGAGGCTAAACCACAAAAATTGAGAAGAATTGATTGATAAATCAACCTTGCAGCTCCAATCTCCCTTAAATCTTCAATGGTGTTGTAGAGAGTTTTTAAGGGATCTTGGGGTTTTGATTCTCAATAATCATTTTAATAGGGATCTAAACTTATAAAGCACCTGTGAGTACCTAAAATAACCTTAATGCACATTCCAAATAATTTTAGGAAGGCTAATTGAAAACCCCAAAATGGCCTAGGGCTGGTCGAGGCACTACAGGAAAATACAGCCCCATCGCTGCCTAGTAGAACCACTAATGGACCGTTCTGTTGGTCTGTGATTTGGATCAGAGACTGGCCAGATTGGAGCACAAGAACACCATCTTATGTATCAACCTACGCCCACCACCAACGGTGCATCGACCAGCCTACTAAGCGTCCATTGCACTCCGTAGATGAGGATTGTTATGACATTTTTTGTCTAGGAGTTGGATACTCCTCAAGGATCCTTTGGTTGGTCCTTGGGGAGTGTTTCCCGTAGGTTTCTAATCCTACTATAGTCCTACACATTTTCAGGACCTCTCACATCAATTATATCAAAAATTAACACGTAAAATTAGACGAAACACACTAAGACTTACAAGCACGTTTCAAGGTTAACCATCTGAACGTCATGGATGTTCTTGGATTATTGAACTTCAAACATCACAAAACCTTACATACTCCCTATGAACATCATTATTTTAATACCTCAAAAATTTTCTAAAGTGATTAGAGCATGACATGTGTTTGAAAAAGGTTTAAAATATTTTTATTAAGTGTTTTATAGTATGTAAACTTGATTTGAAGTTATTTGGATGTTAATTGTCAAGGGACGATCAAGACATTCAACGACTAGTCACCTAAGGGGTATTACGGATTTTTAAGTGAATATGAGTGTTTCATTAGCTTATGAGGTCCTTATTTGAGTTATATTTATTTTTATAGGCAGTGTGTTATGTTTTATGATGTTTGGAGGTCAAACATCCAAGAACGTCCAAGACATTCGAAAGTTAGCCCTTGGACGTACTAGAGTGTGCTTAGAGAGTTTTGATGTGTTGAGGGTATTTTTGGATGTCGAATAATAGTAGATTTTACCATATAATCTGAAAAAACATGTTAAGGGTCAACAATCTTGGGCACGACTCCCGAAAACTACCCAAAGGATCCCCCAGGAGGACCCAAACGTTTGACGCGGAGGCTACCCAAGGCAGCGTGCAGCAGCATATTTTTGGGGACTGACCTCGTGATGAGCGTTGCACGATCTATACTGCCTCACATATTATTTTGGGCCAAAATAGGTGGTTGCCACAACGACATGCAGCCACTTACCAGATCTAGTTGCACCATTTATTAGTCAAATGTGACATGTCTAAAAGTCCAATTAATTTTTTTTTTTACAACATTGTGGGACATTTATTAACATTTTAAGGACAGTTAAAACCCTTTTTAACGATAATACCGCAACACCCAAAACAAAAATCTAAAAAAATCCCAAATCTCTCTTCTTCTCTAAATTCTATCAGACCTTTATTGGAGGGAAAACTCATGTTCAAGATATGTGGAGGATTTTCATGGTGGCTTCTTCAATTTCTTGTCGGATTCTCATAAAGAGAGTTATGGTGATCCTTCACGTATAAATAACCTTTCATTCAGAGAGTTTGTTTCAATGTTTTCAAAGAGAATTCTTGATCAAAATTCCTATATTTCATTCTAGCATGGATTCTTTCTTGAAACATTTTCAATGGTTTTCTCATGAGGAATTGATGTTAATGTATTGATTTTAAAGTGAATTGCAATCCAAATTCAATACAAACCCATTTTCTCTCTAATTCTAAAATTAGCCTATGTTATGGGCTTTGTGATCTTTAGTATATGTTAATTGATTTTTGATTCTAGCATGATGAATTGCTTATATCTGTTGCCTTTAATTTAGATTGATGGTATAATTGTTGATGAGTGATCCATGTGTATAATGGTTTGCTAGTGTGAATAATATTAGCGTATGTTCGTCTATATTTCATGAATTACAAATGTAGCATGCTTACTGCGATCTCTATTAAATGGCAATTGTTGTAGGATTTCGTTTGGGTTATGATATCGATAGATACTGCCTTCTATTGTATTTTGATGAATTATGAATGTTTATTATTGAGGATCAAATCATAGAATAATGCTGAGTGATCTAAGCATCCCTACCATCTAATGAATTGGTGAAGTAGTGTAGTTTTTTATAGTATGATCTTGTGGTAGTTTATGCATGATTCTGCCTATGTTAATGTACATTTAGCTACTTACCTATATTAATAATATTTATGATAGATAGATATTGATAAATGATGATCAAATTTGAATGTATTGGTAAGAATAACTCTACTTCTTTACTCTTCAATTATATTGTAGCTAATGTGGACATAAATGGAATATTTTTTATTGTCCACTTATGGTGGTAGTGTGTACTTCCTTTTAATTCTATATGTGATACGATCATATCCTTCAAGGCAATTGTAGTATGAATATTTGTTGATGATGATCACCCAACATGAAGTCTCATGCTCAGATTTTATTCTAACTTATTGTCTAGGGTGTGTTACCAATTTTATGATTATGTGGATGTCTATGTTATGTATGGTGTATATTCTTAAAACGATGAAGTATAAATGGCGCATGACCCCTTACCTATATACTCTTATATGAATGTGTGATTACCTATGGTTAGGAGTCTTGAATATAACTGTCGAAGTCATTTGTCTCCTATGCTATTATATATTTTGTGGTCTATGCTTGAATGTGAATTTTGTTCCTAAGAGTGTAGTTGCCTCAATATGTTGTTGATATCCATTATATGATCATGTTGATCAATGTACACTACTCAAACAACATCATTCATGCTTATAAGAGTGTGGGTTCATGGTGTCTAATGAAAGGTATTATAATATGACACATATTTCTACTACTATGCATGTAAATAATATGCCTATGAAGCATGTTACATATTCCCTTAACTACGATGACTTCATAGGTGTAGTAGTATGGACAAGGGTATGAGACGTAGTCTATGCATTGCACATATGTGCCTTCATAGGATATTTCCTAGGTTTGTTCGTCTATGTACATGAATATGAATGCATGATTAAGCTATGAATATGAAGGTATATGATATGATGGGGCATGCATATGTGTAGTGTTTAAATTTTTTATGTGAAGGGTTCCCTCGTATATGAACATATACATGCATTAATCCATATAGTGAAGCTTGTATGATAATCTAGCAAAATAAGGTTTGTTGGAAGGTATCTTCAATTTTACGCTAGAGTAGATATTGCTTGAATATGTTATGTCCATGTAAAATGCCTTTTTCTTACATTGATTTAGGTTGATTAAAAGGATTACTCTCAACTATAACCGATGAGATGAGTATATATGGGGGGACAATCTCCTAAAGCCTACCTCTATAAATAAATGATAACAATGGTTTTTTAATAAAGGGGACTTATCTAAGCCCAGAGTGAACTTGACAATGAGAGGTGTTGGCTTCCCTTGGATGAAGATTCAACATTGGGTTCCATAGAATGTTGACTTCCCTTGGAGGAACATTCCCCAATGGTTCCTCATGAGGGGTTTGACTTCCTTTGGAGGAAGTTTCACTCATGATTTCTCATGAGATGAGTCTCCAATTTTAATGAGCATGTAGAGGGTTATGTATATCTCATAGCTCTTTAAACTATGTCTGCCACATAGGATCTACCAAGTGATTTCACTTAGTTTTCTAGAATGATGGTTAATGTTCTACTTTGGTTAAGTAGAGCACCTTTCCTTCGTGTAAGAATCTACAACACCGTTTCAATGCTTCACCCAAATGGTCGTAGTGTTCGTTAAGGTTATAGTGTCCCTAAAGTAAAATAGAGAATGGAGTTTACTACACCCTAACTTGGATGACCAAAGGGATGTCCGTTAAGGTTCTATTTGTTTAATTAATACTAGAATATGTTATTATACAAGTCATGACAGAATTAGAGTTATTTATAGTCCTTTAATGCTATTTCTTGAGATGTAATATAGGTTATGAACTATGTTGTTAGATTGACATAAGTATCTTGTCTTAATCTATGAACTAGTATTGAATTATGATATAGTGATTCTTCTATCCTTGTTATCATATTCGTCATTGAATTATGATGATGTTGTACCCTAACTGAGTTGAATTAAGGGGTTATGGTAAGACCTTGCTGATGAATTATGAAGGACACTTGATAATTCTTCTAATCCCTATCCTTTACTTCAAGTTATGGTCAATTCTTATGAAGTCATGATTTTGTATTGGAGTATGCCTTGTATTATGATTCATAGGATGGTATGATGTTGAATTAAAATGTCTTGACTATCGTTTGTGAGGTGTTATCTTAAGATGTAAATGTTATAAATATGGTGAATGATTTACCAATTTTTCTTATCATGAAGTGATATTTAAATGTGTTAACATCACATATATGAATTGTAATGAAAGGATTATAGCCATGAAATTCTTATTGAGCTATGATGATGAAGAATATACAATGCTTATACCCTATGATCTACAATAAGTTATGATGATTAATTAAGACATTAAATACATTTCAAAAAGGACTCTAGATTAACACCGATTAAACTAGAGTTAGGTGTGTCCCTTCCCACATAGGGAATGTCGGATTACTAATGTACACTTGAGATTGGAGACTATAATTCATTTACCATAAACATGGTCCCTACTATATCTCTTAGTTTGTGAACTATGTTATCTCAATAGGAATACTAGCTAGTTAATAAACGTAGTTTCTATGTTCATTTTTTGGTAATACCTTGCCAAGTAGACCCCCTTCTTTTGGTGTAGGATTTCATGAATCTGATTCCACATTAGCTCATGTGGTCTATGTCGGTTAGGGAAAGATGTTCCCAAAATGTAAAATGAATTGAAGGAATGAACTCAACTATTATAACCTAAGGGGTTTAGCATAGTCTAGGTAGGGGTATGTGACTCTACTTAAACATTGCACTAGTTAGCCTTGAGAGAAGTCTTTGGAGGATGTTTTTATGTATGAATATGCTTATGATTGTATAGGATATGCATATGATGAAATTGCACATTTTTGATACTATATGTTGATAAGTTTCACTTATGAATATGTGTTGGTCTAAGTTGTTAAAGTACGAATATATGTATTCTGAAATGCTATGCTATTTGAAGTAGTCTTTTCGTCATGATTTTTGTTGGGTTACTTGATTGAGTAATGTTTTGGGGCTTTTCTTTGACATTTCACTTTTTGACTTGACAGGGGTTATAGGTAATTGTGTTGCTTAGGTTATGTTATAATGAAATCTTATTCATTCTTGTTGAGGTTATGAGTTGATGGTAAAGTGTCTTTGACTATATTTCTTATTACCTGATATGCATGTTGACTTGAGTAGTTTGATTTTGTTGGTCTTCTGATGTGCATGCCTATGACTTAATGAATATGTCTTATTGATTGGGTATGGTCTTGTTTAATGTTCATTAAGGTTTTTAATGAAAAGTGCATACTTATTGAAATGTCCCTTTTCTTAGCATGATTTTAAAGTATGCGTGCATATGGTCTCATACTTGGTACAAGTACTAACCCCATTTCTTCCTTTTCCCCAAAATTTTAGGTTCTAGTTGTTGAAGGGATTTTTGAGACGACTTGAAGAGCACTTGGATTTCTTAATCATCGAAGTAGGGTAGATCCTCACTTTACAAGGGTGATTCCACTACCTATCTAATAGATTTGTTTTGAGTTTAAGACTTCTATGTTTCATTCTTTTCAATTTAGTATGAAACATTGTATAAGCCCATATGAGGAATTCTTACTTTGATTTATGGGCTAGGCCCAATGTGATATACACTTATTAGATGATTACGAGATGAGACGACTATTTTATACTATGTTATGTTATATATATATATTAATGTTTAATAAAAGTAGAAGACTAAGTAATATTTTATAGAAAGGGTCTACGTATACTCAATATATAGATACACACAATGTCTATGTAGAGGTTTATGTAAACCTTAATTTGAAGTAATGAAAAATGTTAAATTTTCTGCTAAATTTGACCTATTAATGTTATTATGTAATCTAAGAGGTTAGTCTTATTTCTCCATGAGGATGACAATGTCAGTTACTTCTACGGGGTATTCATAGATGTGACAAACTTGTTATAAAAACATGAGGATAAATATCCTTGAGTAGACGTCTCTCTCAACAACGCTTATGTAGGTTCATATTAATAATATTTAAGCGTGCCACACCTACGATTGTAATATATATGATGATTAGGAAACTCTCACTTTCATGGAAGTCCAATTTTGTGCCTTTAGAGTGTTAGCTCTATGTTTTTTTGCATCTGATCTTATTATTGTGATTATTGGCAATGAATACTTAAAGGAATGTTGTACAAAAACTTGAAGAAGAGATTGCCAATGCAGGAGTTCCTCCCCGTGATGATCAAGTTCCTCCTCTTGAGTAATATTTGAGTGATGACCAATATCGGGTAAACCCTGCTCCCTTGACGGATCGTGACATAAGGGTTGCTTTTCTCCAGGTGGTCCAACCTATTACTGTCCAAGATAAGGCCTCCACTACTCAAGCAAAAGCCTTGACTGCACAAGTTAATCAGGAGGTTGTACCCCCAACAAACCGAAAAGTTTCTACCATGCCTCTTGTCTAAGGGATTTCACTAGGATAAATCCTCCTATTTTCTATGGGTCCAATGTTTAATAAGACCTTAAGAGTTCATTGATGAAATCTTCAAGATTCATTATGCTATAGGGTTGTATACTAGTGAGAAAGCTGAGTTAGGCACTTACAATCTCAAAGTTGTGGTCGAAACTTTGTATGTCCAATGGATGGAATATAGGCCTTTAAGAGGTGGACCTGTGACTTTAAAAGGTTCACACGTGCCTTCGAAAGTGTTCAAGAAGGCTTTTCTTGATCAGGCCTTTCCTAGAGAGAAGAGGGAAGCTAAAGTAATGGAGTTTATCAACCTTATTTAAGGAGGTATAATTGTGCTTGAGTACTCCTTCAAATTCACTAAATTTTAAAAATATGCTACTTTTTTTGTTTTCGATTCTACGGATAAAATGAGTCATTATGTGACGGGGGTGTCTGATGTGTAACACTTTTAAAATCTTGACGATTTTTAAAGCCTAAGATAGGTGTCATGGGGTAGAAGAACTTTTTCAAGACCTATTTTAATTAGTATAGGTCATTTAGGAATGTTAAGATCTAAAACTTCCAAGAACGTCTCTGAACTTCAGAAACCAATGCTAAGGGGACTAGCGTGCCTAAGTTTATTTGACTAGTTTTTAGGAGTAGAAAATTCATGAAATTATGTGAAAGGGTGTATAACCTGTATTTAACGTGATTCATGGTCAAAATGTCTGGGAACGACACCCCAAAGACCAAGCAAGGGCCCTTTAAGAGGAACCCTATTGGTTGAGGCAACACTCCCTAGGCAGTGGGCATCGACAAGACAGTCTACGGTCTGTGTGTGGACTGAAGGGGCGTCGACCACCATAATCTCAAGCATAGCAAATTTTTAGAAGACCCTTACGTGCATATTTTCTGACAGGATTGGTGGATGTGCAGCATGGAGGGAGGCTTGTTCCGTCGAGTAACCCACGATCCGTCGATCTCGGTGTCGTCTGTGATACAGCCAATTTCCTGCACATTTTATTTAGTCTAATTTGATTAATTAAGGAGATAGGTGGCTATTTAGGAATTTAACTGAGTATAATTAAGTTGATTAATCCCCAACATAAATACATCCAACCCTTATTAATCTAATCATATGTCACAAAATAAACTCTCTTCTCTTTTTCTTCCCTCTCTCTCCATTGGAAACCAACATTGAAGACAAGCTAGGGGGAGGTTTTGTGTAATGGAAAGGAAAGAATTCACCATATAATCTTCATCAAACATTAAGGTATGGGATATAATTCACCTTTGATACTATTTCCTTAAAGGATTCCTTCTAAATGGATTACAAAAGTTGAGTTTTCTTGTGGGTTTCATCCAATTACGAAATTGATGTTGTGAATCGAGTTTTTTATGATTTATTTAAGATATTTGGTAAGCCCTAATTGATGAACTATGAATGAGACTTGGTAAGCATTGGAATCTCTATCTTTACTTCCAATTGTGATTAATTGTGGTTAAGTCATGATGTTATACTGGAGTATGCCTTATATTAGGATGATAGAGTGGTATTATGTTGAATTCAAATATCTTGACCTTATTGTTAGGTTGATTAAGGTGTATGTGATAAAAGGATGGTGATTACTATCAATGTGCGTTGATATGCTATGAAATGCTAATGTGGTAACCTCACTATATACTTGTGATGAAAAGTTTATACTCAAACAATTCATATTGAGATATTGATGACGATTATACTAGGGGTAGACCCTATGATCTAAACAAAGATATGGTTTATAAATAAAGTCTTAAAAACATTTTAAAAATGGACTCTATCTTGCCACCTAGTGAACTAGATTGAGGAGTTTCACTTCCCAAATAGGGAAGGTAGGAACACTACATTACTCTTGAGATTGGAGACTATAATGCATTGCGCATAAAGAGGGTCCCAACTATATCTCCTAGTTTTTGAACTATGTTGCCCCCATAGGAATACTAACAAGTGGATCAACGTAGTTGCTATGTTTCATGTTTTGGTACAAACTTTGCAATTAGTCCGCCTTCTATCGATGTAGGGTTTTATCACATCGGATTCCACACTAGATCTTGTTGTCTATGTCGGTAAAGTAAATGTCCTTTTTTAGCATGTTTTGCTTTTATATGTGTGTAAGGTCTCATACTTAGTACAAGTTGAGTACTAACCCCATTTTCTTCCGTTTTCCCAAACATTTTATGTTCTGGTTGTTGATGGGTCATTTTGGATGACTTAATGAAGGCTTGGATATTCTCTACCATCCAAGTGGATAGGTCCTCACTTTCCGAAGGCGATGCCAATATCTTGCTTATGAAGTTGCTTTGTTTTTCTAAGACTTTTATGTTCATTCCACTTTCATTTGAGTATGATTTGTATAAGTCTATATGTGGATTCTTTACGTTAATGTAGGGCTATGCCCAAATTGCTATGATCTTTAGATAGTATGAGATGAGACAATCCTGAACACTATGTTCTATCTTACTTATATATGTGTGTGCATTAAAAGTAGAAGGCTATGTAACCTTCCTATAAGAAGCCTATATGTATACTCGATATATATATATATATAATGTGTATGTATAAGTCTATGTAAACCTCCAAGTAGAAGTAATAAAAGTTTTAAATTTTCTGCTAAATTTGACTTATGAATACGATAATGTAAGCTAGGAGGCTAGTCCTAGTCCTATGAGAGGACGACGACGCTGGTTACGTCTAGGGGGTAAATCGAGATGTGAAAAACTTTGTATCAAAGCACAAGATTGAATTATCTTAGAGTCTTATATGTAGGTTCGTGTTTATAATTGTGAAGTGCACCACATTTATGAATGAGAACCTACATGATGCCTAGGAAACTCTCATTTTCTTGGAAATCATATATCATGCCATTACAGTATACATATGGTGCGCTTTATTGCATTTAATCCGATTATATTATCGAAAGAATGAACACTCGAAGGAATGCAGCACAAAGACTTGAAGAGGAAATGGCCAATGCAGAAGCTCCTTCCCGTGGTGAGCAAGTTCCTCCGCTTGAAGAAGACGTTAATGTTGACCAAGATCTGGTCAATCCTCCACCCTTGATGGATGGAGATATAAGGGATTCCCTCATCCAAGTGGCTCAATCCACCACTGTTAAAGACCAAGTTATGACGGACTAACCTAATCGAGAGATTGTACCCCGTCCTCCTCAACAAGTCACTACTATGGCTTCTCGTCTACGGGACTTCACTCGAATGAACCCTCCTACCTTCTATGGGTCTAAGGTTGATGAAGACCCCCAAGAATTCATCGATGAAGTCTATAAGATACTTTTGGCTATGGGGTTTTCCATAAGTGAGAAGGCTGAGTTGGCCACTTATCAACTCAAGGATGTGGCTCAAGAAAGGTTTGTGCAATGGAGGGATAATAGGACTTTGAGAGGTGGTCCTTTATCTTGGGAGATTTTTAAGAAGTCTTTTCTTGATTGGTTCTTTCCTAGGGAGATGAGGGAGGCTAAAGTGGTGGAGTTCATCAACATTCGCCAAGGAGGTATGAGTGTTCACGAATACTCCTTAAAATATACAAAGTTGTTGAAATATCTTCCTTCTTTGGTTTCCAATCCTAGAGATAAAATGGGCCGTTTTATGACGGGGGTGTTAGATGATTTACAAGAGGAATTTCATTCAGCTATACTACATGACAACATGAACATTTATCATCTTATGGTGCATGCCAAGCATGTGTTAAAGGCAAGGGCTAGGAGGAAGAGTAGAGATTTTAAGAGGGCAAGATCTTCTTATGGATATTCTTCAAAGAATAGGCTTGAAATACAAGACAAGCCTAGATTTAAGAAGTGGGTTTCAAGTCAAGTCCCTTCCAAGTTCCCAAAGTCTAGTGGGTATAGGGTGTCTAACCCTAAGTTCAAGAAGGGAAAAGATACTAATTCAACAACCGAGAAGCTAACTTATGTAAAGTGTGGCAAGAAGCACTATGGTGATTGCCTTAAGAAGAAGGATAATTATTTTGGTTGTGGCAAGAGCGGACACAAGGTTAGGGATTTCACTAATGTGAGGATTCAAGACTAAGGTAGTGGTCAAGTTCAAGCAAGTGGTTCTAATGAGGCTCTAAAGAAGAACCGCTTTTATGCTCTCCACTCTAGGGGTGAGCAAGAGACTTCTCCCGATGTGGTGATCGGTATGTTGTAAGTCTTCTCTATTAATGTATATGCCTTACTTGATCCCGGTGCCACTTTATCCTTTGTTACTCCTCTTCTAGCAAAAAATCTTGATATTTTACCCGATATTTTGCATGAACATTTTATAGTGTCTACTCTGATGGATGAGTCGGTTGTTGCAAAAAGGGTGTATAAAAATTATCCTATAATGTTGCCTAATAGAGTTTCTTATGTTGAACTAGTAGAACTCAATATGCTTGATTTTGATGTTATATTGGGTATGGATTGGTTGCATGCTTGCTTTTTTTCTATTGATTGTACGACAAGGGTGGTGAAGTTTAACTTTCCAAATGAACCGGTTGTAGAGTGGAAGGGGGAAAATCTATTCCTAGAGGTCATATCATCTCTTGTATAAAAGCATGAAAAATTATCTGTAAAGGTTGTCTATACAATTTGTAAGAGTCTAAAATCCAAACTCCGAAATTCCTCCCATTGAGTCGGTCCCCTTAGTGAGTGAATTTCCAAAGGTTTTTCCTAATACCATCAGTGTTATGTTCTTTACTTGCAATTGATGTGGCCTCGTTGACGTTACTTTATGTATTATGATGATCATTTCCTTATCGGCAAATTACTTGAAGCATTATGGTGATTTGTGTAGTGATTATGTGAAGTATAATCATATCTACCTACATGTTAGCAACGTGAAAGTATGTGTTCTAATGATGTTGTTAGGTGATCATGTTAGACTATGACTATGTCTTTATGTTTGTAGTCTTAGAGTTTATGCATGGTTATTCCTAATTTACTATATGATTCGATGATGGTTATAATGATTATGTTATAGTAGTGTATAGGATGACTTATAGATGATAATAGTTATTCCTATGTGCTTCTAGAATGATATGCAGTATGTGCTAAAGTGAAGTAATGTTGTGTCTAGACTAGTATCCCTTACTTGATACAAGTATAAATGTGAATAAGAGATGTCTTGACATACGATTCTAAAGCCTCTGAGTCTTCAATGTATGTATGACATATGACCTTGAATGTTGTTAAGAGGGTCCTTTATGTGAAACCTTGTACCTAGTGGTAAGGTTATGAACATTGAAGTCGAAAGCCGTAAAGGTATCCTTCATGTAATGAATGATGGACTTAAGGTTGATTGGCTGGAAAGGCATCATATCATTCTTAGGAAAGTCATCAAGAGCTATCTTTGTCTCTATTGTAAGGTGGCCCTAGGGGGCCTCTTTGGTAGGATGAATGTGATAGAGTTGTGAATAAGATATGAAACCCTTAGAATGAACCTTTAATGTCTATTACTCTATGAGAATAATGTCTACCAACGACTGTGTACGGTAAGGGAAGTAGGTCTAGTTAAGATTGAGTCTAGAGTATAAGTGTTACACCCCGAGCTACCCCCGAGACGCGTACACGGAACCTAGGACCATAAGTGATCCCAAGCTAACCTTGCTGGTATGATCATGAGGATAGTAATGATAATAAACTGAAAGGTATTGGGCATGTTGGATAGAGTAAAACTGAAATAAAACATAACTGAACAAGCATGACAGCAAGTATAATAATCTGAACATGATATGCTGATTTCTGAGCTAACTGGATGCAATGATAAATTTATAACATGATGAAACGAAATACTGAATATATTGATAAATGGTCAATGCAAATAATCTGACTTAACTATGGGAGCTACTAATAACCGATAATAAAACCACATGAGTTAAATATGGAGGCCGATGTATATGCCCTAACGAGAGTACCCAATATACCCAGGCAAAGGTATATAGGCATGCTGGCATGATCACTAAACTTATTGCCCACATAGGGGACTTACAACCTACTCGGCTAGTAGTTCTGGGACTATTTGGGTACACTGAACCCTAGTCCAACTCGATATTATGATACTCCTAATGAATTCTGTAAATTTACTGATTATGTGTGAGTTTCTGTAAATACTAGATAGATAAAAACTGAAAATGCAAACTTGGAATGGAACAATTATTCTGAACTGTCTGAAATATCTGACCTAGCATGTGTAATTCAAGAACTTAAGAAATACAAAGGTAGGGTTCTGAAATTCATGCGATAATTTTGAGTAATAACATGATAATCTGATTTGGAACATATATTTAATAAATTCATGAAGTTCTAGCAAAGTTCTAGAAACCCTAGGTTTAATCATGAAAAGAGAATCAACAATCTGATTGAAAAACTAGGGACCCAATGGGTGAAAGGAACCCACTAGTCAAATCCGACATACTTGGTGATGAAATCCACAGAAAAATACTTAATTTTAGGGGCTGGAACTGATGGAGCTTGTGGCATTGTTGAACTAGGGTTCTAGATCTTTTTCTCCTCTCTTGCTTCTAATTTTCTAGGTTTTGATTTAATGATTTGACCTGGATATGTTTTCATTATGTTTCTAGGCTTAAACTGACTAAAATATGATGATTTAAGGTCAAAAAGACATAACTTAGGGTTTGAACATAGTGGGAAAGGTCCAAAAGACCCCTGGGAAAGTTGTTGTCAGGACAAACGACGACCAGGACTGACGGTTCGTCATCTGCCCTATGCCCCATCTTGGGTCCGTCGTCAGGGCCTGTTCGACAAGCCTTTACTAAAATGGGCATAACGTTTTACTCGGAGATCGAATTTTAGAAAGGTCAGAGGCTATAGAGACATAATTTAATTATTTATCTGTGGGTAGGTTATGGAACATCTAATTCACTTTGTGCTAATAATTATGACCATTTCAAGTTTATCCAACTATGTTTCCCCTTAACTATCTGCATATTTTCAACCTACGGTCAAACCTCCGTAGGTCCACCTATGGACCGGGCTGGTCATCTGATGATATTGTCAACAACTGGGTGAATGGGGTCTCGATGGATGGTCACAGACTACGGACCATTGTCTGACCTACGGACCGTCATTTTGTCCGTCGATCAAGACTTAGCCATTTTTTCCCAGCTGAATTTTAGGGAGTTTCTGATCCCATCGACGGTTGTGCAAGACGGACCGTCATCTGTCCTACGGATCGCAATGCCACTATTGGTTTCACTTACAGATTTTTTTGAAAAAAAAAACTGATTATTGGTCTATTTTGGATGAGGTTTTATATTATATCCCCCCTTGGAAACACTCATCCTCGAATGAAGACTAAACTAGCTTATATAGAGGGAGAGAGTTGCAAACTCCACTATTAAACACTAAGAACTGAGTTTCTGACTTAATTAAGTTCCAAGTACATTCGAATCCACTTAAAATGCAAGTACAAACTGAGGGAACATAATTCTAAAATTAAATTTATGCATGAATGACTGGAAAACTGAAGAGGAACTATTACCTCAAGCTAGAGCGAAATCGGAAGGAAAGAGGTGAGGATACTTGGCTTTCATGGGCGATACTAATAACCGATAATAAAACTGCATGATCTAAATGTGGATTCCGGTGTAGACACCCCATCAAGAGGACCTAATATACCCTGCCAAAGGTATAAAGGCATGTTGGCGTAATCACTAAACTGATTACCCATAGATGGGACTTACAACCTACTTGGCTAGTAGTTTTGGGACTAATTGGGTATGTTAAGCCCTACTCCAACTCGGTATTATGCTACTCCTAATGAATTCTATAAATTTATTGAATATGTCTGAGTTTTTGTAAATACTGGATAGCTCAAAACTGAAAAATGCAAACTGAGAATGTAACAATTAATCTGGTAATTATGCATTTATAACTTAGGAATGTACATCAGAAGTGTCTTGAAATATCTGACCTAGCATGTATAATTCAAGAACTAAAGAAATACAAAGCTAGGGTTCTGAAATTCATGCAATAATTCTGAGTAATAACATGATAATCTAATTTGGAACATATATTTAATAAATTCATGAAATTCTAACAAAGTTCTAGAAACCATAGGTTTAATCACGATAAAAGAATCAATAATCTGACTAAAAAACTAGGGACCCAATAGGTGAAAGGAACCCACTTGTGAAATCCGACATACCTGGTGATGAAATTCACAGAAAATACTTAAGTTTAGGGGTTGGAACTGAAGGGGCTTGTTGCATTCTTGAACTAGGGTTCTTGATCTTTTTCTCCTCTCTTGCTTTTAATTTTATAGGTTTTGATTTAATTATTTTGACTTGGATATGTTTTAATTATGTTTCGAGGCTTAAACTGACTAAAATATGATGATTTACGGTCAAAAAGGTGTAACTTAGGATTTAAGCAGAGTGGGAAAGGTCCAAAAGACCCCTGGGAAAGTTGTTGTCGGGCTAAACGACGGCCAGGACTGACGGTTGGTCGTCTTCCTGATGCACCATCGTTGGGCCCATCATCAGGGCCTCTTCAACAAGACTTTACTAAAATGTTCATAACGTTTTACTCGGAGATCTCATTTTAGTAAGGTCAGTGGATAAAGAAAGATAATTCAATTATCTATCTGTCGGTAGGTCATGGGACACCTATTTAACTTTGTGATAAGAGTTATGACCATTTGAAGTTGACCCAACAGCATTTCCCCTTAACTGTCTTCAAATTTTCCACCTACGGACCGTGCTAGTCATCAGTAGCTCTTGTCAGAAAGTGAGTGAATGGGGTCTTGATCGACGGTCATGGACTACGTACTGTCGTCTGACCTACGGACCATTGATTTGTCAATCGATCAAGACTTAGGCAAGTTTTCCCAGCTAAATTTGTGGGAGTTTCTAATCCCATCGACGGTTCTGCAGTACGGACCGTCGATGCCACTGTTTGTTGCACCTGCAGATTTTTCTGGAAAAAAAATAAATTTTGGTCTATTTTGGCTACGATGTATTGCATTATCTCCCCCTTGGGAACATTCATCCTCGAATGAAGACTAAACTAGCAGAAATAGAGGGAGAGAGTTGCAAACCCCAGTACTAAACACTGAGAAGTGAGTTTACGACTGAATTCAGTTCTGAGTTCATGCAAATACGCTGAAAAATGCACGTGCAAACTGAGGGAACATTTCTATGACTGAATTTATGCATGAATGACTGGGAAACTTAAGAGGAACTATTACCTCAAGCTAGAGTGGAATCGGAAGGAAAGATGTGAGGATACTTGGCTTTCATGGTTGCTTCTGCTTCCCAAGTAGCTCCCTCTGCGGACTGACTTCTCCACAAAACCTTGACTGAAGCGACTTATCTGTTTCTCAATCTTCTGACCTTACGCTCAAGAATCTCAACTGGTAAATCCTCATAAGAAAGACTATCTTTTACCGCCACACTCTCCAATGGCACTACAGAGGCTGGATCACCCACACACTTCTTCAAGACTGAGATGGGGAATACTGGATGCATTGCTGCTAATTCTGCTAGAAACTCTAACTCATATTCCCTCTTGAAAACCTTTTTCAAGATCTTGTAAGGGCCTAAATATCTAAGGATGATCTTCCCTTTCTTTCCAAATCTCATCACCCCTTTCATATGTTAAGACTTTAAGAAAAACCCAATCATCAACTTGGAACTCTAATTCCGTTCTCCTTACATCTTCATAAGATTTTTGATGACCTTGGGCTCTCTTAAGTCTATCTATAATGATCTGCACTTTCTCCATAGAATAAAGGACTGAATCTGGACCTATAAAAGCTGCTTTACTTACTTCAAACCAACCAACAGGAGATCTACATCTATCCCCATATAAAGCCTCATAAGGAGTAATCTGAATGCTGGAAGGTAGC
Organism: Solanum chmielewskii; assembly: GCA_027704785.1. Taxonomy (NCBI): domain Eukaryota; kingdom Viridiplantae; phylum Streptophyta; class Magnoliopsida; order Solanales; family Solanaceae; genus Solanum; species Solanum chmielewskii. The sequence goes on along the minus strand of JAKWIX010000320.1, from coordinate 17,278,302 downwards.
TACTATTTTAGGCAAACTCAATAAGAGGAAGGTGTTTATCCCAACTATCTTTGAAATCGATCACACAAGATCTCAACATATCCTCTAAGGTCTAAATGGTACGCTCTACCTCCCCATCCAACTATGGATGAAATATTGTACTAAGGTTAACTTGAGTACCAAAACCTTTCTGAAATGACTTCTAGAAATGAGAGGTAAACTAAGGACCTCTATCTGAGATGATAGACAAAGGAACCCCATGAAACCTCACAATTTCATTGATGTAAATATTGGCATAGTCCTCCGCCAAATCTATAGTCTTTAACGCAAAAAAGCGAGAAGACTTAGCCATCCTATCAGCTATCACCCAAATGGAGTTATGCTGTCTGCGAGTACACGAGGTAACCCTGTGATGATATCTATATTGATCACATCCCACTTCCAAGTAGGAATATCGATCTCTTCAGTCATACCTCCTTGTTTCTGATGTTCTACCTTGACTTGCTAGCAATTGGGGCACTTACTCACAAAATCTGCTATATCCCTCTTCATTCTATTCCACCAATAGACTTCTCGCAGATTGTGGTACATCTTAGTAGCACCTGGATGAATAGAATACCTAGATATATGGTCTTCTGCAAGAATATGTTGTCTCAATTCACCCACATCAGGAACACACAAACTCTCTGATTATGCACTGCACCCTTATGTTAAAGCAAGATTGGGTCACTGTCTTGCTTTTCCTTAACCTCCACTACCAAAGATGATTATGCCCCATTCTGAACTGTTACATCGTTGTCTGATATGCTCATAAGGTGAAATCCCAAGCAAGCAAGCCTGTGAACATACTTCACAAGATCTATCCTTTCTTCCTCAACATGGTCTACACTACCCATAGATAATCTACTAAGAGAATCTGCTACTACATTCGCCTTACCAAGATGGTAATGCACACTTATATGATATTCCTTAAGGAACTCAAGTCATCTCCTCTTGCAAAGATTTAACTCCTTCTAGGTTAACACATACTGAAGGCTCTTATGGTCAATGAACACATCTACGTGAACACCATACAAGTATTGTCTCTAGATATTGAGTTCAAATACCACTTCAACAATCTCGACGTCATGAGTTTTATAGTTCTTCCCATGAACCTTAAGTTGTCTAGCGGCATAAGTTATCACCTTACCTCGCTGCATCTAAACACAACTTAGGCCAACTTTGGATGCATCACAATAGATCACATAACCATTTGAACCCTCTGGTAGAGTTAAGACAGGAGATGTAGTCATCTAGTTTTTAATTCTACAAAAAAATTTCTCACAATCATCTAATCATTGGAATTTGACCATCTTTTGAGTCAACCTAGTCAATGGTGAGGCTATGGATGAAAATCCTTCTACAAACCTTCTGTAATAACCCGCTAGACCTAAGAAATTTCTAATATTTATAGAAGAGGTAGGTCTGGTCCATTGTTTCACTGCTTCTATCTTCTGCGAATCCACTTGAATCCCTTCGCTAGATACAATGTGACTAAGGAAAGCAACGGATTGGAACCAGAACTCACATTTGCTAAACTTAGCGAATAATTGGCAATCCTTGAGAATCTGTAGAACAACTCTCAAATTACTTGCATGTTCTTCCCCACTCCTAGAGTAAATCAGGATATCATCAATAAAGAGGATAATGAACAAGTCCAAGTACTGTTTGAACACTTCGTTCATCAAATCCATGAAACCTGCAGGAGAACAAGTTAGTCTAAATGACATAACTACAAATTCATAATGAACATACGAAATTCTGAAAGATGTTTTCAAAATTTCACTATCTCTGACTCTGAGTTAATGATAACCCGATCTGAGGTCTATCTTTGAGAAATGGCTAGCACCCTGAAGTTGGTTAAACAAGTCATCAATCCTGGAGATGGGTTACTTATTCTTGATTTTGACCTTATTCAACTGTCTATAGTCAATGCACATTCTGAGAGAATCATTTTCCTTCCTTACGAACAACACTGGTGCACCCCATGGTGAAATACTAGGTCCGATAAAACCCTTATCTAGAAGGTCTTTCAAATGCTCTTTCAATTCCATAAGCTCTGCGGGAGCCATGTTGTAAGGAGGACTAGAAATAGGCTGGGTATCTTAAAGAATATCAATTCCAAAGTCTATTTCCTTTTCGGGAGAGACTCGGGGAAGATCCTCTAGAAATTCACAGGCTTATGGAACTGACTCAAGAGTTGGGTTTCAAGGCTAGAATCCTTAACCCGAACTAGATGAGAGATATAATCCTTAGATATCATCTATCTGGCCTTATGGTAAGAAATAAATCGACCCGTAAGAGCTAGCTACTACCCATCCATTCTAAGATTGGTTCGTCTGGAAACTGAAAACAAACAATCCTAGTTCTAAAATCAACTGAGGCATAATAGGAGTGTAACCAATCCATTCCTAGAATGACATCGAAGTCTACCATTTAAAACTCTACTAGAACTACTGAGGTGTCTTTTTGAGAGATTGTGACAGGGCAATTTCTGTATACCCGTTTAGCTATAACTGGGTCACTGACTAGAATAGAGACTGAGAAGTGCTCTGAGTGAGTTTCTTGACTGACACTGAATTATACTGCTATGTAAGGACTTACAAAACACAAAGTCATGTATGTTGTCTTTCCACTTAGTGAATACAACCATATGTGAGTCACATTCTTGAATTTGTAGGATGCCTATCTTACCAATCACTACCAGTTACTGACATCACACAAAATATTTTCCTGACCTCATCAATGAACTTCCGTGGGTCCTTACCAACTTGCGACCCTAAAAACATAGGCGGATTCATCCTAACAAAATCAGAAACTCTAGCTGCCACTAATCAATCATTTCTATTAATAGGAACTAGAACCTGCTGATTGTTCTGGTTGGTCATACTTAGAGACAAAAGATGAATTGGTGTTCTGAAACTCTGCATTTGAACTTCCTTATCTGGTACTAGAGGAACTGCGTTAGCATTCTGTGCATTAGCATTCCATGCCTAAGCTCTACGAGAAAGCATGAACCTAAGCGGTCAATGTCAAGTTAGAATAGAATTAGATCATACCTTATGCATGATAAGAGTAACAAGAAAGAGATGTTTTCCTAAAACACTTTATACCATCCTTCTCATTAGATGTGGTGCACTTCACACCCATGAAAAGGACTCTACTTAGTGCGGCTTTTCAGACATCCTAGGTCTCTTGAACCTAGTGCTCTAATACAAAGTTTTTTCATGCCCCGAGCTACCCCCGAGACGCGGCCACGGAGCCTAGGACCACAAGTGATCGCAAGCTAACCCTGCTGGCATGATCATGAGCATACTAAAGATAATAAACTAATGCGGAAGCTAAATTAAAAATTATAATAAAAATATGGGGAATAACCATATACTAAAACTGAGATATATGAAAAAAAATTGATGAGTTTAATACAAAAGAAATATTAACTCAATACTAAGATGAAACTAACTATGTCTGAAAATAGCCTCTAAACTGGACTAGAAATAGTGGGATAGGCCCCAGCTAAATCTAGCAAAAACTAAAACTAAATGATTAAAGACTAAAATGAAACTCATGACTGTTGTCCTTGGAGAATGAGGACTTACCACTAAATCTATTGAACTGGAGATCGAGAAATTGATCTCGATCTATGCATGATCAGAATGTTGAGAACCTAAACCTACGTTAGATGTAGTGCACATATGTGTCACTACATGAAAGGTGCTGAGCATGTAGGATAGAGTAAAGCTGAAATAAAACATAATTGAACAAGCATAAAAGCTAGTATAATAATCTGAACATGATAGGCTTATTTGTCAGCTAACTAGATGCAATGATCAATTTATTACATGCTGAAACTGAATACTGAATATACTGATAAATGGTTAATGCAGAGAGTCTGACTAAACTATGGGAGCTACTAATAAACGATAATAAAACCACATGAGCTAAATGTGGAGTTCGATGTGTACGCCCTATTGAGAGGACCCAATATACCTTGCAAAAGGTATAAAGGCATGCTGGCATGATCACTAAATTGATTGCCCACAGAGGTGACTTACAACCTACTTGGCTAGTAGTTCTAGGACTAATTGGGTACGCTGAACCCTAGTCCAACTCGGTATTATTCTACTCCCAATGAATTCTGTAAATTTAGTGATTATGTCTGAGTTTCTGTAAGTACTGGATAGCTCGAAACTGAACATGCAACTGACAATGCAACAATTATTCTGGTAATTGTGCATTTATAATTGAGGCATGTATATCCGAAATGTCTGAATCATCTGACCTGGCATGGGTAATGCAATAACTAAAGAAATACAAAGCTAAGGTTCATAAATTCAAGCGATAATTCTGAGTAATAACATAATAATCTTATTTGGAACATATATTTAATAATTCATGAAGTTCTAAGAAAGTTCTAGAAAACCTAGGTTTAATCATGATAAGAGAATCAAGAATCTGACTAAAAAACTAGGGACCCAACGGGTGAAAGGAACCCACTAGTGAAATCCCACATACCTGGTGATGAAATCCACAGAAAAATACTTAAGTTTCAGGGCTGGAACTGCTGGATCTTGTGGCGTTCTTGATCTAGGGTCTTGAGCTTTTTCTCCTCTCTTGCTTCTAATTTTATAGGTTTTGATTTAATGATTTGACTTGGATGTGTTTTAGGGTCAAAAAGACATAACTTAGGGTTTAAACAAAGTGCAAAAGGTCAAAAAGTCCCCTGGGGAAGTTGTTGTCGGGCCAAACAACGACCAGGACTAACGGTCCATCGTCTGCCCGATGTCCCATCATTGGCTCTGTCGTCAGGGCTTTTACGACAAGCCTTTACTAAAATGGGCATAATGTTTTACTCGGATATCTGACTTTAGCAAGAACGGTGTCGATAGAAATATAATTCAGTTATCTATTAGGGGGAAGGTTATGGTACCTAATTCACTTTGTGTAGAGAGTTGTGACCATTTTAAGTTGACCCAACAATATTTCCCCTTAACTATATGCAAATTTTCCACCTACAGACCGTAGGTGCGCCTACGGAACATGCTGGTCATCCGTAGCTCTTGTCAGAGAGTGGGTGAATGGGGATCTCGATCGATGGTCATGGACTATGTACTATCGTCTGACCTACAAACCATCGGTTCGTCCGTCGATCAAGACTTAGCCAATTTTTCCCGACTGAATTTTTTGGATTTTCTGATCCAGGACAGACCGTCGTCTCTCCTACAGACCGTTGATGCCACCGTTGGTTGCACTTATAAATTTTTCTGAAAAAAAAAAGTAAATTTTGGTCTATTTTGACTAGGGGGTGTTAAAATAAGGGAAAGCTGTTCATATTTTTTAATCATGTGCCTATATGGAATGTGTCCATGTTCTACCATGGACAAGTAGAACACCCTCCATCGGAGTAGGTTACAACTCCGGATTCCATGATTTGCTACCCTGTTCTATGTTGGTTATTGCCTATTCTCATCATATGGGATACCTACTAGAATTGGAGAAGTTCTATGAAGTTTAGGTGGTGGTGTGGGACACTATCTAGACATTGCACAATAGGCTTTGAAGTTGTTAGTGAGAGTCCCTAGGTCTTGTCGAAGACCATTACTTGAATTTCCTTTATGTGATGGATGTCTCTTAAATGAACTAAGGAATATAATGAATTAAGTTAGAAATCAGTTTTTAATAAGTACTTATCTAGAGTAGTTAAGGGTTGTCTAGTTAAGATGTGAAGGGGGCATAGGAATGGTCACTTCGTATCTTACCTAGATAAGTCTTAAGAATGACTCTAGTTAGGGAATATGGATGATTAAGTAGACATGATATAAGCTAAGGTAGACTTAAGGATTATTTAGGTAATCTTGAAGAGGTCAATCATGGACGGTGTCTTCTTGATTTACTTAAGTAAGTCTTTTGATAACCTTTGGAAGGAGGAATGTCATATTATATGTTTGTTGTTGTATTAAGGTGAGATGACTCTATCCTAGATAGTCTAAAGGATCTCTTAAGTGTGTATGAAAGGTATTGTATGGGTGATCGCTTCACAACTCACTCAAGTGAAACTTAGAATCACCTTTGGTCGGAGGATCTCATATTGATGTGCTTGGTGTATATATCATTATAGGTGGTCTTAAGAATCATTTAGGTCTTCCTAGAGAGGGTGTATGGGAGGTCTCTCTTTGTCTTACTTAATTGAGTATAGGATAGCTTTTAGTGAGAGGATTGCATGCTATAAGGTGTTTCTTGTGAAGTTAGGAAACTTCACTGTAACATTGAGTTAAGTCAGTGTAACTTGACATGGGTTTACTGTAACATTTCATAAAAATGTGATAGATTGCTTAAGTAATTTCTTATGTGTTTCTAAGGTGCTATATGTTATTTTTATGTGTATGGTGTGATGTTTTTATCAAAAAGAGTATGTTTCTAATAAATCTCCATTTTTATGATTTTATGCATCATGTGATACTTAGTACAAGTGTTTGTACTAATTTCATATATTTTGTTATATCTAAAAGTGTAGGTGGAAGGTGAGAAGGATCATGAAGGAAAGCTTTGATTGTAGAGTAGTTCAAGCAAAGTTGAAGTATGTCCTCAATTGACTCTAGGAAATGTATATATCTTTTATTTCAAAGTATTGTAATAGACCAAGTATTTCTATATTCGTATGGTATGTGCCGCATCCCAAGTATTAGTCTAAGAATGGCATATGTTGAGAGTTAGCGTTTCTATGATTTTTAATATGAAAAGATATTTTATGATAATTGTGTGAAAAATTTTAATCCCGCACTACTTATCATATGTCTATATGTGATGAATGATATGGAAAGGCTTGTACAAGACCTCTGAGAATTCAAGTACACCGGTCCACGATTCGATATTGACACTATCCTCTAGAGTGTGGTCTCGGGGTGCGACACTTGACCATCAAAAGTATGCCTTAATTTTCCATCTTTTGAACGCTCTTTGTCATGACAACTCAAAGAATATGCGTCTTTGAGTACATAAATAACCTTTTGAGTCTAGGAATTAATGGAAAGTGACTCAAAGTTTTTGCTGAAACTCAATGTGATCTTTTTAGAAGGCTCAACCTCACCATCAACTTAAGGATTCTTAATATATCGTGAAGCTATGCAAGTATGAAAAAAATCATCATCCTTATGATCATTCCTAAATAACATGCAATCATTTGTACAATGCAGCAATTTTCTCATAATCAATGTCATTCTAAACCAAAGACTTGGTTTTATTATAAGACGGAGGAATGTTAAACTCGGGCATCGCCTCGTTTAATAACTCTAAAAGAGAAGTGCATGATTCATTGCTCCATTCGTGTGGACACTTCAACAAATATAAACAAAGTGTGAATGATAAATCTTCTTACCTTTTTACCCTCTCTAGGAGCTTCCACCTTTTTTCCTTATGTTGACTCAAAATCACAATCGCGGGGTTGGAAAAGATACTTACCATCTAAGAAATTCTCTTATTATTGAATATTCATTAGTCACCTAAATTTTCATGAACTCAATATGATTAAATCCTCGGATCGAGTAACAAGGAATCACTTAAGTTGAGGAAAGTGGAGCTAATGAATCTTCTCTATTTGGGGCTTAATCTCCAAATCTTCACATAAAATGATGCAACGCCGAATGAAGTCTCTGCATGAAATGTGTGGTATGTAAAATAGTTGAATTTTTAATGAAACTATAACTGATAAAGTTGGAAAACTAACCATGAATGTGCAATACATCAAGAGCATAAAATATCCAAGTACAGGAATGTAAGAAACATCATGATTATCAACATCATTTTGTGAAACTAAAGATCTTAATATAAACTTACAACACTGTACAATCAAGAACTGAATTGAATGTTTCTTAGTTATATATCGTTATGCCATGCATTTTTCAAAACTCTTTACAAATAGTGACCAAAACCTTATTTCATAAAATATCATACTTTGTAAGCTAACGTGACATAATCTACATGCGAACCCATGTAGTTTGATCACAATCCAATCTGCTAAGTTACCAAATACCATGTCGGGGTGTGAGGTATATACATATTTTGTGGATCAGTAATAAGCTTTTACCAAGGCATATAGAGTAGTCACCCAAACAAATGGTATGATCCTTAACCTACATTGGCATCCATACATACATTCAGTATCTAAATATATGCCTTTTGGTGATAACCATTACTCGAAAAATCATCATTAAATAGCATTAAGCTCATATGTCATAATTTAGCATAACACCCATGAAAAGCATGTTTGTCTTGGAAGCCCATGTGTCATAATACATATCTTGTAAAGATAATAAGAGATACATATTTGACTTGAATTCTATAACTCATAACTTAAATCATATGCATATATTGTAGAGATCATGAGAAAACATACTTCATAGTTCATACTATGAAAATCATTGAAGAACACATGAAAATCATATACCATAGTTCATAATTTGAAATCATGTAATCATATCATAAACCACATAGGTTCATAGTTTTGGGCAAAACCTCATAGGATTGATGCTTATTTGAATATCATAAGAATCATAATATATGCTTTTAAAGTCTCATGATGCAAAAAAATACACAGACTCTTGAAATAAGATTTTCTAAGAGAATGAACAAAATCATAAGAATTTATGAATGTTCGTGAATATTCTCCGAGTAATTTTTCTGGAAGATTTCACAAGGGCATCAATAATCAAGGAAACATATGATAGCATCATAAAATTTACTTTTGGGGAATTTCACAGCTCATTATTCTAGGATTCAAAGAAAAAGAAGAATTTCAAGAATTCATCAATAAAATGTTAAGAAGTTATTGAGAGGTCGTTAATAAATCATAAAACTTAAGTTTTCAAGCAAGAAATAGTTACTTTATTAGTTATTCATAATTTTAGGGAGAAAATCTTGTAAAAATGATGCTTTCATAGAGGATTCTTGGGGTTTCATAAAGAATCAAGATCAATTCAAGAACATAGAATTTCATTCTAACCATAATTCATTTATGGAAGATATTTTGAAATATTGGAACATAGTTTGTTGGAAAAAACAAGTTGTTCCAACACGCGGAGAAAGTCTTACAAGCCTTATGCACTCTAAATTCTTGTGAATGGCTGATCTTCGAAAGAAAAAGATACTAAGAATTCATTTCTTGAATCTTAGAAGTGGATTTTCTTGAATGGATTCCATGGTTAGGAGGTATTAATTTGTGATTAGATTAAGATATTATCAGTATTTTATGGCCAAATAGAATGGATGAAATTTGGAGAAAATTGGGTTCTTGAGTGCTTCTCTTTCTAGGATATATTTTTGGACTAGAAAAGTGAACCCACATCTTTGGGGGTTAATAAGAGGCTTCTAGCATTACTATTTCATAGGAAATGCCTTTGAGGCGCAACAAAGTAGCAGTCGCTACCTCAATGCGCTATCAAGAAGCTTGCGCACAAAACGATAATGCCTAGTAAAATGGACATAACTTCGTGTATAAATATTGGGTTGACAAATAATTTGTTGTATCATCATAATTCTAAATTGATAAATTATGGTCCACACAACTCATCATATTCTTTGAGATATTCCTAATTGAAGTTGACCCTATCAAAAACTTACATCGAAACTTAATTGATAAAGGAGTGTTCAACTCAATTTTCTACTTGAGGATTTTTATGACCTATCTCCAAAACTCTTTTTATGCTAAAGAAATGACCTTAGAAAGTATCCATAATTAGAATTATTTAGTACATACCTACATGCATAAAAGAATCATTTGGATCTTTACTACCGTACTAAATCTTATTTTGCAATGTTGATTTGTTTAATAATATATTTGGTTGAATTATTTAATTGATATAGAATAAAGTTCAATAACTTTAAAAAAGTAGAGTAATTTTGGAGATATTAACTTAACTTCTTGGATATGAGCTTGTACCTCTTCACCAGACCCTCGACTATCAACTCCCATTCATATATAAATTTAAATGTTCCAACAAAAGTCAAAACAATTTTTTTTAAAAAAGAAGTTGAATAGAATATTACAAATGGCAAAAAGGAGGGTAAAACGGACTAAATGGGGCAGCACTAAATAGATTAGGGTGGGGCGGGGTACATACTATTTCAAATATTAAACAAGAAAGGTTATGGTGATAGTGAAAAATACAAGATGATAAAATTACAAGACCATAATTGAAAATAAAATGAAGAAATAAAAATATCTTCAGGTTGAGGCGCGGATTTCTTGGTCTCTTTATTGAGATTTAATTCCACATCAACAAATATTTTTATCGGTTCAACAGTAATCAGTCTTGACTTGTCCCCTCCAGGGTATAACAACCTAATCACAAAAGTGTAACTCAACAAACTATGGACAAGAGCTGAGTCCAAAGCTCTACGAAAGGAACACCCCCCTTCAACAAATAAAAACTTCCTTTTTTGATAAACTTTATTCATTCTATATTTTTTTTGTGTCTGTTAAACAAATAATAGAAGAGGTCTTCCTAAGAATAAATAGGAAGATAATAAGGTAGTAAATAATAAAGATATATGGTCTGAAAGTTACATAAATTACAAATAAAATAGAGGAATAAAAAGTGAGAATAAAATACAACTAATTTAGAGAAATAATGGCCATGGTCGACCAACTTCTGGCTCAAACAATAACCTCCAAAGGAAATAAGTGAACGCTTGAATAAAAAAGAAGTTACTAAATGTTGAAATTAAGAAAATTATATTTTTCAAATTTTCTCAACATAACGTGACTGTTCAAGAAATATTCTATCACATGTTCTAGTTAATTTTATTCCAAGTACAAAATTTGTCTCACAAAGATCTTTCAGATTAAAATGGCTTCAACAAATATTTTTAACTTCAGCAATAACATTCATGTTAGAGTCAAATATCAACTAATCATATATAGGTAAATAATAACATGTGAATTATTTCAAGACTTTTGATATATGCAATATCACACTCATTTGTTTTAAACTCATTTTCAATCATGCAGGAATCTAACTTTTAATTTAATTGCTTAGGTGTCTGTTTCAAGTCATATAAGGATTTAGTAAGTTTACACACTTCTCTTTCTTGATCTGCTGCAACAAAATATTCGGATTATTCCATATAAATTTTCTCATTTTGGTTTCAATTTTTAAAACATTCTTTTTACATCCATTTGATGATTTGCAAATCAAAAATTGCGAATATAACAATAAAAAGTCTAATGGATGTAATTCTTGTTACCGTTGAGAAAGTATAAAAAAAAATATAGGTCTTCTAGTTGTTTAAAACCTTTTGAACTTAGTCTAACCTTGTATTTGTCGATAGATCTATTGTTTTTTTTAAAAAAAAAATTGTAAGATCCATTTGCAACCAATACTTTTACAACACAATGGTAAATCAACTAACTTCAAAGTTTTATTAGAAATTAGTGATTCATTATATCATTTACAATCTCTTTTCAAAAAATGAAATCATGTGTAGATAATGCTTCTTTCAAAGTGATAGGGTCATCTGTAACATTAAACACATACAAAATAAGGAAAAAAATTATTTTTTTTACTCTAGTTTACTTCTTTTCAACTCAGAATCATCACTTTCTTTATTTTTCAAAGTAGAAGTAGAAGAACTAGGCATTGACAAAATATTCTGTTTAAACCTTTGACCCCACTATTTTTAGAATCAAAAGAAAATTTATTCTTATGAAAAATAGCATCATTCGATTCAATTATAATATTATCTTCATGATCAAGAAAATCTATAGGTTGTACTATTTGAAGCATAACCACAAAAAGTACAAAAAGTAACTTTCTTATCAAATGTCGTAATTTTTGAATCCATTAGCCTCACAAAGGCTAGACAACTCCAAACTCTTGATATCCCAAATTTGCCTTGTGACCATTTCATAATTCAAAAGGTGTCAATTTAGTCTTTTTTGAGGCACATGATTCAATGCATAATAAGCAGTTAAGATAGAATCACTCCATAAATTAAAGGTGCATGTGACTCAATAAACATGTCATTAATCTATTCAACCAAAGTTCTATTTCTCCTTCCCGCTACACCATTACATGAAGGAGAATAGGGAGATCAGTTTTATGATTTATTCTCAATGATCTAAAAAATAATTGAACTCATTTGACTCATATTTACGACCTTTATCACTTTTAATTCTTTTTATTTTTACTCCAAACTGATTTTAAACATCATAGAGATAAGTTTTAAAATTTTCAAAAGCATCACTTTTATTTTTCACCAAGAATACATATGTAAAAAATTTGTAAAAAATCATCAATCAAAGTGATAAAATATCCATTACATCTACGAGTTAAAATTTCACCATGTTCACAAATATCAGTATGAACAAATTTTAACAAATCAGTTTTTCTTGTTACTTGGAAATGAGGTCTTTTAGTGATTTTGGCTTTATTACAAGTATCAAAGTTCTAAAATTCATTTTAGCCATTAAAATCAATTATAAAATACTCATAATTCCAAACTAACAATCATTAATATGACACAAACGAGCAAGTCAAAAATTGGTAGAAGAAACCATATAAACAAAAGTAGAAACTTTATTTATTTCAACATTCAGTTTAAACATTACATCACAAGTACACCCCTTCCACACATAAATACCCTTCTTCACATTTAGATATTGATCAGATTCAATAATTAGTTTAAAGTCTACTTTATTAAGGAGAAAACTAGAGATCAAATTTTTTCTCATGGAGGAGTATAAAGTATATATATCTAAGTTAATACCCTTGCAGAAGTAAAACACAATTCGACATCTCCCGTTTCAAACACTTGAGTTGTGTAAGAATCACCAAGCATGATGGTTTTGGACTCCTTCAAATGAGTATATTTTTTATATCAGTTTTTGTCATAACAAACATGATAACATGCACCAGAAATTAGTCCACCATCCATCAACACTCTCAACTATGTTTGTGTCAGTAATCTCCGCCACAAAAGGTTCTTCAGTAACATTTATCTAAGGTTAGGAAAAAATTTTTGTAATTTGCAAAATCGAGCAATATGTCCACTCTTGCCACAAATAAAGCACGATCCCTTATCTTGAACTTGTTGACTTTTATGTTTGCTTATTTTCATAATTATTTTTCTCGCGAGGTCTACCATTATATTTTTCTTGATTTTTTTCTTCTTAGGCTTCAAAGAAGTATTTTGTGATATTTAAGAGTAGCATTATTTAAAGTAATTAAATTTATCTTTGTTGTGATGTTGTTCTCTTCTGATTGTAAACGTGTGTCTTAGCCTTTTGCCTATTCTTCCATCAGAATTTTCATTAACAAAGTTTGAAGAGAGGTTTTATTTTGTTTGTGTCACATAGTTTTTTAGAATTCATTTCAAGAAGGTGAAAGTTTATCTACTATGTCACAAATAATAATGTTATCTCCAATTCTAACCTCCTCGGACCTAAGCTCTCCAAAAATCATTATAAAATCTTGAGCTTGGTCTATCATTGATTTAGAGGCAACCAGTTGGAAACGAAAAAAATCTACAAAATCACATATTTTTCGCTTCAGCCTCTTCGATTCATAGTTGCTCTGAAATTCTTTCCAAATTCTTTTTGCATTAGAGTATGTTCTATCATAATAATCATAAAAATTATCAGATAGATAATTAAGAATATAATATCCGACAATTATAGAAATCACCATCGTACTTTTTCACTTTCTCTAGATGACAAATAGTTTCTTCATCATTCATAGAGGAGATGTCGACGTTATTAGGAAACTTTGTAGTTAACACATACGATACATTGAGAAGATTTAAGTAGAAAAGTAGTTTATCATTCCATCTCTTGAATGATCACCATTAAATCGAAATGGCTTGTTAAGGTCTTTCATCTTGACATCAGAAGATTTTTCAATTGTAACCATTGTGAATCTTCTTAAAATTGTTAGTAAAAAAAATAAGATAACAAAATTACAAGATTACAATCGAAAATAAAATGAATAAATAACATCTCTTTATAGAGGTAATGTCGACTTTATTAGGATTCTTCACAATCAACACATAAGATACATTGAGAAGACTTAAGTAGAAAAGTAGTTTACCCTTTCATCTCTTGAATGGTCACTATTAAACAGAAATGGCTTGTTAAGATCTTCTATCTTGACATCCGCGGATTTTTCAATTGTAACCATTGTGGATCTTCTTAAAATTGTTAGTGAAAAAAAATAAGATAACAAAATAACAAAATTACAATTGAAAATAAAATGAATAAATAAAATCTCTTCAAGGTGAGGTGCGGATATCTCACTCTCTTTAAAGAGATTCAAGTCCACTGCAACGAATGTTTTTCACCGGTCCAGCAGTAGTCCTTCTTGACTCGTTCCGTCCAAGATACAACATCCTAATCACAAAAGTATAACTCAACAAACTCTAGACAAGAGTTGAGTCTAAAGCTCCACAAAATGAACATCTGCATTCAACTAATAACGACTCTTTTTTGACTAACTTTATGCACTCTATATTATTATTATTATTGTATTCAAAACAATTGAAGACCACCATTATCTATAATAGCAGAAGTCTTCCGAATAATGAATTTGCAAAGTATAACGGAGGAAAGAAGAGTGAGAATAAAGGAGAAATAATAATTAAGAGAAGTAATGGTCATGGTTGACCAACTTGTGCCTCAAACAGTAACCTACAACGGAACCAACAAATAAAGGGCAATAATGCCTATAGACATTGATTAACAGGTGAGTAATTAGGCAAAAATGCCTATCCCTGCAACAATGATTTAGAGGCAGGCTGCTCAAACGTATGCAGAATATTGTAAATGTGGTAAATTAATATAATATTAAAACACCTACACTAACATAGGGTAGATCAAAATCTTAACAGAGTGAAGGTTCATGCTTGTCATGCCTTGGCTTGCTATCTCTACAAAGTTTCCTACTAAGAAATTTGGTATTCCAACATGCTAATCAAATTTTGATGTTGTCAATTAGTAATTGAAAGTTGGTCCGATGGTGTTGTTTCTTTGGAAGCCTAGAGATTTGCCAAATGAGGATCCTTCTTGCTTACTAAATGATTCTTTTGTACGACATTTTACCCTTGTTGGATAAGACGACTTTAGATTACTCAATTTTTTTTTAATTTTTTTTTTGTCTACAGCTTAAGCAAAAGAGTCTAGTACATCAATTATGGCATGTCAACTATCGTATGATATTTATCCTTACAGCAAGAAATTTAGTAGCAGCTCCAGAAAAACAATAGAAATTTCTTGAAGCAAAGAATTTTGTGCACATAATTGTATGTCATGGTTCCCATATTCTGGGGCCAGAATCTCCATACTTACAGTTTGATGTAATAGAGATAATTTAATCAAGTAATAAAAGTTGAATGTGGGTGGGTGATGTCTGACAATATAAAGAAAAAATAATCAATATTTTTAAGATAAAGAATTATCTCTGTATCTAAGTAGGAGAGCTTTTCAACATGGCCTGCAATCCTGGCTTTTCTTCTCAATAAACATCTCCTATCACCGATGACAAATGAAAAGTCTTTTCTCCCATGCACCAATATTGCCCCCTAAACAATACCGACATCTAAGAGGTGCAAAAGAATGTCCTTTTCCTCCCAATCAATAATATTATTATAAACAAAAAAGATGAACTTCTTACAGACGGAAAGAAATGAATCTCATAGCGATGCTAGTAATGCAGGTTCTCCTCATAGAATTGAGCCAAAAGCAGCAAATCTGAAAACCTGAATATACCTGATCAAATTCAGCCAATCTGAGAATCTCCTCTTCTATTCGATTATGGAGTTACATAGAATGAAAACGTCCGCAACTTCTGGATTCCTACTTTGACTTTCGTAGTTGGAGTGCAACCTATCGATTACTCCAATATGTGGCAATTCTTTATAAAATCGTTGGAGTAGTCTACATACTTTGTCCAATAAGGACGGAGATGCTCAAAGCCTAACTCCAACCAAGGTTTGGACTGGCCATTGTAATGAATTACAGCAGCCTTCTTCACTTTATTAATGTTGGACTTATTTTGATAGCCCAAGCCAAGCATGTGCCATGAGGGATCAATTGGGTGAACATGACCCTTGAATGCAATCAAAGCAGGAGGTAGTGTTCCAAGCTTCCACATTGTCAGTTTGGACTTCAGATTCTACAAAAAATCACAAAGGTCAAGAGTATTCATTTATAACACATGGCTTTCTATTCTAGAAAGAAAAAGAGATATTTGTCAAAGACTAGTTATGACGTCTCTTTTAACTTGAACCAACACTATATCAGCCATCCGAAGTATTGAACTCTTTACTACAATAATTGATCAACTGTGCTGCTTGCTTAAAAGGATGGGATGCATAATACAAGAGAATCCAATCACCTCAACTCTAAATTTACACAAACCCCATTTAGGGGGTGATATGTATATTAAAGATTACATGTCCTGCTTTCGTGGAGTTTGTACTTTCAATAGTGAAGACAGCAAAAAATCAATAGAATGAAACAGAAAAAGTACAGCTTTAAACTTCTTAATCACAACACTTCTGATGTCAAACAGAAAAGTACAATAGTAAATTTAATAGCACCCAAACCAAAAAGAGAAGGCTGAACAAGGACATGCTTGTGTAATCTAGAAGAACATTGCAGAAAAAAAGGCTGGATAAGTCACACATTGGACAAAATCCAGACATAAACAAGAAGCATAGAAGAATCTCAGAAATCTTGCATTATTGAAAAATAATCCCATATATGTAGGAACATATAAAACTTAAAGATACGATAAAAATCATAAACCATGCGAACTCCGACTACCTCTTTAAGCCATGAATGGTAAGTATCTCTTATATTTGTCTTTCTCCACGTATGCAAGTCAAAAATATTCATCCCATAAGCCCATGCACACTCGTCAGGGTTCAAACTTTTTGCTATGAGAGGATGAGAAAAATTAAAGTAGTTTCTGAATCGCTTTGACATCACCCATTCATCTTCTCCTTTACAGGTCTGAACAGCTCCATTCACCTTTCCGTTAAGGTCAATGTCCCACAATGGAGACAAGTCACGCTGAATCACCACATCGTCATCCAAGAAAACCACTTTATGAAGGTTTGGGAAGAGCTGCATACAACACCATAGAATCTCAGATTACTATAGGAAGAGTATATCAAAACAGACAAGAGGTGAGTAAAGGTTACAAAAAAGAACTAAGGATAAAACCTGTTAATAGGAGAGAGAAAAAGGAAAGATCGTAGTGTCAAGGCACGGTCTGGAGATGCTGTTTTTGGAGGGATCTTTAGAGATAATAACAGAAAATTTCGATAAGATGAAATCTTTGACAAGCCTCACATCAGTAATATCACTCATAAAAAAAGGGCCAACTGTACTTGCTAAAAAAAAAAAAAAAGGGCCAACTGTGTCTAAGCTAATGGATACTTGTTGTCATGCTGATTAAGGATGAGGAAATACTACACCATCTTATTATTGAAGACTCTGTAATATTTGTAATCAACAAGAACTCTATCAAACACATCTCGAGAGAGGCAACCCAGTGTGTCAACTTTCTGGCGAACGAAGGGCACAAGCATGATGAAGATTTAACTATCTGGGGAAATGCATATAGAATTTATACACATGGTGGACGCTAGCAATGTTGCTTTTGAAAGATTGTAACAATTTGATCTTTCCAGTGTACCAAAAATAAAAAGAAAGGAGAAAAAGGAAAACAAGAAAATGTTGTTCAAAGCTGCATAGACGTGCATGTCTAGTTGAATAAAGAGAGCACTTGGACTGCAACACTTGAAGTCATAGTGGGATCATTTTTAAAATAGCACAACAAAAGTAGAGTAAAGAAAACGAAGAATGATAAAGAAAACAAGGCTGAACAACAAATTAAAATCTGGGGTAATAGCGTTTGCTTATACTGCTTTGGGATTGAATGCTGACAGGAGCCTTGAAAATTGCTAGTTGTAGCTATGGCCTTATGAAGTTCTACACAAAACATGGAAATTACAATCCTAGTTTCATGCATGAAATGCAAATGATTTTGGGAGCACAAAAGCCTGCATGCTTTAGCAATACAATTGGGATTAGCATTAAACAAAATTCCTACTTGCTCCAGTTATCTATCTAGAACAGATACTCCTCCCTCCTTCCCATTTTATATGCCACCTTTTTAGTTTGCACTTGCATTAAGAAATAATGTAACTTTATCCTTCTACCCTTATTTAATTTTTTTGGAACTCAAGTTTTAAAACAATAAATATGAATTAATTTAATTAATTTAACCAATGAACATGAATTATTTACTTAGCTTTTCTAAATTGGTCAAATGTATATTTTCAAGGCTAATCACTCACAAGGATAAAAAAGGAACAATATGATAATTTATGCATTGATTTTATGAAATGACAAGTATTATGGACCAACTATTTATCGAAATGTATGACATATAAAATGGGACGGAGGGAGTATATAATAATAGAATAAACAGAACATTCAAATGTCAGATAACAACTGTAAATAAAATAAACAAGAAATTCTTAAATGTCAGATAAAATTATCCAACCTAGTTTCTGTTAAACTGATCGAATTACAGCTAAGGTTGATCCATAGAACGAAGAACATATAAAAGACCTGTCCTAGGCACCGTGCTTAAGCAACACAATCTTTGACTCTGTTTTCATACTTAGGCCTATCATATCACTCTACTTATATCTTAGAAAATCTTTTTCTGGGTATATTGGACCAAAACCAGTGCGTGTTCACCCAATAGAGTTAACATCTGCATGTGTCTATCAAAAACTGTAAAACTTATACATTACCCTTTTATCCAATAAATTTAATGCCAAAGTGGGGAATTATGTTATAAGTGCTACCTCTGGCAAATATATGCGAATGTGATTGAGCAAGGAAATGTATTTTGGGCTTCTAGCCTGCAGTTTTGAGGCAAAAGATCTTGGAGTAGTAGTATCACTGAGATTGGCGCCAGTTACATGGTTTCCATGGTAGTATTTCCGAATCCCATAATGACCCTCAACTGCTTCAAGCACTGGAATATTTTCTCTGGTTAACCAGTCAAACTGATGAATACCTCTAACTTCCACAATCGCTGGAGAGACAGGATTAAGAGCAAACCAGGAGTGCATCCCTGCATATGTTTTCTTGTCAGTGATGACATGAAAAACACTTTTTTCAGGCCTCAAAAATGACTGCACGGCAGAATTGACCACAACTGAAGCAGCTAGGATGTTATCAGTTGACAATACAAAATGGTGCAACAAGTTCTCGGAAAGGAGAGGGAGTAGTTCTGGCGAAGGCAACTGTCTTCGTGCATGAGCATTAGAGGAGTACTCATCAGTCAGCCGCAGTGAAAGACAGTGAATGCCTTTAGGGACTGCACTAGCAGCAAAGTGCTTATTCATTAGCTCAGCAAATTTTGATTCCCTGATCTCCCTTTCAGATCTCTCCATCTGCAAAATAGCAAATGCAAACATCGTGAACGTGCAGCTACGGGTACATGCACACTTTAACAAAATGCATACACAGGCAATGAAGGAAGAAATGCTCTGTGACATACTGCTTTTGTACAAGTAAAGTGGGGTACACACACGAAGACGAATCACATGGTTTGGTACTGCTCAAACAAAGAGCAAAGCATGCAAAAGGTATATGAACATTATGAATCATTTTCCTCAATCACGACACAAGCCCATGAGCAACAAGAAAAACGGATTTTCTGCAAATAGTGTGCTACTCCGTGCATTTTTACTCCTCATCCATGATTTTCTTAACTGATATTCAAGGTGGGGAATGGGAATAATTCGGTTAAGCCCTCCAAGTGAAAATAATCCTCAAAAGAGTAGGCAAGTGTGGCATAGAGGGAAATTGACAGACCAAGTTAATATGTCTAGCAATCAATTGTACACGGACAAATGAGAGAATGGCTATTTGCACATACCATTCCCTTCAGCATCAAAGCAAATTCTTTTGCACCGTACTTGTAATTTTTCATTTCAGAAACAAGATGAGCATAAGACTCTGGGAGCTTCATAACAGATGGCAGTTCCTCAGAGTTCACTTGATTGAGGATCTTAACAAAATCCTTTACCAGTTTCTGCTGAAACAGAAACAATTTGATTAATAAAAGTACTCTGTATTATTGAATAAATGCTTAGTACAACATTGGAAAACAATGGCAC
Organism: Solanum chmielewskii; assembly: GCA_027704785.1. Lineage (NCBI taxonomy): Eukaryota > Viridiplantae > Streptophyta > Magnoliopsida > Solanales > Solanaceae > Solanum > Solanum chmielewskii. The sequence goes on along the minus strand of JAKWIX010000320.1, from coordinate 17,258,088 downwards.
GACAAAACAGCAATAAATGATAAAGAGGAAGTTCATTACTTTTGAATCATCAGTCCGTCCAAGAAGCTTTGGTCCCAATCGTCTACCTAAACAGTCTGAATATCGATTAAACGAGAGTAAAGTTAAGGTTTGACAGAACTTTAGTTATATTGTAACAAATCAAAAATAAAGTGTGATTTAACAATAGTCAGAAGTAAACTGAACAACGAAAAAGAAGCAGCTATTACAAGCATCATAACTCAACAATACTAATCAAACAGGATCCTTATACACACTGGTACTTTGAGGCAGGGTCCCGAACCCCAAAAGAACCCAACCACAGAAGGGGTCTTCTTTTTTTCTACGGAACAGAAAGAAGATCACTGGAAGACATCCAATAACAACAAAAAGACATGATCAGTAGTTATGATGCAAAAGTCCTTGTGCTTCAAGATAGCACTGAGTTACATGTGCCAACAATTAACATTTTCTAGACTCCACAAAATGCAGATGGGTAGCACTTCTTACATATATAAGAAGACTGCCGTTCCCGATACCACAGGTGCAAACAACCAAAAATATTAACTAAGCATGCAACCCTCTCTCTTGCATGCATAGGCACCCATGAATTGAATTCAATCATGTTTCTACTACCAAAGTTGAATCGAAGTATATCAAGGATTACAATAAGTTGTTACAACTCATTTATCAGTATCTTTAACCTTCCCTTTTTGTGAGGGTACATGCCATCAAGTTTAAGACATGACTAGGCTCGGGAAAGAGAGAACTCAACTTTTCCCCTTAATGTTACACAATCCAGATGTTAAATTAATCATCACAGCTTAAATAACATTGACAACAATATAAACTAATTAATAAAAACAGCTATACTGCATTGTTGATGAAGAAATAACAAGAAGAAGTGTGTCTCAATGCCAAACTAGACCGGTTCGATAACATAACTGATGAAAGTAAAAAAAAAAAAAAAAAGGAATCGGAATATACAATATAAGCTACAGAACAATAACAAGAAAAGGAAAACATGAACATCCACTGCAAATGAATGAGCAATGGTGTAAAATACATCAGAATTAGGAAGCTAATTGTATAAAGGAAAAGAGAGCTTGATTTTAAGTACCAAATGAGGAGCACTTGTTGACGCCTTCAAGGGTAACAAGAGCAGCGAGAATGAAGATAAATGGCAACAAAAAAGCTAGGAGAAGTATTGTATGAAAGAGTCTTCTATAGTTGAAATGGCCAGGTGCGAGTTTGATCTTCATTAATTCACCAAACCCTCCATTGTTATTGCTGCTCGATATTGTTATACTTCTCATGCTAGGTGAGAAGTGCAGCTGCATCTTCCTCCTGTAACTCCAATCACCACCCAATTCCAATCCTCCACAATCCCAGCACCCCAATTGATGCCACTACCCTTTTCTTGATTCCTTACACAATACGAACACAATGGTGTTTTTTTCACCATCAGATCCAACACGACACCAATTAAACAATCTTGATCGCTTCAAATCTCAAGCTTGGGGTCTTTTCCGAGACCAATGGCATTTGAATGGGGGACCCTTTATTCTTCCTTTTACCCTAATCACGAAAACCAGCTGAACACTTGATAAATGAAAAACGTTTAGGGCTGCTTGAATCAGTTTCAAGATGAAAACACACACATAAGTGTGTGTAATGAATGCATCATATCTATGTATGTGTGAATGAATCAATCAATGAAATTTGAAAAATGATAAACCTGAGGATGATAAAGTTTTAATGGAAGATGAATTTTGTTACTTCCTCCATTGGAGGATTGAACATAAAGAAAAGAAAAGAAAGAGAGAGAGAGAGAGAGAGAGGGAGGGAGAAGTATTTTGGAATTTCCTATTTCTGTGTGTTCGTGTGTTCTTTCCAATTTTGATTGGGTCAATGATAGTACTATTTCCTCTCAAGGTTTAAATAAATTTAAAAACACAAAAAAAATTCTTTCAATTGTTAATACTTTCTTCGTTTCACAAAGAATTATCTGATTTAACTTAGCACGGAGTTTAAGAATATAAAGAAGATTTTTAAATCTTGTGATCTTAAATTAAAGTTAGGTTAAATGTACAAGATTGTCCTTTAATCTTGTGACCTCAAGCAAGCCACGTAAAAAGTTGAAATCAAATGTTATAAAAAAAAATCATTATTTTTATACATATCAAAAAAGAAAGGTCATTCTTTTTTAAAAGGAGGGAGTAATATTTAGAATCTATTGGGTTGATTAATGAAAATTTGAATGGTTTACAATTTTTTTTTTGGGTGGAGGTAATTCGCTGTCTTGTTTTATTGTGGTTAACTGGATGCATATTATGCATTAACTTAACAATAAATATGTAACATAAGTACGATGAAAAACGAGGTATCATATAATGTATCTTATGTTACATGCATGGTCTATATATGGTGTTGTAAATATCATCCTAGTAAAAATCACGGTTTACCTAAAGTGGCATAGTATTGGGAGGATCGAGAATGGGAAGAGAAAACATTTGCCTAAAATACCCACTGCAAAGGCAAGCAAGCAAGAGCCAAGGTGTATAGGATGGAAAGTGTTGCAAATGTTTATCTTATTTGGCATGAGGGAATTAACAATAACAATCCGAGAATTTCTAAGCTAAGACTCAAATATTTCTTCATTTGCGGTAAGGTCGTATCGAGTGATTCTTAAATTATTCTTAGGTGTTAAGATCAATTCTTTAGTATGGGAATGCATTTGGATATAAATCAAGGTCACAAGAATCCTATGACCGAAATTTGAGTTGAAAGCTTCCTTACAGATTAAGTTTTGATATAAAATTCGACTTAGGTCAAGTTCAAATGACTATATCTCGGGACATAATGAATTAGATGGACCATGACTTTCAAATTAAAGGTCTATGAGTCCTCTTTTACATGCCATCAAGTTGGCCTTAAGTAAAATGTTATGACTATTTTATCAAACACTTCCATTACAAAGTTTTGTAAGTCAGTAACCTACAAACCACTAACATCCCTAAAACGAACTAGGTGAAACTAGAGCCTTACATGTGTGACATTAGTTTGTAAGGTATTAAATGGTTAATTATAGTGTTAGAAGGCAGTGTGTTGAGTTTGGAAGAGTTTGTAAGTGAAACGTCCAAGACGTTCAAAAGTTAGCCTTGAGACATGCTTGTATGTTCTAGTGTGCCTTTGCATGTTTTACGTGTTGGTTTGAGTTCAAATTGATGGGAGAGGTTCCTAACATCCATACGAGAGTGTTTAGGCATGACTCCCCAAGGACCACCCTAAGGATCTTTTAGGATGACCCAACCTTTGGCTAGAAACTGCCTAAAACAGTCTCTAACTACGCTACCTAAACAACGCCTCATCGACTCACCTACACTCCGTCGTTGGGACGCTGCTTCACACATAGGTGTGGGATATAAATCCCCAATTGAGAAGTCTCTGACCAGAACGACGACTTGCCTTTACGGCCCATCGTCTGGTTGATGACCCATAGGTGTGCCCATCGTTTGGCACCTGCAGTTTTCTACAGCTGTCTCGGCCAAGTGAGATCAATATGGGAAATTCACCTAGCATACAAATAATATATTGGGAGGTTACTTAAGATGTTTTGGGTATTTTAAGTAATTTTATAAGTCTAGATCCTAAAGTTGAGTTCATTATTTAAAATAAAAACCCAAGACCCAAATATAATCCTCTAGAACTTCATTGAAGCTAGGAGCAAGGTTGAAGCTAGGAGCTTGATTTGTCCATTGAATCTTCATCATTTTCGTGGCTTATCTTCTATTAAGGTATGTTGTTTCATTCTTGAATCTTCTTTCTTCAAGGATCCAAGTTCCAAAGCCTTTCCAAAGACATTTAAGACATAGATTTACCTAAACTGAATTCTAGTCATGGGTTCTTGAATAATATGATTTGAATCAATGATTATGATTGAATTGATGTTAATTGAATGTTATTGATTTAAAAAAACTCAATGAACCCTTACAATTCATGATTTCCTAATTTTGGCTCTAATATGGTGACTTGAACATGACTTAATAATATTGAATTCTTATGTAGATTTTATTGGGTTATTGATATATGTATAGGGATTATATTAGAATTGAAAATAGGCTGCCTTAATTTGATGATTTTCATATTTTACCTTGTTAGATCAATGTATGGTTTGATTATTGGTTCGGAATGGTTGGTAAGAGCCTTTTTGAATTGAATTGGTTGGAATGGTGGTAAGGTGACCTAATCTCTCTATATTGTGTAGTATAGACATTGAATTGTGTTGTTTCGTATGCCCCACTTATGGTGGCAGTGCTTATGTGTTATAATTGTGATAAACATGGCCTTGTCGGCATAATTGTTATTATTATCTGAATTGGGATATTATTATGTTATAGCTTATATAGTTGATCAATGTGAAGTATGATTATGTATATGTATATGTGTGAAGTGAAATCATGAGTTCTTCTATTGGTTATTGGTGATCATGATAGACTAGGGTGATGTCTCTAGTTGTGTTGCTAGTATATCTTGAAAGGTTGACTTAGTTGTTCCTACATGATACTTGCATTGTCACATCCCGAAGCTCACCCTAGGAGTTAGGGCACTCTCGTAGTGCAACAAGGCGTACTTGACCTCTCGGAGGTCTTGTACAAGCCCTTCGACATCATTCATTGCATACATGTATGAAAAGTAGTGCGAAATTAAAAAACTTCACACGAAATATCATAAAACATCTTAATCATAGACAATAAGTCTCACCATATGCCAATCATAGACTCAAGAATACTTGCGATACGGCTCATACATATGAATATACAAAAATTTCGTCTATTACAATACTTTGAAATAAAAGACATCTATAGACGATTATTCCCTCGAGTCAAGTGATGACATACTTCAAATATTATTTGAACGATAACTAGTATCCAAGCTTTCCTTCACAATTCTCACCTTCCACCTAAACCTTTAGATATAACAAAATGTATGGAATTAGTACAAACACTTGTACTAAGTATGACTTAATGCATAAAATCATTAAAACGAACATTTATTAGAGACATGCTCTTTTTGATTAAAACATCATGTCATAAGCACAAGAACAAACTTTAACACCTTAGAAACATATAAGAGATCATATAAGCATTTTATCACTTTTTAAGGAACATTATACTAAACCTAGCAAAGTTACAATAAATCAATTCAAACATTACAATGAAACCCATTTAACATGTAATCTTTTAACTACAAGCTATCCTAAGACTCACTTAAGTAAGACAAAGAGAGACCACCCATACAACCTCTGATACCAATGGGGGGTGGAAGCGTTAAACAAGAATATTGTAGAGAGGAGAGAGTAGTGAAAGACTGATTATTTTATTTATGAAGGCAAATGCCTCTTATATAGACATACATAATGACCTTTCATCCTTGCTAAAGGACGATTGGCCTTTACTATTGACTCTTACTATTTACATAGTAACTTGACTCTTACTATTTACATAGTAACTTGACCTTTCATCCTTGCTAAAGGACGATTGGCCTTTACTATTGACTCTTACTATTCATGATTACTTTTCATGAATAGGATACTGACACTATTTACTTTACGACTTTTTTACAAAAAATAAAATAAACTTTGGCCAAATGGCCGACATACTATTTTCTACTTTATTTAATGGCCTTTACTTTTTTACATATGGCCGACAATAATTATGACTAATTTGTACATATATTTTTATCCTTATCTTCTTCTTCTTCTTCGTTTATTCTAGTTGTACTCCCGGGACATAGTTATCTTCACCGTTGCATTTTGAACATAGATGGTCTGGATATTTTTGACCTATCAATTTGCAGTATCTTGTCATCAGATTAGGAGAAATAAAATTTTTCCTTATAGCTCTTGTTGTTGGTGTAGCTTCTGGTCTGAGTAGACTTAGTATCCACTGTCTTAATTCTTCCATATCTGCTTCTCGTATATCTCTGCAGTTCGAATAAATAATTGTCTGATCTCTGTTGTAATATGTCCATATTGCATTTTCGCTTAAATAATTATTTGTTATCTCGTTTAATATGGTAGCTATTCCGATAGTCCTTTTGTTTGCATAAAATTCTGGAATATCTACTTTTTGTATCTCTTCCTGCATATCTATCTTTTCAGGGATTATCATTTCCCTTGTTAATCCAATCTTTATAACTTGGATTGTAGGTTCGTCATATAATATTTCTGCCGTAGCTGAATTGAATTTTATATAGAAAAGAGTACCTTTGGTTACTCTCTTATATTGTAAAAATGCTTTATATAGTTCTGGTATCTTGGATATCTCATCTCCTGTCACTGTATATACTGTGCTTAACAAGCCATAGTTGTAGCAAGTTGCTATTAGATTTGGATTAGTTCCTGGCTGTGCAATAAGCTTATTATATCCTTGTAAATGTTGGGTTATATAGTCTTCATCAGGATTTTTTGTATTTTTAGCTCTGGGGTTTTGGTTTAGAAAGGTTTGTACTTTGTATATATTTTCTATATACATTCGGGTAATGTGGTTATATATTTGTTTATCTGAATCTAGGCTGGCTTTGTAGGTATTTACTTGTGGTGGTGTGAATGTATCTTTCTGGGTACTTTGAGGAGTGTATGGTTTTGAGAATAACTTATTCAAGTTTGTATTTGTGTATTTTATTTTAGTCTCCTCCTTTTTGTAGGTTGTCCTGCTGTAGATGTGCTGGCTGTAGCTGCATTTAAACAAATGTTATGGGTTTTTTGGAGTTTCCCATCGTCTCCTTGTAGCTCTGAAATTTTTGTGTCTTCCGATCGACATAGCTCCGCATATTTATAGTCATGCTGCTGACTTTTAGTTTTTAGATTTTGTAATTCTTTACTCATACTATCTACTTTCGTAGAAAGTGTAGTAATAGCTTTGAGTATTTCTTCTGTTGTATCTGGTTTAGTTTGTGTTCCTTTTTCTTGATAGGTAATCTGCAACAAGATTCTTGTCAGTCTTAATTATTTCAATTGTAAATGTAAAATTTAATATATTCAATACTAATCTCCTTATTTCTTTTGTCGTAACTGAATCATCTAACTTTTTTGTTATCCACCATTTTACTTGTGTGTTATCTGTTCTTACAATAAATTTATTGTAAACAATATATGGTTCAAATGCTAATAAACATTTATATAATGCGAATAATTCTTTTCTATTTATTTCCCATTTTATTTGTGCTTCTGTATAAGATCCTGAATAGTATCTACAATGGTGTTCTATTTTTTCTTTTTCATATTTGTATTTTAAAACTCCTCCGTAACTATGATCACTTGAATCTGTTTCAACAATATAAGTAAATGTTTTATTCTCATCAGGAAAATATAGTTTTGGTAATTTTTTACATAGATTCTTAATAATTTTTATATGTTCTTTATCTTTATTATCAAAATGATATTCTACATCTTTTTTAAGTTTTTTATGTAATAGTTTTAAATGTTCTGCCAATTTTGGTATATATTCTCTTAACTGGTTTACTAATCCTAGAAAGGATTGTAATTTCTTTTTTGTATCTATATTTTCATCAATAGTAATTATTTTTTGTACTATATGGGTTGCATTTTTATTCCATTTTTATCTATTTGTATTCCTAGAAATTCTATTTGTGATTTCATAATTTCTGCTTTTCTTTTACTTAAACTTATACCTGTATTTTTTACTATATGTATAAATTTTTCCAATAATCTTATATGTTCATCTTGTGTTCTAGTAACAATATGTCATCTATATATACAATACAATTTTCTAGCTGGTTAAAACAGTTATCCATAAAATGTTGGAATCTACCTGGTGCATTTTTATATCCAAAGGGTAAAACATTCCATTCATAGAAACCTTGCGGTACTGTGAATGCTGTTAATTGTTTGGATTCTTCTTCTAGTTTTAGGTGGTAAAATCCTGATTTACAGTCAAATTTGCTAAAATAATTATATCCTTGTATTTGTCTTATTTTAGTATTTTGTTTGGTATCAGATAATTGTATGTTTTAGTTTTAGCATTTAGATTACGATAGTCTATGACCATTCTACTTTTACCTCTTTTTTGTTCACTATGTTTTATTACTATAAATGCTGGACTTGTATGTTTACTATTGCTTTTTTGTATGTAATTATTTGTTAATAATTCATCGATATGTATTTTAAATTCTTTTAAATCATCAAAGTTATATTTTAATGGTTTCTGTGTTATTATACTATTTTCGTCTATTAATTCAATTTTTACTTTTGTCTTATGTTTTTCCCATCCTTGTAATGGATCTTCACTATATAATTGTTCTAGTTGTTCATTAATTAATTTGACTTTGTCTATAGCAAATATAATAATTTCTAATTGCGTTATTTGTTTATTATTTATATTTTCCATTTCTTGGTTTATCTTTTCACTTCCTTTTATCCATTCCATAGGTTTTCGTTGTTTATTATTTACTCTTTTTGCTCCTATCTTATTTTCGCATGGTGTAGTAAGCCACCAATGTGTTTTTGTTATTATGTGTGGATAAAATCTATCTAAAAATGGCATTCCTAATAACATATCTTTTGTAGTAAATTCAAAATTATATATTTCTTCTATTGTTAGTATTTTATCCCATATTTGTATTTTTATATTTTTTGCTTTGTATTTAATCATACTTCCTTCATTGTTAAATCCCGTTACTACCATAGGTGTTTTTAATTTTTCCCATTTATCTTCTGGTAAGCAATTATATTTACATATATTTGCTTCTGCTCCTGTATCTATCATAAGGGTATAATATCTGTTGTGATATCCTTCTACTATAATTTTTGCAAGTATAAATATTTTCATTAATCATTTTGTCCTTTTTATAATTATTTTCTTATTTTGACAAGTTATTGTTAATTGTTCATTTTCTATATTGTATGGTTTGACTTTTTCTAACCATTTTATTCCTAATGTAATATTATGGTCTCCTTGGTATATTTTGAATTGTATTACTAAGGGTATTCCTCCTATAATTATTTCTTTTTCTGTTGTTTCTTCATTCGTGTTTACTATCTCACTAGGTAGTCCAGGGCATGTATATCCTGTTCTTATAATTTCTTCTTCTAACACTAACTCTCTTGTTATATAATTTTCTTCTTGTCCTGTATTTATTAATATTTTATATTTTCTTTGGTCTATTATTCCTGTTATGAAATAATGATATGGTGTTATTTCTTCTTTATCTAATAAGCTTTGTGGAATTTCATATTTTCTTTTAGATGTACTGATCCTTGATGAGGTAGCTCTTGTCAATGTATTTGGTACGCTTGAAGTGCTTAATCTTTCTTTTACTATCTCTAAATCTTCTTCTATATCAATTTCTTTATAGCTATAGTCATTATTATCTATTACAGTAATTATTTTTTCAAAAGGATTTTCTATTTTTATTTTGTTAATTTTATTTTTTGCTGTTATTTTATGCTTTGTTGTTAATATATATAGGTTTTTACATCTTGCTGTAAATAATTTACTTCCTGGTGCTAGTTCTATTCCAGATATTTTCCAATATAGAACTAATGATCTATCTATATTTTTATCTGTTAATGATACTGTATAATTAGCACTTATTGTAAATTTAAATTTTTGATATATCAAGTTTTCTTTTACTGCATTAATTATGCTTTTTTCTATAGGATGTACAATTCTATCATCTGCTAAGTATATTTCTATAGGTGTATCTATTCCTTCTCTAAAGCAGGTTTTTATTAATATTTCTGTTCCTCCTAAATGTACATATTTTATTGGTGTTTTAGCTTTTATATCTTGTATTTCTTTGTTTATCATTCTTTTATTTATTATAGGTATATATGCTTTTCCTCTTGTGTATTTACAATCTATGATATGTTCTTTTTGACTAACTACATAGTATTCTTCTTTTTGTCTTTTAAACCAATTTTTAAACATAGGTATTTCTAGTACTTTTTCAACACTTAAATCTAATTCTTTTCTTTTTATTTGTTCAAATATCATATTATCAAATATAATTTTCTGTTCTGATGATTCTTCATCTTGATATTCTTCCTTAGATATTATTTTTATTTCATTTTCAGACATTATATTTCTTCACCTGTTTCGTTATTATCTATGTTAATATTTTCTTCTTCATTCTCAGTTTCTATATCTGATACTTCATATATACTATCATTTTCACTTAATTCATAATCTATGTACTCTATTTGCATATATTTTTCATTATCTATAATTAATTCTGCAATTTGTTTTCTTTTTGAATTTTTGGGTAATTTACAATCTTTAGCTATGTGTCCTATCTTTCCACAATTATAACAAGTACATTGGGATATTTTTCTTTTTAGTCTGTATGGTCTTTTTATTTTATGGTTTTTTACATAATACCTTCGTCTTGGTTGTTTATATTTATATATAGTTTTGTTTTTTCTATAATTTTTATATTTTTTAGATTTTTGTTTTTTAGTTGTGCATCCAAATTGTGGTGCCATTTTATTTTTGCAACATGATAAATTTTTATTTAATACTTTTTCCATTTTTAATCTTTCTTTTTGGTTTTCACATAGTTGTATGAACCATTGATTTAAAATTTTATTCTAGATCCTAAAGTATCTACCATTCCTTCATTATTCCAATCCTTTATTACGTTTGTACTAAATGGTTCTGGTAATTTTGTATAATATTGTTTTCTTATTTCTTTTGCTTCGTCTAAATTGTATTTAGCTTTGTAATAATATTCTTTAAATGCGCAAGTATATTCTTCTAAGTAACACATTTTACATATAGCTAATTTTGTCATAAGTTGTCTATTTATTATTTTTTCTCTATTTTGTTCTCTTATATCTGTAGTCATACCTCCAAATTCATTTCTTATCGCTGATTCATATTTATCTAGTATATCTATATTTGTTGCTGATGCGGATCCATCCATTTTCTTATCATTCCTAAGTACTTCTAAACTTTCCGAGGGTAGATTTTCTATCCATAATTTTGTTGTTCCTACGAATGTTCTTTCTATGTATCTTGGTGTTTTCGCTGTTTCTATTTTGTTATCTATTAACTGTTTAGACATATTTCCTATCCATAATAATATTGCTTTATTTATATCTGCGACACAATCTAAATCTAAGAAATTGTATTGTTCATTTGCTGGTTTAGGTGTCCAATTTTTATTTAGTCTACTGTTCCATATTGCATTATTTCTGTCTGATATTTGATAGTTGGTGGTGTCCTCCTAGGACTAACTCTAGGACTATTTCTGGGACTATTATCTGGGGTTTTAACTCTTGACGTACTAGGCCTATTCATATCTCCTGTGTTTATTTCTAATTTTTTTGGTTTATTTATCTGTTCTAGAATTTCTGTATATGTTTCACTTATATCGCTTATTTCTGATTGTTGGTCATTTTCATTTCCATCTATTTCATTTACTTCAATATCTTCATTTAGATCTTCATTCAGTTTTTGTTCTATTTGTTTTATTTCATTTGTTAATTCTAGCTCTTTATCTTTTTTTTTTGTTTTTGTTTATTTTCATATAATAATTTTAACCTATCTAATTCTTTTTCTAATTCACTTATTCTTGTATTTTTTATTTCTTCTAAATTTTGCACTTCTTGTTTTGCTTGTGTTTTTATTTTTTCAATTTCTCTTGATTTATCTATTTCTTCATTTTCTTTTGTTATTCTTACCATAGCTGTTAAACTATCTTCTAATTTTGCTGTTTCTTTTTTCTAGCATTAAGTATAAATTATTTCCTATTTTCTTGTATCTTCTTCCTAAATTTGAAAATATTATTTTTATTATCATTCCATCTTGGTTTTCATATGTTTTTTCGTCTACTGCAAACTCTTCTTTGTTCATTATGATCTATGTATTATATTATGTTGTAATTCATATTCAAGACAATCTAATTCTAATTCTAACATTAATATATCTTTTCTTTGTGCTAGTATTGATTATTACATACTTCTGCTAATATATTTTCTTCTAACCTTCTTTTTCTATGTTGTAACTCTTGTTCTTTTTCAGTTATTTTTTCCATTATTTCTTCTATTAATTGTTGTTTATAGATTTCTCTGTTCATACTGTTTTTTCAAATAGCAGACATATTTATATTCTGTTTTTGAAATTATGTTTATTAATTGATCTTTTTTATCATTATCTGTTTTGACTAGTTGTGATAATTGATATTCTATATATAAGGATTTTAATTTTTTCCATATTTTTCGTACTTTTTTGTCTATCTTAGTTCTTTTTATTTTGGTATTTTTATTTTTATTCATCATAACCTTTTATATAATATTTAAAAAGCTTACTTAATTTTTCTGGATATTTAATATTTTTTAACCTGTAATTTCTACCATATCGCCTTAACCAATGTTCAGTCATATTTAGTCTCCAATATCTAAATCATCATATAAATCATATATGTCATAATGAAGTTCATCCTGTATACTTTGTATAGTTAACTCAGTCCAACCTTGGGTTGTTATTTCTATTATTTCATATGTTAATAATTTATTATAAATTTCTCTTTTTATATCAGTATTCAAATTTTTTAGTACATAGAGTAGTAATATCTTATAATCAACATCATCATCTAATAGGTATGTTTCCATTTTTATTATTTTCATTTTTCACTAAAATTTTATTCCTTCCAACCTCTTAATAAATTATACCTGCTTATTATGAAAAAATAATTACTGTAATAGATAATAATGACTATAGCTATAAAGAAATTGATATAGAAGAAGATTTAGAGATAGTAAAAGAAAGATTAAGCACTTCAAGCGTACCAAATACATTGACAAGAGCTACCTCATCAAGGATGAGTACATCTAAAAGAAAATATGAAATTCCACAAAGCTTATTAGATAAAGAAGAAATAACACCATATCATTATTTCATAACAGGAATAATAGATCAAAGAAAATATAAAATATTAATAAATACAGGACAAGAAGAAAATTATATAACAAGAGAGTTAGTGTTAGAAGAAGAAATTATAGGAACAGGATATACATGCCCTGGACTACCTAGTGAGATAGTAAACACGAATGAAGAAACAACAGAAAAAGAAATAATTATAGGAGGAATACCCTTAGTAATACAATTCAAAAATATACCAAGGAGACCATAATATTACATTAGGAATAAAATGGTTAGAAAAAGTCAAACCATACAATATAGAAAATGAACAATTAACAATAACTTGTCAAAATAAGAAAATAATTATAAAAAGGACAAAATGATTAATGAAAATATTTATACTTGGAAAAATTATAGTAGAAGGATATCACAACAGATATATACCCCTATGATAGATACAGGAGCAGAAGCAAATATATGTAAATATAATTGCTTACCAGAAGATAAATGGGAAAAATTAAAAACACCTATGGTAGTAACGGGATTTAACAATGAAGGAAGTATGATTAAATACAAAGCAAAAAAAATAAAAATACAAATATGGGATAAAATACTAACAATAGAAGAAATGTATAATTTTGAATTTACTACAAAAGATATGTTATTAGGAATGCCATTTTTAGATAGATTTTATCCACACATAATAACAAAAACACATTGGTGGCTTACTACACCATGCGGAAATAAGATAGGAGCAAAAAGAGTAAATAATAAACAACGAAAACCTATGGAATGGATAAAAGGAAGTGAAAAGATAAACCAAGAAATGGAAAATATAAATAATAAACAAATAACGCAATTAGAAATTTTTATATTTGCTATAGACAAAGTCAAATTAATTAATGAACAACTAGAACAATTATATAGTGAAGATCCATTACAAGGATGGGAAAAACATAAGACAAAAGTAAAATTGAATTAATAGACGAAAATAGTATAATAACACAGAAACCATTAAAATATAACTTTGATGATTTAAAAGAATTTAAAATACATATCGATGAATTATTAACAAATAATTACATACAAAAAGCAATAGTAAACATACAAGTCCAGCATTTATAGTAATAAAACATAGTGAACAAAAAAGAGGTAAAAGTAGAATGGTCATAGACTATCGTAATCTAAATGCTAAAACTAAAACATACAATTATCCGATACCAAACAAAATACTAAAAATAAGACAAATACAAGGATATAATTATTTTAGCAAATTTGACTGTAAATCAGGATTTTACCACCTAAAACTAGAAGAAGAATCCAAACAATTAACAGCATTCACAGTACCGCAAGGTTTCTATGAATGGACTGTTTTACCCTTTGGATATAAAAATGCACCAGGTAGATTCCAACATTTTATGGATAACTGTTTTAACCAGCTAGAAAACTGTATTGTATATATAGATGACATATTGTTACTAGAACACAAGATGAACATATAAGATTATTGGAAAAATTTATACATATAGTAAAAAATACATGTATAAGTTTAAGTAAAAGAAAAGCAGAAATTATGAAATCACAAATAGAATTTCTAGGAATACAAATAGATAAAAATGGAATAAAAATGCAAACCCATATAGTACAAAAAATAATTAATATTGATGAAAATATAGATGCAAAAAAGAAATTACAATCCTTTCTAGGATTAGTAAACCAGGTAAGAGAATATATACCAAAATTGGCAGAACATTTAAAACCATTACATAAAAAACTTAAAAAAGATGTAGAATATCATTTTGATAATAAAGATAAAGAACATATAAAAAATACTAAGAATCTATGTAAAAAATTACCAAAACTATATTTTCCTGATGAGAATAAAACATTTACTTATATTGTTGAAACAGATTCAAGTAATCATAGTTACGGAGGAGTTTTAAAATACAAATATGAAAAAGAAAAAATAGAACACCATTGTAGATACTATTCAGGATCTTATACAGAAGCACAAATAAAATGGGAAATAAATAGAAAAGAATTATTCGCATTATATAAATGTTTATTAGCATTTGAACCATATATTGTTTACAATAAATTTATTGTAAGAACAGATAACACACAAGTAAAATGGTGGATAACAAAAAGTTAGATGATTCAGTTACGACAAAAGAAATAAGGAGATTAGTATTGAATATATTAAATTTTACATTTACAATTGAAATAATTAAGACTGACAAGAATCTTGTTGCAGATTACCTATCAAGAAAAAGGAACACAAACTGAACCAGATACAACAGAAGAAATACTCAAAGCTATTACTACACTTTCTACGAAAGTAGATAGTATGAGTAAAGAATTACAAAATCTAAAAACTAAAAGTCAGCAGCATGACTATAAATATGCGGAGCTATGTCGATCGGAAGACACAAAAATTCCAGAGCTACAAGGAGACGATGGGAAACTCCAAAAAACCCATAACATTTGTTTAAATGCAGCTACAGCCAGCACATCTACAGCAGGACAACCTACAAAAAGGAGGAGACTAAAATAAAATACACAAATACAAACTTGAATAAGTTATTCTCAAAACCATATACTCCTCAAAGTACCCAGAAAGATACATTCATACCACCACAAGTAAATACCTACAAAGCCAGCCTAGATTCAGATAAACAAATATATAACCACATTACCCGAATGTATATAGAAAATATACAAAGTACAAACCTTTCTAAACCAAAACCCCAGAGCTAAAATACAAAAAATCCTGATGAAGACTATATAACCCAACATTTACAAGGATATAATAAGCTTATTGCACAGCCAGGAACTAATCCAAATCTAATAGCAACTTGCTACAACTATGGCTTGTTAAGCACAGTATATACAGTGACAGGAGATGAGATATCCAAGATACCAGAACTATATAAAGCATTTTTACAATATAAGAGAGTAACCAAAGGTACTCTTTTCTATATAAAATTCTATTCAGCTACGGCAGAAATATTATATGACGAAGTCAAACCTACAATCCAAGTTATAAAGATTGGATTAACAAGGGAAATGATAATCCCTGAAAAGATAGATATGCAGGAAGAGATACAAAAAGTAGATATTCCAGAATTTTATGCAAACAAAAGGACTATCGGAATAGCTACCATATTAAACGAGATAACAAATAATTAATTAAACGAAAATGCAATATGGAACAGTAGACTAAATAAAAATTGGACACCTAAACCAGCAAATGAACAATACAATTTCTTAGATTTAGATTGTGTCGCAGATATAAATAAAGCAATATTATTATGGATAGGAAATATGTCTAAACAGTTAATAGATAACAAAATAGAAACAGCGAAAACACCAAGATACATAGAAAGAACATTCGTAGGAACAACAAAATTATGGATAGAAAATCTACCCTCGGAAAGTTTAGAAAGTACTTAGGAATGATAAGAAAATGGATGGATCCGCATCAGCAACAAATATAGATATACTAGATAAATATGAATCAGCGATAAGAAATGAATTTGGAGGTATGACTACGGATATAAGAGAACAAAATAGAGAAAAAATAATAAATAGACAACTTATGACAAAATTAGCTATATGTAAAATGTGTTACTTAGAAGAATATACTTGCGCATTTAAAGAATATTATTACAAAGCTAAATACAATTTAGACGAAGCAAAAGAAATAAGAAAACAATATTATACAAAATTACCAGAACCATTTAGTACAAACGTAATAAAGGATTGGAATAATGAAGGAATGGTAGATACTTTAGGATCTAGAATAAAATTTTTAAATCAATGGTTCATACAACTATGTGAAAACCAAAAAGAAAGATTAAAAATGGAAAAAGTATTAAATAAAAATTTATCATGTTGCAAAAATAAAATGGCACCACAATTTGGATGCACAACTAAAAAACAAAAATCTAAAAAATATAAAAATTATAGAAAAAACAAACTATATATAAATATAAACAACCAAGACGAAGGTATTATGTAAAAAACCATAAAATAAAAAGACCATACAGACTAAAAAGAAAAATATCCCAATGTACTTGTTATAATTGTGGAAAGATAGGACACATAGCTAAAGATTGTAAATTACCCAAAATCCAAAAAGAAAACAAATTGCAGAATTAATTATAGATAATGAAAAATATATGCAAATAGAGTACATAGATTATGAATTAAGTGAAAATGATAGTATATATGAAGTATCAGATATAGAAACTGAGAATGAAGAAGAAAATATTAACATAGATAATAACGAAACAGATGAAGAAATATAATGTCTGAAAATGAAATAAAAATAATATCTAAGGAAGAATATCAAGATGAAGAATCATCAGAACAGAAAATTATATTTGATAATATGATATTTGAACAAATAAAAAGAAAAGAATTAGATTTAAGTGTTGAAAAAGTACTAGAAATACCTATGTTTAAAAATTGGTTTAAAAGACAAAAAGAAGAATACTATGTAGTTAGTCAAAAAGAACATATTATAGATTGTAAATACACAAGAGGAAAAGCATATATACCTATAATAAATAAAAGAATGATAAACAAAGAAATACAAGATATAAAAGCTAAAACACCAATAAAATATGAACATTTAGGAGGAACAGAAATATTAATAAAAACCTGCTTTAGAGAAGGAATAGATACACCTATAGAAATATACTTAGCAGATGATAGAATTGTACATCCTATAGAAAAAAGCATAATTAGTGCAGTAAAAGGAAACTTGATATATCAAAAATTTAAATTTACAATAAGTGCTAATTATACAGTATCATTAACAGATAAAAATATAGATAGATCATTAGTTCTATATTGGAAAATATCTGGAATAGAACTAGCACCAGGAAGTAAATTATTTACAGCAAGATGTAAAAACCTATATATATTAACAACAAAGCATAAAATAACAGCAAAAAATAAAATTAACAAAATAAAAATGGAAACATACCTATTAGATGATGATGTTGATTATAAGATATTACTACTCTATGTACTAAAAAATTTGAATACTGATATAAAAAGAGAAATTTATAATAAATTATTAACATATGAAATAATAGAAATAACAACCCAAGGTTGGACTGAGTTAACTATACAAAGTATACAGGATGAACTTCATTATGACATATATGATTTATATGATGATTTAGATATTGGAGACTAAATATGACTGAACATTGGTTAAGGCGATATGGTAGAAATTACAGGTTAAAAAAGATTAAATATCCAGAAAAATTAAGTAAGCTTTTTAAAATATTATATAAAAGGTTATGATGAATAAAAATAAAAATACCAAAATAAAAAGAACTAAGATAGACAAAAAAGTACGAAAAATATGGAAAAAATTAAAATCCTTATATATAGAATATCAATTATCACAACTAGTCAAAACAGATAATGATAAAAAGATCAATTAATAAATATAATTTCAAAAACAGAATATAAAATATGTCTGCTATTTGAAAAAACAGTATGAACAGAGAAATCTATAAACAACAATTAATAGAAGAAATAATGGAAAAAATAAATGAAAAAGAACAAGAGTTACAACATAGAAAAAGAAGGTTAGAAGAAAATATATTAGCAGAAGTATGTAATAAATCAATACTAGCACAAAGAAAAGATATATTAATATTAGAATTAGAATTAGATTGTCTTGAATATGAATTACAACATAATATAATACATAGATCATAATGAACAAAGAAGAGTTTGCAGTAGACGAAAAAACATATGAAAACCAAGATGGAATGATAATAAAAATAATATTTTCAAATTTAGGAAGAAGATACAAGAAAATAGGAAATAATTTATACTTAATGCTAGAAAAAGAAACAGCAAAATTAGAAGATAGTTTAACAGCTATGGTAAGAATAACAAAAGAAAATGAAGAAATAGATAAATCAAGAGAAATTGAAAAAATAAAAACACAAGCAAAACAAGAAGTGCAAAATTTAGAAGAAATAAAAAATACAAGAATAAGTGAATTAGAAAAAGAATTAGATAGGTTAAAATTATTATATGAAAATAAACAAAAACAAAAAGAAAAAGATAAAGAGCTAGAATTAACAAATGAAATAAAACAAATGGAACAAAAACTGAATGAAGATCTAAATGAAGATATTGAAGTAAATGAACTAGATGGAAATGAAAATGACCAACAATCAGAAATAAGCGATATAAGTGAAACATATACAAAAATTCTAGAACAGATAAATAAACCAAAAAAATTAGAAATAAACACAGGAGATATGAATAGGCCTAGTACGTCAAGAGTTAAAACCCCAGATAATCAGTCTTTCACTACTCTCTCCTCTCTACAATATTCTTGTTTAACGCTTCCACCCCCCATTACCAATGGGGGGGTGGAAGCGTTAAAGAAGAATATTGTAGAGAGGAGAGAGTAGTGAAAGACTGATTATTTTATTTATGAAGGCAAATGCCTCTTATATAGACATACATAATGACCTTTCATCCTTGCTAAAGGACGATTGGCCTTTACTATTGACTCTTACTATTTACACAGTAACTTGACTCGAGACAAATACACTTACAATAAACCAACCACATTCACATGAGATCCTCCTACCAAAGGTGATTCTAAGATTCACTTGAGTGAGTTGTCAAGCAACCGCCCAGACAATCGCTTCACACACACTTAAGAGATCCTTTAGACTACCTAAGATAGAATCATTCTCACCTTATACAATAATATATATGCTATTACATTCTCCTCAAAAATGTTTCAAAAGACTAACTTAAGTAAATCAAGAAGAGAATGTACTTGCTTGACCTCTCCAAGATTACCTAAAAAACCCTTAAGACTACCTAAGTTCGGATCATGTCTAATTTATCAACCAACTTTCCTATCTAGAGTCTTTATTAAGACTTACCTAGGTTATATATTAGGTTACCATTCCTATAACCCCTTCACATCTTAACTAGACAACCCTTTAATGCAAGAATCCATGGATATATTACATAATTGGACAAGTTCATCTTTAGAAAACTTTAGAAAATCTCTTTGAATTTTGGGATCCTTGATAAAGAGAGTTTCAAGGATCAAAACCATACCTCAATGAATATAAACCACAAAATTGATGAAGAATCACCAATCAAATCTTCAATCCAAGCTAAACCTTTAGTTTTGGCTTTAATAGAGTTCTAGAGAATTTCTTAGAGATTTTGAGTTTTTATTTTTGAAGAATGAGTTCATCTAGGTGTTTAGGACTTATAAACACACTTAAAATACCTATAATATCCTTAGGAAATGCCCTAACTCTTATTTGGACGTTGGAATTGACCAATTCACCCTTGCAATTTATAGTAAAGCTGCAGAGGAGACAGTCCATCGACGCGGGTCGTTTGTCCACAAATGGACCATCTTGGCTGGCCATCGTTTAGTTCAGAGGCTGGCCATTTGGAGACTAATATCACTAGGCTAATTCTTGACCAAGTCTTTGATAGCCTCAGTCGATTAGGGCTGGTCTTGATAGCCTTGTCCTAAATGAAGGGTGCTTCCTCAAGGACCCTTGGTTGGTCATTGGTATGCTTGCCCGGAATTTTCTAACCCGAATATGATCGTATACGAGCTGAGGACCTCTCATTCAATTTCATTAAAAACTAACACATAAAACTCGACGAAACATGCCAAGACACACAAGGTCGTTTCAAGGCAAACCTTTTGAACTTCATGGACATTCTTTGATGTTTGACCTCCAAACCTCATGAAACTCAACACACTACCTATAAAAACAATAATAACTCATATAAGGACCTCATAAGATCATGACACACACATAAACACATAAATCACATAAGGCACATAGGTGACTTAGTCGTCAAACATCTTGGTAGTCCCTTGACGTTTTACTTCCAAATCACCTAAATTTTTAGACACTGCATCCTTACCACCTTATACACCATTTTAAGACCTTATACCCTAATGAAAAACATATTAGGATCTAGTTTCACCTAAGTCGTTTTAGAGGTATTACAATCTCCCTCACTTGGAGAACATTCGTCCTAGAATGACACTTTTCACTCTCTGAACACTTCCAAGAGTAGAGACTCAGCTTAATAGATCATAACAATACCACATAATACATTATACAACACATAATTAAGGAGAAACATCATTTTCACATAATAAAGAGAATCACAACACAAATAGAAGTTAGAAGAAAATCTATAACTCATTTTAGCATGGTTATATTGCATTACATCGTACTTAGTGCATTCAATGTACTAATTTCATATGTTGTTTTATCTCTAAAGGTGTAGGTGGCGATTAAGAGGAGTCTCTTGGACTTGGGAATAACATTCTCCTAAGCAAGTCTTGTTATGTCCTCACATGATTCGAGGACATGGTTATATTTAGATTTATGTTTCAAAAGACATTGTAATAGACTTTAGTATTTTATTCTCTTGATGTATGGGCTGTAACCAAAGATATTCGTGTGTCTAAGATCGCTGCAAGATACTTAGCATTTCCTACATTTTCTATAAAAGAGATTTTTAGATAATATTTTAAAAAGTTTTAATTTCGCATTACTTTTCATGTATATAATTAATGAATGATGTCTAAGGACTTGTATAAGACCTCAGAGAGGTCGAAAATGCCATTCCACGATTAGAGAATACCATTTATTCTAGGGTACACTCTCGGGTCATGACATACTTGGTAACAGAGCGTCAGGTTATGAAGTAGACATTAGGAATCCAAAAGTCTCATTGAAGCCATGTCTAGTAGAGTCTTGTTCATCGGTGTGAGTCACGACACATCTATGAGAGAGAGGCTATAGGACGATAGAGTTTAACTTTCTTAATTACTCTTGTGTCGTGCCAGAGTTGATATTATAAGTGTCTTTTACTAATCTCTTCTCTTGTGTTTGTAGGATATGAATATGAATTCCTCCCCAAGATGGGCAAGTTCCCCAAGGTGGACAAGATCCAGAAGGTATTCAAGTTCCTTAAGGTGAGCAAGTCCCTATAGTGGGTCATGGGAATGAGGTTTCGATGGTTCCCCCAAACATGACTATTGAGGAGATTATAGAGGCTCTCCTTACCCTAGCCCGACCCATGACACCTCAAGTGAATAGAGATGTTGGGCCTAGGGTAAATGCTCTAGAGAGTACTATGGCCTCTAGATTGAGGGACTTTGAGAGGATAAATTCTCCTATCTTCCTGTCACATTCGGGGAGGACCCCTAAAAGTAATCGGTGTCATCGTCCTCGGAGAGGACTAAGACTAACCTCTTAGCATTCGTCATTATATTTCATAGGTAAAATTGCGGAAATTTAAAACTTTTCATATACAACTTTCATGTGAGGTTTACATAGACCTCTCTCTTACACATCATATATACATAGCGAATTTACATAGACTACTTGCATAGGAAACACTGCATAGGCTTCTACTTTAAATTCACATACACCATATTTATAAGGATAGTGTAATAGGGATTTTTTCACATTTAAAGCATCTAGAAGGAATACAACATTCGGGCATATCCCATACTTCATTACAACCAAATACACATATAGGCCTATACAATAATAGTCTTCAAATAAAAGAGAATGAACAAAATGTCTTATACTATAATAACATCAAATAGCTACATAGTGGCATCGTCCTCAGAAGGTGAGGACCTACCAAACATGGAGGATGAGAGTTCAAATGGCCATTCTAGATGCTTAACGGCCGGAACCTACATAATTGTAGAAACATAGAAATATGGGTTAGTACACCACTTGTACTATGTATGGAAACGTACATATAAAACATTTGAAATCATGCTAAAGGGGACATTTAATCAAAACCATGCTATTTTACTTTGAAAAGCTTTATCCATAATCAAGAACACATATAATCTAATAATCACATATTGCTTAAGAGTAGACGATATACAACACAAGACAAACATCATTAAGTATCATCAAGACAATCATAGCATATTTGAGTACATAATCAATACAACTCTAACATCATGTTATAACAACAAAGCATGTATAAGAGTTCATAGCATTACAACATATACAAAACCCTTACTCATAAACCACCATCAAATTCACAAGTGCAATGACTAAGTAAAGACACCTAACCTTACTCAACCAAGTAAACCAAATAAAGGATCACAAGAACTGTCTAACAACACATATCATAGCATCAAGAGTATTCATCATCATATTTAGCAATATAGATCAATAACACGTCAATACATGATACTAACATCATAGAGGATTATCAACATGTTAAGTCAACATATGCATAACATTTAATTTATAAAACATAAGAACAACCACCTAGGACTTTCCTCAAGGACAACTTGTGCAATGTATAGGTAGAGTCCCATACCCCTACCTAGACTAAGTCAAACCTATTAAATCTCCCCAGTTACTGTTCACTTTATTAGTTAATTTTACATTACGGAACACTTGACTTAACCTACATAGATCACATGAGCTAAATATGGAATCCGGTGTCATGAAACCCTACACCAAAAGAAGTTGGACTAATTACTAACGTAGTACAAAAACATGAACATAGCATTCTAGGTGGATACATAAGCTAGTATTCCTATGGGGGAGAGATAGTTCAAGAACTTGGAGATATACTTGTGACACTCTTTATGAACATTGTATTAAAGTCTCCAATCTCATGAGTGCAATAGTGAACCTACCTTCCCACATTGGGAAGGGACACTCCTCACTAATAGTTCACTCGGTGCTAAGCTAGAGTCCCTTTTTGAAATATCTTTAAGTCATCTTTTAACAATCATAACTTTGTTTAGGCCATAGGAGACTAATACTATTTATATTCATAATCATTATCTCATTAGGAATTGCATGAGAATGTACTTTCAATACAACCCTCATATGTGAGATCAACACATTATCATCATTATGTCATAATAAGGCACATAGGCAATTCGTAACCAACCTTATATCATTTCATCTTAAACATAATCTCACACTTTGACATAATCAAGACATTTCACTTACATCATCATACCAAGCACTTACTTGATACAATCATAAGACATGCTTCAATTGAACTTCATCACCAAGTACAAGCCATTACAATTGAAATAAAGTTTAAAGATCACAAAGTCTTACAAATTCTTCTTTTACAAGCCATCATCATTGGTCGTACCGTCAACCAATCCAGTTTTATCTAGAAATAGGTATAATAACATCATTCAATAGTAATTAACACAACAACTAAGTCAATTACATCAATACTAATCAATTCAACATGAGTTCATAACATAGGGTTAGGGAATTAGGGTTAATTCATGATCTATTCCACAAACTAGGTTAAATCATCAAGCATTAACATAATTGAACATGAATACATCATAATGTAATCATAATCATCAAAACAAACCATAAACAATACAATTTAGAAGATCAATTTCGGATTTGAAAGAAATCCATAAGAAATCATCTTTTAGAAACCAATTTTGGAAGAGCCCTTTGGGGAACAGAATCCCAAAGGTGAAAGGTTCCCAGACCTTGTTATTCTTTGAAGATTTATCGAGAAAATTTTACTTCTTGCTTCCCTATATCCCTTAGAACTTTCCCTTCAATGGTGTCTTCTTTGGGAAAGAGAAAGTAGAGAGAAGGTAGAGTGATTTAGGTTTGGAAATTGTGGGGTGTTAAGTTGAGCTTAGGCTTAGGGTAGGTTATAAAGTCAATTAATTAATTTGACTAACCACCCCTTGAACCCTAAATAAACACCTGACTAATTAACCAGTTAGTTGGACTCACTCAAAACTAGACAGTGAAACTCAGGCATGACCTACGAGACCATGACCTACGGTCTGTAGGTCAATCTACACCCTTTCCCCCAAACCATCCTGCACATTCGTAGTTTTGGTAAGAGACCATGTTTTTGGATATTTTGGAACAATGGGTGTGTGTTGGTTGAGAAGGCATCGCCGCCCCGTCGATTCACCAACGCCTCGTCGCTTGCAATCATAGGTGGACACTAATTTTGACATCTTTTTGGCCAAAATGGAAGGATTCTCCTAAAGTACTCTTAGGGTGGTCCATGGGGATTCGTACTTGAACGTTTCAACCATAAAAAAGTTCTAATACTATGTTGACATCTTTCAACAAAATTTCATCATTTTCCCACTCCTAAAACCTCTTGGAATAGGCTAAGATACACTAGCACTTTTTTAGAATTTTCCAGACGTCATGGACGTTCTTGGACGACTTGTCTCTAAAACTTCCTTTATCACTTATAAACATTATTTATGACATTAAAAAAGTTTTAAAACCCTTAGAAAATCATGTGAGGCTCTATATTAGGTCTTGGACTTTTGGAGTGTTACATTATTCCTCCCTTAGGAAATATTCGTCCCCGAATGACACAAAATATCTTGTGAATGGAAAGGATAGACTCAATACTAGAAAGACAACAATAAAATATATATTCAACATGAGTTACAACTCAAATTAAAATAACACCATGGAATTTACACATAGAAACTCAAAAAATCATTTACTACATATAAGAACTTAACATCACAACATGAGAAATTTCCTTCCAACATCAACATGAGCTCAACACAACAAAAAGAGTCACTTATGCCAAAACTCATTTCAAAACACATCAACAGGCTCAATAACATTTCATTTTGCAACTACATACCAAATACAAAAATAAGTGAAAATCAATCTAAAGAGCATCTTTTCAAGAAAATCTCACTTTAGCAAAACTTTTAAAATTTTTATGCTCATCTTTGCAAAAGAAGTCAAATTCAATTTTACTCATTATATTAGTTATTAATAGGAACAACTAACCTTAGTTATCAAAGAGATAAGGATAACGGGACTTCATGTAAGCCTCGGCCTCCCATGTTTCTCCCTCAACTAGGTGGTTCTTCCATAACACCTTTATGGAAGCCACCTCTTTAATCCTAAACTGCTTCACTTGTCGATCAAGGATTTCCACCGAAACCTATTCATTGTAGAGGTTCTAATCCACACCTAGACATTCAATAGGAAGAATGAAATCGGGGTCACCAATGCACTTCATAAGCACAAAAACATAGAATACCGCATAAATCAAAGCTAGCTCACTAGGTAATCTCAACTCGTATACAACCTTGCCAACCCTTTGCGAAATTTCATAGGGACCCACACAACTAGGACTTAACTTCCCTTTATTTTCGAATCTCATCACCTCTTTCATAGGTGAAATTTTCAAGTACACTTTATCTCCTTCTTTAAACTGTAAACGTTTTCTCCTATTGTCGGCATAATACTTTTGCCGACTATAGGCTGTTTTTCATTGGTTCCTTATAATATGGACTTTCTCTTAAGTTTGATTTATCAATTTGGGACCAAAGAGTGAAGACTCGCCAACTTCAAACCATCCAATAAGACATCTACATCTCCTACCATACAAGACCTCTAAAGGAGCCATAAATATAGTTGAATGGTAACTATTATTGTAAGAGAACTCAAACAAAGGCAAATGTGATACGCTCAAACTTATTTCTCAAATAATAAGTAAAGCGGTCGTATAAAGTAAAGAACCAAACTAATGAGGTTGGGATCGTTCCCATGAGGAAAATAGTTCAGACTTAACTTCAATCTATTATTACTATTATTTAGTCAATTATTTCCTTGGAAAACAAAGACAATAAATGGGCGGTTTTTATTTCTAAATGAATGAAAATAATTAGCTAAATAAAAGTAGACAAGTAACAGATTCAAATGTTAGAGTTTAATCAGTTAATAAAAGTAACTAGGGTTTACGTGTTCCCCACAGGTTCCTAATTTGATAATTCTAACTATAACAATTCTTTCCTAGTATCTTGCATGCAAAGTGATAAGTTATGTATTTCTAAATCCTTGGTCCGGTATGTAGAAAATTTCACTCCGCACCTTGGTCTGGCTACGTGTGTTGCTATACTAACCCTTACCTTTACCTCATATTAAGCATTGTATTCGATATTTGACTAAGCTAGTACCTCGTACAAATAAATACTAGCATATTAGATTGTATACACTAAATCTATGTTGATAATTCTTTTCATATTATCTACATCCTGTTTTCGGCAAGTAGCATTAAGGCGAGTTCTAATGTTGACCATCCGTTAAAATGAATTCTAAGAGAAAGAATTATCAATTCATTGAAGACATTATTCTAGAATTGTTATTTTAGTTAAGTTTTACCTAATTATTCGCCTATGGTTCCCACAACCCTAGTTATGGAGTTTAGTTACCCATAGTCATAATCACAATATTCATATATATGATATAATAATTCATGCACTTACTTCAACGAAAAAGAATAAAATCCAGAAATTTACTTGATTAATCGACAAAATCACCAACAATCAACTCCAATGAAAAGTGTAAGAATCCAAAGTGTAATAATCAAAATAATCTTCTCACAAAGAATATAACATCAAAGTGTCTAATAACCAAGAGTCTAACTATATGAGAGTCTAACCCCAAAAACGAGGTTTTTATAACTATTTATATAAAAGCAAAAAGCTAATAAAAGAAGGACTCTAATTGCTGGAAATCTGTCAAAATGCGGCTGGGTCGACGGACCTCACGATGGATTTTCATGGTCACGACGGGCCGTCATGGACTCCATCGTCCCATACTTTACAAATTCTTCTGCTGCTCTCTTTATTTCCCTCGTCGGCAGGTATGACAGATCGTCACAGGCACAACGGTCCGTCGAGGGTCTTCGTTCCATAACAGTTCAACTCTTGGAATTTGGGTACTGAACTACTTCTCTAATCTTCACAACGAACCAGCAGGACGTACCATCATGTCTATGACGGTCCTTCATGCACTTTGTAACACCACACTTGGTCATACTTCCCAATTTTCTTTCAGCAGCTTCACTACGATGCCACCTACGGACCGTCACAGGTACGACGAATCGTCACAAGCTCCGTAGGTGGTAAGTTTTCTGCATTTCTTGCTAAAAAACTTTCGCGTTCATCTTTACATAGATTTCGTGCAAATAAGAAGAAACTTACATAAAAATTAATATAAAAAAGCTTTTGGGCACACTTAAACTTAAGGAAAAAACATTTAAAAAACGTGAAACCACGGTATATAAACACCCTCAATTTAATTTCGTTGTTTGTCCTCAAGCGACGCACTATGACTCACTACAAAATCTTTGTACAACAGTATTTACGTTTTTCCTTTCGCAATCATTTGGCTATCAATCCCGATCAGTCTCATCATATTTATGCATGTTATTACTATTAGGCTTAAATTATGTGGAATCAGACCATGACACAAACTTACCACACACTAACACCTATCCTCTTCAATTTCTCACCGAGGTGCTAGTATTTTCGGTATTGGAACTAGTGTCCTCATCAAAACATCATCCTCATTTTTCACACAATGATTTCAGTTTGAGTATAAGAATTACTTTTCAACACTCACTCTCAGAACAAATTCACAACTCATTCATACATTTTTCCATAAGCTTTCCTATATTTTCACTTCTTTAAGTTCTCTATACAACTTTTAGGATCACGATAGGAATTTCTTAGCTTGTAACATAGGCTCAGGGTTAGGTAGGGTATGTTTAGGTATGCATTAGTGACTTTTTGCCCTTCTTGACATATCGGCTAAACATACAACTTTACTTTTGTTCTTTTTCTATCTTTGTTCTTTCAACCTCACTTTCAAGAGAATTCCTCATAATAGCCACCCTCAACTCATGGCTTTGCCATGAGTCAAAGTACACAATACCCAAAGTTGGGTCATGGCCATAAAAAGGTTGTTTTTACTGCATTAGCCACCCTCAACTTATGCTTTTGGCATAGGCTGAGGTGCACATGTCCAAGGAGGGTCCAGGGCTAACACATTATTCTCAGAAAAGATCAGTTGGGGTGAAAAAGAAAGGTCTAGTTTAAGCTCAAATCATTTGGATCACAGAAGGATTTATTTCATTTGGTTTTATTATTTAGGCTAAAAATGGGATATATTAAACAAGGGCCTATGATCCTTTCCTAATTGTCTATTGCGGCTTTCTTTTAGCAAGATTAACCAGGCAAGTTCTAGCTCATTACAAATAGTGGACTATTCAAATCTTTCTCACACTCACTTGAAATCTCATTACACTACCAGATTATCAGACACCTAGTTCGAATTTTAGACTGAGGGTCATGCAGTGGTGTATCTCTATGTCATGCTTAGAGCCACACATTTATCAATAACAATGCCTAGTCATGCATCATTTTCATTTCATCAAGATATCATTTTAGCCATCATGATTCAGAGTTAAACTATGTACACAAGATATAGACATGCCGGTTCAACAGTAAAAATAATCAGTCTCTTGGTGAAAAAGAACACAGGCAGGAAAACCTCCAAAGATGATAGTGAATTGGGCTACTCAGACTTCACCCTAGCACTCACTTTCCATTTACCCCACCCCTAACAAAAAGACATTCAATTGTCCCCAATGCATAAAAAGAATTGAAATACGAGATTGGTAGGTGAAGCAAAGCTAGGGCGCAAAGCGCCGACGATCAGCAAGCTGGTGGGGTCCGGTTCCTCGGAACCCACTACCTCTGTAATCTGGACACCCTCAGTAGTGTCCTCATCAGCAACAACACTATCAGCAGTGCTTCAAGCTGTCGCCACATCTCTGGAGCTAGATGCCCCAGCAGCTGACTCTACATCCCTCATCTGACTCGCCTCCTCCCAGCAAGCGAGGCTCTCCTCGCAGCCTCCATCTCATGACGCTCCTTCTTCCGTGCTCTAGCTTCATCCTGCTCTTGACCTCTACGCCTCTTGGCATTTACTAGAGGGGGAGGTGGTGGAATCTCAAAAGTGGGGAATAAGGCCGCCATCACTGTGTCCTCAGCAGGCTCTGCAGAAGGGGCATCAGACTCAGGAACCCTATCCTCTAGGATCATATCAATGTCTGCTCGAAGACTCTCGACCGCAACCTGAAGTATCGACACATTCACCTGAGAGGCTTTCCAGTCTAGCACCCGCAACTCAAAAGCGTCTAAGCACTGATGAACCTTAGCGATCTTCCGCTCTGTGTGCTGGACCATTATCCGCTCCTAGCGCTCTTTTGCCTCAACAATTGACCTCAGCATTCAAGGCTGGATGTGTTGTAGAAGTGTATCCATCTCTGCCTCTAGATTCTAGACCCTAGCAAGCGATACCAGAGCGGGGAATGGGGCTAAGCAAGAGGAGCTCGGGGCAGTGATACTACCCGAGATATACTCGACCGGTGTAGTGTCAGTGTTTCAGAAGTAGCCTACATAGACGTGCGAGCCTGTGCCAGCGTATCAGCCAGATTGTCATCACGTGGAGGCAACTCTAGATGGGGCCCTCTACGTGGAGCCAACTCATTGGTCTCATCCCTGATGAGGCTGATATCAACAGTGCCCAGCGGAGTCTTGAGCTGATCAATGGGCCAGATGGGCACACCTGCAGACCTGCATAAAGAAAATATCATGCACGAAAAAGGGTAAGTAGTTGTGACCTTAAAAGTACTCTCGTGCATGATCGCCTGTGGAAGCCAAACAAACTCCACCTCAAACCCGGCTATCATCGCTGCCATCATAACTACACGATCCCACATGACTATATTATCAGCGGCTGTGGGGGAAAAGCAGTGGTGGATAATCAACTATAAGAACATCGCCTTGAAGGTCAGGTTAGCCTTCTTAATGGCTCCCTTCCGCTCAATTTCCCAGTCGACACCCTCTCCATTAACAGACAAGTGCAGGGCCATCCACCTCTTGGTGGTCTCTCTCAGCGATGGATTATGCAAGAATTGGCCATCTTTGACAATTTACCACCGGTAGTCAAACTCGGCAGTGAGAAGGGTCCGGTTGGCATCAACATCCTCACCGTATAGATACTGGCGAATGGTAGGCGGGGAGATATCAACCTGAATGCCACGTACTCGGACATGCTCAAGTGGGGCCTGTTTGGAAAGGGAAGCCCGCTATCAATATGTGATCTGAGAGTAGCCACGTAGGAGGCATGGACAACCTCTTCACTTTGACGGCCCAAAGAACGCGCTGTCTATTCTAGTCGGTGTCTAGTGAAGAGATTGTGGATCTCTGGCATAGTAGGGAGACTTCTCGTAAGGACCCGCCTCTCCAATGTAAGGGTCCGTGTCATGAATCCTTTCTCATTCAGAAATTTTGCATCTGAATAAACTTGATACTGACTGTCACAAACCACCGATTGGGCTGGTCGGCAATCGGGGTGAGAGCACAAGTCGGTGAGCTGAGAGTGGATTCAAGACTGTCAGCCTCATCAAAAGAGGCAGACTCTGCAGCTGTGGCGGGTGGAGGGACTTGAACAGACCCGGAGGTTTCCCCTGACCACAAAACTCCTAAAGAGCTTTCATGAGTAGCTGACCTAGAAGGTGTGACGGCCAATGTGCGCTCCTCATCAAATTAGGAGGCAGTGACTCCGCCGGACGCCACCTTTTTAAGCGTATCTCTGGCAGCTCGGGATGGAGTGGTAGTGCCTGGGGGCACGTACTCGGGGTCACACTCATTATCAGAGCTAATGACCAGGCGGGCAGATGGGGCGACAGACTTTGGTCACCCACGTGCGTAAACTCGATCTTATTTTGGTACCATAATAGATAGTACCTATGAAGAATCAATATTCGTACGAGAAAGAGCAAACAAGACGAGCAAAAATGAAACAAAATAAATATAAGAGCTAAGTTGTAATGACTTTTCTGTAGTAACAGTGAAACACGATGGACCAGGTGACGGTTCATACCGTCATGGGGTCCGTCATGTCTTACTTAAAACTATGTTTATGTGGAGACCCCTGAAGGAAAGTCTCTGATAGTTATAACGCATAAGCAGGAAGTACCGTCGTGATGATGATGGTCCGTCATCGATGTCCGTCGTTGGACACTTAGAACAAGAATGGGGACCCTTAGGAGAGGGGTCTCTGACCGTCATGACGGTTTATGCAGGACGGATCGTCGAGGGTATGACAGTACATCATAGGTGTCCGTTAGAGGACACTTGGAAAAATAATGGAGACCCTTAGGAGAGGGGTCTCTGACCGTCATGACGGTTATGCAGGACGGACCATCGAGGGTAGGATGGTCCGTCGTAGATGTCCATTAGAGGACACTTGGAAAAAGTTGGAGACCCTTCAGAACAGGGTCTCTGACAACCAGAACAGTTCTGCAGGACAGACCGTCAAGGGTATGACGGTCTGTCGTATATGTCTGTAAGAGGACACTTACAAAAAGTGAGAGATAGGGTCTTTGGCAACCAGAACGGTTGTGCACGACGGACCGTTGTGGGAAAGATGATCTATCACATGTGTCCGTTGAAGGAAGCTTAGATAAAGTGAGAGACCCTTAGGAATAGGGTCTCTGACAACTAAAACGGTTCTACAGGACGGACCGTCGTGGGAATGAAGGTCTGTCGCATGTGTCCGTTGGTGGATACTTGGAGAAAATTTGACTATGGGGTGTTGGGGATGTTGGAAAGGACCTTATGACGGTCTGTCGTTGGTACGATGGTCCGTTATCGGGGTCTCGTTCTGTCATTCAGTGAAAAAACTGAGGATGCCACATCCATCCTCTGTGACTCACATGGAATACTTACTGTTAACCTATACGTTTCTACCCAAATAGCTAGTAAACTAGCATTGCTAAAACACCTATTTCTAGAGTTTTAACAGGGCAATTTATGGATTCTCAAACTAGGTTAGACAAAATTGGATCAATGAATGAAGACCCATCAATAAGAACTAGGCTAATATTGATTGAAAAACAAAAATGCAATATAAATGGGTAGAAATCAGAGACACATACCTGAGAACAGGAGAAAGACAAGCAAGTGAGGCACTTGATTAGCAAAAACAGAACCACAACAGCAAACTCCGACTAATAGAGAGTAAATTTAAGGAATTGGGGAATTGGGGTCTGATCGTTTGAAAGAGAGGTAGGAAGTGGTTGTTTAAGAGGGAGAGAATGGGAGAAAGAGGGAAATAAACCGTTCAAATGAAGGGGTGGGGTTTTTTATAGGATGATTTTTTTTTAAAAGTTCCCAACAGGGTCGGGTCGGGTACACTCATTAATGACGCGATAAGTGCCTGACGACGGTCCTTCGCAATTACGACGGTCCCTTATTGGTTCCGTCGCATGTGTCCTACTTTTGAAAATAACTGAAAGACGTACTTGGCATGACGGATTCATGCGATGGTCCGTGGCGTGTGTGACGGAACGTCGATTTGTCCGTCAGTGACTGCTGCAAAGTGATTTTCTGCAGAATTTCCTGGTGATGTGCCTGCAAATTTAAAACCCATTTGTAGAAAATTCTACCATTACTAGAAAGAAAAAACAATAAGTATTGGGTTGCCTCCCAACAAGCACCTGATTTAACATCGCGGCATGACTGCAGACACTTGATTACTCATACTTCATCAAGATTGTATGCCTCAATCACTTCATTCACTGATTAAGCATACCAAAAATTGATTTTTATCTGTTGTCCATTCAACTGAAACCGTACACCCTCCTTGTTTTCCAACTCAACTGCTTTATGAGGGAATAGTTGGGTAACCAAGCAACGGCCAGTCCATTTGAACTTGAGCTTGCCCGGAAACATGCGCAACCTATAATTGAATAAAATCACCAAATCCCCAACCATAATCTCTCATTTTTCAATTTTCAGGTTATGGTACTTCTTCATCTTTTCTTTGTAGAGGGCTGAGCTTTCATAAGGTTTTAGGCAAATTCATCAAGTTCATTCAACCCAGTTAACCATTGTTCTGCAGATTCGTTCCAATCCATTTCCAACTTTTTTAAAGCCTACATGGCTTTCCCATATACAAGTTGGTATGGGGACATACCTATGGGAGTCTTATACACTGTCCAGTAGGCCCAAAGAGCATAATCAAGCCTTCTTGACCAATCCGTTCTACTAGCGTTCACTATTTTTGACGATATCTGTTTGATCTCTTTATTTGACACTTCGACTTGCCCACTAGTTTGAGGGTGGTAAGGAGTGGCCACATTATGGAGAACCCCATATTTCTCCAATAATCCATTGAACAATCTATTGCAAGTGGGAGCCCCCATTAATTATGATTGCCCTTGCGGTACAAGAACGAGAGAATATATTCTTTTTAAGAACACACTGACACTTTTCCCTTCGTTGTTTGCGAGGGCGATAACTTCCACCTATTTAGATACATAATCAACCGCTACTAAAATATACGTCATTCCATGAGAACTCACAAAAGGGCCCATAAAGTCAATACCCCAAACATCAAATAACTCAATCACAAGAATGGGGTTTAGAGGGAGCTCTTGTTTTCTTGAAATGCCGCCATCTCTTTGGCATCTATTACATGCTTTAGCAAACTCATAAGCATCTTGATGAAGGATTGGCCAATAGTAACCACATTATAATATCTTATGAGCGGTTCGGATACCACTATGATGTCCACCAACGGGTGAGGAATGACATGCTTAAAAAACACTCAACATCTCACATTTTGGCACACAACGCTGAATAAGTCCGTCGGCACAACGCCATTATAAATATGGTTCATCCCAAAAGAACTTCTTCACATCGTACATGAAATTTTTTCTTTGATGAAAGGACAAGTCCGATGGAATAATATCACTAACCAGATACTTTGCGAAATGTGCAAACCATGGAATCATGTCTTGTGAAGTAGCCAATACATGCTCATCGGGGAAAGTATCATCAACATCAATTTTATCAGCTAACTCTCTCATAGCTTCATCTTATAGTCGGGACAAGTGATCGACAACTTGATTTTCTGTCCCTTTTGTATCCCTCACTTCAAAGTCAAATTCTTGTAGAAGTAATACCCAACGAATCAACCTTGGTTTGCTTCCTTCTTTGCCATCAAATATCTCAATGCTGAATGGTCAGTATGCACTGTAACTCTAGTACCTAGCAAATAGGAGCGAAATTTTTCAAAAGAAAGACTACTGCAAGGAGTTCTTGCTCAGTCACTGTGTAGTTCTTCTGAGGTTCATTTAGGGCTTTACTAGCATAGTTAATGGGGTGAAGGATTTTGTTCTTTCTTTGTCCTAATACTACACAAAGAGCTACCCCACTATCATCGCACATCACCTCAAATGGACTGTTCCAATCCGGAGAAATAATGATAGGTGCAGACACCAATTTTTCTTTTAGCTCGCCGAATGATTTAAGACAGCATTCATCAAAAAAAAATTTAGAATCTTTCTCCAGCAGTTTGCACAGCGGATGTGCAATTTTTGAAAATCCATTGATGAATCTACGGTAAAAACCTGCATGCCCAAGAAAGCTTCTAACACCTTTTTATAGAGATAGGTGGGGGAAGTCTCTCTATTACCTCGACTTTAGATCGATCAACCTCTATGCCCTTTTCTGAAATGCGATGACCCAAAACAATACATTCTTTCACCATGAAGTGGCATTTTTCCCAATTTAGTACTAAATTGAAGTCTCACATCTCTTAAGGACCTCATATATATTTTTCAAACACCGCTCGAATAAATCACTAACCACAGAATTATCATCCATAAAAACTTCTATAGTATCTTCCACCATGTCGGAGAATGTCGACATCATACATCTCTGAAATGTGGCGAGTGCATTGCACAACCCAAATGGCATTCTTTTGAACAGAAAGGTCCCATATGGACAAGTAAAAGTGGTTTTCTCTTGATCTTTTGGTGCAATAGAAATTTAATTATACCCCGATTATCCATCAAGAAAACAGTACCACCATTTTTTGGGAAGTCTATCTAACATCTGATCCATGAAGGGCATAGGAAAATGGTCTTTTTCAGTCCATGCATTTAATTTTTGGTAATTGATACAGACCCTCCATTCAGTAACCAGCTCATTGGAACAAGTTCATTTTTCTCATTGGGGACCACAGTCATTCCCCCTTTCTTAGGTACACACTGAACAGGGCATACCCAACTACTATCGACGATCGGATAGATTACTCCTGCATCTAACCACTTAATGATTTACTTCTTCATGACCTCTTGCATAGGTGTATTTAAGCGTCTTTGGTGCTCTATTCTTGGCTTATGATCTTGCATGAGTTTGATTTTATGAGAAAAAAATACCAGGAGGGATCCCAATAATGTCCGCAATCGTCAACCCAATAGCTCTTTTGAACCTTTTCAGCACTTTCACCAAACTCTCAACTTGTTGTTCATTCAGGTCTGATGTAATGATTACTGGCAAAGTGTCACCGTTTCGTAAGAATGCATACCTGAGATGAGGTGGGAGATCCTTTAGTTTTGTAGCCTCCTCTATTGATGGTATCGGGGGTGGAGACTCGCGATTCTTCATATCTAACTCTTATTTCTTCAGATTAAACCGAACATCACCTCGATTAAGAGCCATGACTAATGACTCATACTCTAAAACATTGTATGATATAGAAGATACCGATTGGAGCTCACCACTCTACCTCATGGACCTACGAATGTTGAAGGTTACTTCCTTATGGTTAAACCAAAATTTCATCTGCTCCTTTTCTATATCTACTAAGGCTCTTCCCGTAGCAAGGAATGTCCTCCCAAGAATAATGGGCACTTCAAAATCGACTTCACAATCAAGAATAACAAAATATGCGGGAATTATGAATGACTCCACTTTTACTAGCACATCGTGGAGTATCCCTATTGGCCTTTTTATTGTTCGATTGGCCATTAGTAGCCGCATCGCAGTGGGCTTTGGATCACCCAAACCCAAATTCTTGTAAATCGAGAGGGGCATGAGATTTATGCTTGCCCTCATATCACACATGCTTTTGCAAAATGAAATAGCCCGATTGTACAAGGAATAGTGAACGCACCCAGAACTTCTTTCTTTTGTACGAGAGATCTTGTAACAATAGCACTACAATGTTGCATTCTATCATCATCCTCAAAAGTGACCGATCTTTTCTTAGAATCCAGATCTTCCATAAACTTGGCATAACCGGGCATTTGTTCTAAAGCTTCTACCAAAGGGACATTGATAGAAAGTTGGTTCAACATTGTTATAAAACGTCGTTATTTACCATCCTCGGTCTTTTTCACTAATCTTTGAGGAAATGGGGGTGGTGGTGTAGGCATGGGAGTTACCTTTTTAGGCACTTCAACATCTTTTTCCAGTGTTATTTTCTACTTCACCATTAACCTCTACCACTTTATCAGTATCTTTTGTCATCTTGTTCTCGTTAGACGGCATAGGTGGGTCAATGGTTAGCTTGCCACCGCGAGTAGTGATTGCCATAGAATGTCAGTTATTTTTCAGATTTTGGATTGTGTTGCTAGGTAGAGTTCCCGATTGTCGTATGTTCACAGTCGCAGATAATTGGGCCAATTTTAACTCAAGCTGCATAATCGATATTTGATGTGTATCGACTTTCTGCCGAATACCTGCTAAATCATTCCTCAACTCTTTAGTATGCTCATCACTAGCATCGAACCTCCTCATCATTTTATGCAACATATCCTCAACTCGCGCCATACTAGCTCCACCATCCCTAGAAGTAACTTCCCGATTTTGAGGAGGAACATAGGGTCCATTCCTATCATTTCTATTGCCATAGTTACCCCTGACTCAAGAGGTACATTGGAATACAATATCTTAACTCACGAAGTGTAACCACCTCTTGTTCATATCCACTCGCTTGTAGGAATAACTCCCTACAGATTCTCAACATTCACTACTAAAGGTGAAAGATAACTTTTGGACACCACATCTCAACTCACTAAGGTTATCCGTCCTCCAACTTACACTAGAAAGCTCTTGGGAATAGTTAGGTTGCTACTAAATACTTATTCTCAACTCACCAATAATGTTAACCACAAATTCCCCTTCTTACTTAACTTAGCTTCATCCATTCATTCAAGTGTGAGTGTGTGTACATGTGAACACACCTTGCACATAAGCATTATTTCATTTACATTTCATTCTATACATGCTAAGACCTTCTTTGATCACATCAAACCCGTTAACAGGCATCAAATAATCATATAAGTTATTTAGACATAATCCTTATCATACTTTTCATAATAAGCTTCATGAAACACATCAGCAAGAATAACTTCATTTAAATATTTTTTCACATATTATGCCTTCATGTAAACACCGCCACCAAGGGGTGGAACGGACCACTTAAGAATCTTTCATAATTAAAAACTAAAAAACATAACCAACTTGCCCTTTAATTCAAGTTCAATCACCTATAACATTTTATCAATAATTCATCATAAATTAGACCTTAGGGTAGTAGTTAAACATCAATAACAACACAAGTAAAGCAAATCTTAAAGAGGACAAAACCAAGCTCATTTAACCCATTCGTAAGAAATAATTTGATAGAAAGCTTTAATATGATTTCATTGAAGTTTTAACATTAAAATAATCAAAAAACATTAGAAACATCATATTTGAATAATTTAAAATGTTTTCATGCAAGACCCATATTTAGAGTTAAAGATAGAAGAAGTTAGGGTTGAAAACCCCTTTTGAAAATCCATTAGAAAGGACTTATTGAATGGAAGAAGTTCAAGGATTACTACAATACAAGAAATAGAAGAAAACCAAATGATTTTTTGTGAACAACGCGACAACCAGCAACCCCTTCTATCCCTTCTTGAATTCTAGCTTCCATGGTGACTTGAGAGAGTCTTTAAGAGAGAAGGGTTTTGGGTTTTTGTAAATGGAGTTTGAAATTATATATAAGGATTTGGAACTACTTAATATACCTAAAAATACCTAAAATATACTTCCTAGTTTCATAAAAGACCTGGGATGAATTTGCTAAGTACCCCAAGTCATTAAAGGAAAAATAACTTTAGGATAGTAATCAAACGACAAATGCAACCAACTAACCGCCTGTCCATCAACGGTCCATTGGTGGGGTTTCTTAGGTTGATACATAGATTCATTTAGGTCCTGGATATCCTACCTTGCAAGTACAAACTATGGGGCAATTTTATAGGTTGTTGGTTGGACCACTGGCGATCGTTTGCCCTCATTGGTGGACACTTCCAAAGCATTCTTAGTCCTTGTCTTGGGACCTTCTATAGGGCCCCTTGTGGGTCCTAGGTGGGGTCGTAACCAAACGTTAAAACCTTAATCATATTCATCTAGGAATTCAAAACATCCCACACCAATTGTAAACAATAAAAACATGTAAATTTCATTAAAACTCATGAAGACACACAAGCACTTTGCAAGGAACATCTTCCGAACGTCATGGACGTTCTAAGAAATTCGGCCTCAAAACATAATAGAACTGTACACACTGCCTAAGGACACTAATATAAATGAATTTTAAAAATTAAATTAAATTGAGAATAAATCATGAATCTCTAGTTCACCGTAGTTCTTTTTTAGGGTTTTATAGGGTCAATTCTTTGAATGGTTTCTTTAGATACATATGTTATGAATGAAATGCATAATGATTGTTCTATATAATGTTGGTATCATATGAAGTTGGTTTCACATTATATATAAGTTGTTGGTCTATACTTCATGAAAAAGGTTGAATACACTTTTTATGATGTTATATGATGTAAAGGCAATGTTTATGATATCTTTTCTAGTTACTTTCTTATGTTGGGTTATGGGGCTTCACATAGACATTGCACTAGTTTCCATTAATTGATACTATAGGTAAGGTCTTTTCACGTATTGAAGAGATGTTGTTTATAACTTTATTATGATATAGCTCTTGAAAATGTAATATGCAGATGTGTGAACCCATATTCTTTTATATTTTCTACACTAAGTGTAGGTTCGGGCTATTGAATATGTTATACTCCTTATTGGAGAACTGCGATTGATAACTCCAAGTTGATGATTCATCAAGTCCGAGGATGAAGAAGCCTAAATCTAGTTTCCATGTTTTCCAGTCAAAGACTTTATTGTAACTTAATGAGACATTTTGTGACTTTATAAGGGTTATGTCCCAACTCCTTTTCTCTTATATGATATGGATATGTGATACGATTTTAGACTATTTTCAATATATGAAAATTCTATTTGAACTTCAAATATAATCTATTAATTTTTCCGTATTTTTATTTTCCTATGAAATGCAATGATATATGCTTGGACTTGTCTAAAGACTCTTGGAGGATGACGACACCGATTACATCTAGGGGGTTATCTCCAGCCGTGACAAACATTGTATTAGAATATAAGTTTGAATAATCATAGAAATAATGTCTCACAAAAACCACATCTATGTAGAGTCTTTTTCATACTTAGGAAGCACGCCATACTTATTATTAAAAGGGTATACGATGCTTAGGAAATTCTCACTTCTTTGCTATTCTTAAGTCGTGCTTCAAGAGTCTTAACTCTGTATATCCTTTTCTTCTAATATTTTTCTTTTGTTTATAGACAATGAATAATAGAAGGGCAGCTGCAAGAAGAGTTGAAGAGGAGATTGCTAACGCGGGAGTTCCTCCCTAAGGTAACTAAGCTCCTACTCAACAACAAGATCCTCTAGGTGACCAAGATCTAGTCAATCCTCCAATTTTTACAAATGGAGAGATAAGAATACTTTCATCAACTTGTTATAAGCCATGATACTCAAGCTCAAGTTTCTACACAAGCTCAAGCTATGTCAGGTCAAGCAAACTTGGAAGTTGCATCCTGTGTAAATCAAAATTCTACTACCATGGCTTCACGCTTAAGCGACTTCTCAAGGATGAACCCTCCCATGTTCTATCAGTGTAAGGTGAATGAATATCACAAGACTTACTTAATAAGGTTTATAATATTTTTATGATATGGGGTGAGTTAAAATGAGAAGGCCGAGATAGCCTCTTATCAACTGAAGGATATGCCTTAAACATGGTGCACTCAATGGAAAGAAAATAGTGCTTTGAGAGCGGGCCCATAAGTGGAGAAATGCTAAAGAAGGTATTTCATGGTTGGTTTTTCCCAAGGGAGAAAAGAGAGGGAAAAGTGGAAGAGTTCATAAACCTTCATCAATAAAGTATGAGCATCCAAGAATACTCATTGAAAAACACCAAGTTGTCCAAATATGCCCCTTCCTTGGTGCCCCATCCTAGAGATGAAATTAGTCATTTTGTGATGGGTGTGCCCGATAATGGTAATACCTCTAAAGTGACTTAGGTGTAACTAGAGCCTAACGTTTGTGTATTGATTTTTTAAAGTCATAGAATATTTAATAATAGTTCTTATAGGCGGCATATAATGTTTCATGATGTTTAGAGGTCAAACCTCCAAGAACGTCCATGACACTCGAAAAGTTTGCCTTGAAACAACCTTGTGTGTCTTAGTGTGTTTATTCAAGTTTTATATGTTGTTTTGAAGTCAAATTGATGTAAGAGGTTCCTAAAAGGTATATGAGTGTAATAAAGGTGGAAACGTCCGGGAAAAACTCCCCGAGGATCGATGAAAGGGTCCTATAGGAGGACGCAAGCCTCAGAATAGCAAGTTGCCCAAGGCAGCAGCATTTTGCACTTAATGAGAGCCACTCCACGTCACGTACTTGTTCAACCAAGAGAAAACACATTTCTCCTCGATGTGGACACATGGAGGACTCCACTTGTTTGGGATTTTATGTTAAGTTTGAGTTGGCTAAAAGGTCCTTTATGTTTAGGGACATTTTTTGATATTTTTAGGGATAGTTATTTGCGGTTATTAGACCTATTTAAAACCCAATTCACCATTCAAATTATAACTCTCAAGTCCAAAACAAAACCTTTCCATTGTTTCTTTCAAAAAAGCTCCATTAATGAAGCTTCGAAGCTCCAAGGAACAAAATTGATTTTTTCAAAATTTTCTCCATCGATTTACTGGGATTTTCATCACAATTAAGGTATAGCTCTTCATAATTGGATATTCTTCCATTCAACGAGTGAATTTCACTGATTTGAAAAATGATCAAAAAGTTTAATTGTCCAATTATTAATCTATCCATGGGTTATTGCATTAAAGGTTTTGAATCATTGAATATTTATTGAATTGTTGTTAATTATATGATTTAACTCAAAACTCTATGAACCGATGTAATTCATGTAACCCTATATTTGACTACTTATTTGGTGATTTCATTATGTCTTATTGCTATTGGATTCTTATGTAGTTTGATTATGGCTATGGAATATGAATGAATCATGCTAGAATTGGTAGTTGGCTGCCCTAAGTTAATAAATTAATATTGTATTATCCTTGGTTCATTAAATGTTGTGATTTTATTTGGTTGAATTCATGATCATGGCCATTGGTAACGGCCTTGGTATATTGTGTTGGATGAATTGGCAATGGATTGAAGTTTTGAAGTTCAATCTATGGATGTTGACTTAACTTTTTCTATATTGTGTACAGTAGGTTTTACATAATAAAGAAGTTTGGTGTGGTCCACTTATGGTGGCAGAGCTTATGTGTTATACTTATGACTAATGTGGCCCTATCAACATTACTTAATGAATTGTGAATGATGTGGCCTCGTTGGCATTGCTTCAAGTATTATGGATTTATCATGTTATAACTTTATTATGTGATTAATATGAAGTTCAAGATGACTTATGTGTTTTTGTGGAGTAAAATCATGAGTCTTTAGTTGATGTTTTGTGTCTCAAGTAAACTATTGTGTAGTCATTATGTGGACTACTTGATGTTCGAATATGATGTGTCTTCAAATATTATATGATACTTTTGGTCACTTATATTTATTATATTATGGAAGTGATTAGGATGACTCATAGATGATATTTGTAATGCCTATGTGCTTCTAGAATGATATTGTATATGTCAAGTATGTGTATGTCTTTTTTTGGTAGACTTATGTACCTTAATTGATACATCTATAATGTTAATATGAGTTCTTGACTTAATATGCTGAAGCTTCTTTGTCTTGTATGTGTGATTAACATGTGAGTTGCACATTTCTAAGAAGGTCCTTATGTGGAACCTTTAACCTAGTTGTAGGGTTATGATATCCTTGAAGTCGAAAGTTCTAATGTTATTCTTCTTGTGTGAATGGTGGACCTTGAGGTTGGTTGGTTGGAAAAGCATAAAATCATCCTTAGGAATATCATTGAGCTATGTTCTAAACAATTGTAAGGCGACCCTAGGGGACCACTTTAGTAAGGTGAGTGTGATTTTGTTATGAACTAGATGGAACCTCTTCATGTGTTCGTTTTTGTGAATTACATTATGTGAACAACGACTAGCACTGAGTGAGTATGGTAAGGGGAGTAGATCTAGTTAGTCACGAGGCTAGAGTACAAAGAAATCCTTCATATTCCTTATCCAGGTGCCTACATAGGATGTGTCCAAGTTGTAACATTGGCAAGTAGAACACCTTCTATCGGAGTATTCTACAACTTCAGATTCCATGCTTAACTATCATGGTCTATGTCAGTCAATGCCTATTCTTATCATATGGAATAGCTAATAGTGTTGGAGAAGTTCTGTGATGTTTAGGTAGTTGTATGAGACGCTATCTATTCATTGCACAATAGTCTTTGAAAATGTTAGTGAGTGAGTCCCTAGGTCTTCTCCAAGACCATTACTTGAATGTCCGAATATAAGATAAATGTCTCTTAATGAACTAGGAAAGATAATGACTTAAGTTGGAAATTATATTAATGACTAAGTACTTATCTAGAGTAGTTAAGGTGTGAAGAGGGCATAGGAATGGTCACTTCGTATCTTACCTAGATAACCCTTCAAAATAACTCTAGTTAGGATACTTGGTTGATTGAGTAGAGATTATCCAAACTTGTGTAGCCTTATGGATTATATAGGTAATCTTTGAGAGGTAAAGCGTGGACATTGTGTTCTTGATTTACTTAAGTAATTTCTTTAATAACCTTTGGGAGGAGAATGTCATATTATATATATGTTATTGTATAAGTGAAGAATGATCCCATCTTAGGTAGTGTAAAGGATATGTTAAGTTTGTGTGAAGGGATTGTATAGGCGGTCGCTTCACAACTCACTCAAGTTAAATTTAGAATCACCTTTTGTAGGAGGATCTCATGTTTATGTGTTTGGTGTATTATAAGTGTGTATATCTCATCATATGTGGTCTTAAGGATCATTTAGGTGTGCCTTGAGAGGGTGTATGGGCTATCTTTTATTGTCTTACTTAAGTGAGTCTTGGGATAGCTTTTAGTGAGGGAATTACATGTTAATTGGGTTCACTATAACTTTTGATAGTTCAGTATAACATTTCATAAATTGTGTTTAAATGCTTATGTGTTATATAATGTGTTTCAAAGGTGTTAAATGTTGTTATTATGCCTATAATATGATATTTTTTTTTTATAAAAAAGACAATATTTATATTGAGTGTCTATTTTTCATGATTTTATGCATTAAGCTATACTTGGGTACAAGTGCTTCTACTAAATACATACATTTTGTTATATCTAAAGGTGTAAGTGGAAGGTGAGAAGGATCGTGAAGGAAATTTTGGATTTTAGTTATCTGTCAAGAAAAGTTTGTAGTATGTCCTCACTTGACTCGAGCGCATAGTCATCTATAGATGTCTTTATTTCAAAGTATTGTAATAGACTAAGTATTTGTATATTAGTATTGTATGTGTTGTGTCCCAAGTATCTTGAGTCTAAGAATGGCATATATGAGACTAGCGTTTCTATGATTTTAATATGAAATAATTTTTAAGA
The DNA here is from genome assembly GCA_027704785.1 of Solanum chmielewskii. Taxonomy (NCBI): domain Eukaryota; kingdom Viridiplantae; phylum Streptophyta; class Magnoliopsida; order Solanales; family Solanaceae; genus Solanum; species Solanum chmielewskii. Next base: position 17,213,491 of record JAKWIX010000320.1, on the reverse strand, counting down.
TATTCGTGTTAAAAGTTTCAATTCCGCACTACATTTCAGATATCAATATGCAATGATTGATACAAAGAGTCTTGTCCAAGACCTCCAAGAAATCAAGTATGCCATGCCACGGACTGAGAATACCCTAACTTCTAGGGTATACATGTGGGTTGTGAAAAACGTGGTATCAGAGCATAGGTCATGAATGTTTTCTTAGGAATCTAAAAATCTCATAAATACACGTCTAGTAGAGTCTTGACCATCGATGTGTGGCACAACACATCTATGCGTGAGATGCTATAGGAAGATAAAATTTCACATTCTTCATCAATCTTGTGTCGTTCAAATAGAATTGAGGTTTTATGTGTTTTTTCCTAATCTCTTCTCTTGTGTTTATAGTAGATTAAAACTAGAAGGATGGCCGCTAGAATGTCAGAAAAAGGAAGGGTGGATGTGAAAGTTCCTCCTCAAGTTGAGGAAGATGCTCAAGTCTCTATTGGAGTTCAAGGTAATGAGGATCCTGTGGTTCCCCTAGAAATGGCTGAAAGGGAGATTAGAAAGGCTTTACTTACTTTAGCCAAGCCTTGACTACCCACGTGAATAGGGGTATTGAACCTAGAGTGAATGTTGTGGAGAGCACTTTAACCTCTAGATTGAGAGATTTTGTGAGGATGAATCCTCGGTGATTTCTTGTCTCTAAGGTGGGAGAGGATCTCCAAGTATTTCTAGATGGTGTATACAAGGTGTTGAGTGCCATGGGGGTGACTTCTAGGGATAAGGCGGAGTTAGCCTCATACCAATTGAGGGAGGTTGCTCAAGTGTGGTACACTCAATGGAAAAATAATAGTCCAGTTGAGTCGGTTTATATAGAGTGGGAAGATTTTAAGAAGGATTTTTTAGGGAAGTACTTTTCCCGTGATAGAAGCAAGGTGAAAGTTGAGGAGTTTATTAATATCAATCAAGGCAATATGAGTGTTGAGGAGTATTCCTTGAAATTCAGTAGGTTGTCTAGGTATACTCCATCCTTGGTGTCTAAGTCTAGGGATGAGATCCATAGGTTTGTGATCGGTGTTGCCGACCTTGCGAAAGAAGAGTTTCGTACGACTATGTTACATGATGATATTACTCTATCTAGGCGTATCGTGTATGCTAAATCCATTGAGGAATTTAATCTTAAGAGGATCACTTAAAACATGAAGAGGAGTGGAACAAGTGAGCAAAACAAATCTAGGTTCAAGGAGAGAGATCAAATTCAAGATGGAGCTAGTGCTCCTAATGTCAAACTTGAGAACGGAAGTGGTTCTCAAAATGGTAAGTCTACTTCTGTCACTATGGAGAATTTCTAATGTACAAGGAATTGCTTTGGTTGTGGTAAGCATGGACATAAGGTACGAGATTTTCCTACTATTTCTTCCAAATTAAGAGACGGTAAGAAAGTTACTCCAAGTGTTCCGGGTAATGATGCTCCACAGAAGAATCATTTATATGCACTCCGGGGCAAGAGGATCAAAGCAGAATGGGGATGATGATGATGGTAAGTTATAGTTCCTTTCTTTAGTGTTATGACTTCCTTGTAAGTTGGGAAGTATGCTGATTCGTAGAATTTTGATTGTTGTTTCATCTGTCCTATTCAATTAAAGCTTGAGAATAGAATGTCATAGTAGCATGTTATATGTTGCATTGTGTTTAGGCGACTTGTAAGAATTGAATTTAATTGATTCCTTGCATTGTGGATTTCATAATGTTATGATTATTTTGTAAAATGTGTTTTTATGGTTTTATCTTTCATATTAGGTTCTTCCCATAACCAATTGCCTAAATGTAGCATTTTTAGAATTTTGAAGTATGTTCACTAGCAGGGAATTTCGCTCACTATAAGATTTTTACAAAATTGCATAATTCATTCTCTAGTTGAAATTTGTTTTAATGTGTATCTTACAGATGTATATGAGCATTAAAATGAATTTAAAAGGATCTTTTTGCTATTTGGAATAAATGATGTGAATATTATGGCATGATAAGTCGTAGATTTATTTCTAGCTTGTTGTTCTGTTGTGAGTCTCTTGATTATGTGAAATTGATGTTTCTTCTAGATGTTTGTACTTTACAATGTTTTATGTAGTATGAATATGATCTTTTAGTTGAGTCTATATTCTTTGGAAGTGTTCGGAGAGTGGCAAGCGTCATTCGAGGACGAATGTTGTCTAAGTGAGGGAGATTGTAATACCTCTAAAATGACTTAGGTCGAACTACAACATAAAGTTTGTGTATTAATATTTTAAAGTAATAAAATTGTTAATAATAATTTTTATAGGCGGTATATAAAGTTTCATGAAGTTTTGAGGTCAAACGTCTAAGAACGTCCATGACGTTCGAAATGTTTGCCTTGAAATGGCTTTGTGTGGCTTAGTGTGTTTAGTCAAATTTTATATGTTGTTTTGAAGTCAAATTTATGTGAGAGGTTCCTAAAATGTATATGAGTGTAATTGTGGTTGAAACTTTCAGGCAAAACTCATCGAGGATTGAAGAAAGGGTCCTAGAGGATGACCCAAGCCTTGGGCTAGCAAGCAGCACAAGGCAGCAGCATTTTGCACTTAGTGGGAGCCAGTTCGCTTAGCGGACTTGTTCCAAAAATAGAAAATTTTTTCTCCACGTCATGGACACATGGTAGACTCCATAAGTTTGGGATTTAATATAAGAAAATAATGAGGGAGCAGCTCCGCGTCGTGGAGTTGTTTCCCTCCGCGTCCCAATTCACCATTCAAATCATAACCCTCAAGTCCAAAACAAAACATCTCCATTATTTCTATCAAAAACCCTCTATTGGCGATGCTTTGATGATCCAAGGAAGAATATTGATTGTTCCATGTTTTTCTCCATAAATGTAGTGGGATTTTCATCATAATTATGGTATGGCTCTTCAGCCTTGTATATTTTTCCATTGAAGGAGTTAATTTCAATGATTTCGAAAATGATCAAAAAGATGAATTGTCCAATTTTGTTACCTATCCATGGTTTCTTGCATTAAAGATTTTGAATCATTGAATATTGGTTGAATTGTTGTTAATTACATGATTTTAACTCAAAAACTCTATGAACCCATGTAATTCATGTAAACCTAGATTTGTCTACATTATGGTTGATTTGATTGTGTCTTAATGTTATTGAATTCTTATGTAGTCTGATTAGGGTTATTGAATTATGAATGAATCATGCTAGAATAGCTAGTTGTCTTCCCTAATTTCATAAGTTCTTGTTGTATAAACCTTGATTCACTATGTATTGTGATTATTGGGTTGAATTGATGATCATGGCCATTGGTAAGGGCCTTGGTATATTGTAATTGATGAACTGTCAATGGATAAAAGTTGTGAGATTGGATGTATAATATGTTGAGCGAAATTTCTCTATATTTTGTAAAGTAGGTTTACAGCAGTAATTATGTTTGGTATGGTCCACTTAAGGTGGAAGTGCTTATGTGCTATACTTGTGACTAATGTGTCCCTGTCAGCATTACTTTATGAATTGTGAATTATGTGTCCTCGTAGGCATTATTCAAGTATTATGGCTTTATCATATTTTAATCTAATTATGTGAATAGTATTAAGGTCAAGATAACTTATGTGTTTATGTGCAGTCAAATCATGATTTCTTTTAGTTGATGCTTTGTGTCTCTAGTAAACTATAGTGTAGTCATTATGTGGATTACATGATGTTCTAATATGATGTTTCTTGATATATTATATGATACTTTTTATCACTTATATTTATGATATTATGGTAGTGACTAGGATGACCTATAGATGATATTTGTAATGCAGATGTTCTTCTAGAATGATATTCTATATGTGAAGTATGTGTGTGTCTTGTTTTGGTAGACTTGTTTCCCTTACTTGATACATCCACAATGTTGATATGAGTTCTTGAATTGATATGCTGAAGCTTCTTATTCTTTGTATGTGTGAATGACATGTTACTTGAACATTCCTAAGAAGGTCCTTTATGTGAAAAGTTCAACCTAGTTGTAAGGCTATGAAATCCTCGAAGTCGAAAGTCGTAATGCTATCGCTCTTGTGTAAATGGTGGACCTTGAGGTTGGTTGGTTGGAAAAACATAAAATCATCCTTTGGAATATAATTGAGCTATCTTCTTAACCATTGTAAGGCAACCCTAGGGGACCACTTTGCCGAGGTGAATGTGATTGGGTTATGAACTAGTAATGGAACCTCTTTATTTAAACACAACCCAAAAGAATAGGATGCTGACACGACCCTTACATCATAAAATAACATATAAGATATTATATAAATTGAATAATAACTTGACGTAGGCTAACCTAGAATCATATGAGTTCCTTTACTTTAACTTTGGAGATCTCTCCCTGACCTTCACTTAGCAAACATCCTCTAGCCATCAACAACTATACATTTGTGTAAAAAATATGAAGAAGAATGTTATTAGTACAAGAATGCACTAAGTATGACAACCATGCAAAAACATGCATTTAAAGAGGACATTTCATTTGAAATCATGCAACATCCTTTGAGTAAACTTCATGAACATAGGCACAATAATACATTATAGGTCATATACATTATATAGACATAAATTCTACTCATAATACATCATACTTTGAGGCATATTCAATATGTACAATATCATTCTTTTCCTTCATCTTACTTATTTCCTTATGTGACTCACAAGTGTACTTAGTACAATGTATCACCTTGAGATCATCTTACAATAGACTTTCATAGTCATGGTTCATAAAAATAACCGCATATATTCAGAAGTCATAAGCACATCATAAACATAAACTTCACACAAGCATGACAATCTAAGACAACCCTTTAGACACACTAGTTCAATGTTATTGTAGCATCCCATAATACTAATTCCATGAAGTGTACCTAACGAGTCAACATAGACTAGGCATAACATACTCAACAAGTCATAACACTTTCATTTATAACTAGACATAAGGCACATACTTCATACATCATATAAGGACTATTTCCTGTACTACAACCTTAGTAGTACCTCATTTAGTTCATATCATAAGTAAACCACTATCATAACCCCTTCACAAGAATACTTGTAAAATGTACACATGGAGTCTCATACACCCATATATAATAAGTAAACTCATTTAAAAGTCATAAATGCAATTGACATGCATAATCATAAGTCATATCTTTACTTACCAAATTATTTTAACTTGCACTAATACAATTCATACAAACATAACATGTCTTACTCGCATACATGTACTAATCTTATCCTTTCTTGAAGTTCACTTGTTCAATGCATGGGTAGGGGCCATAATTATACATGTTCTAAGTAATCTCATCAAGGTATTAAGATTAGAGTCCATAATCTTATCTTAGTTTAATTTTTACTTTGGGATACTTAGCCATAATCGACATAGACGGTGTGACATACATGGAATCTTGTGTTCTCCTCCCACACCAAAAAGATGGCTAACACCTGCATAAGATGTAACCAATCATAAATAGCTATGTAGGTAGAAACCATAAGCTACAATGTACGGCGGCACATAGTTATGGAACAAGAAGATTTTTTCTAGAAACCTTGACTTACTAGCATGAAGGTTTCTATGTCATGAGACAAAATCTATTTTTAAAACCCGGACTTGCTAAAAATAAAGGTTCTCTTGTGGGAAGCCGGACTTATTAACGAGAAGCCCCCAGTCTCATTTGTCATGTTCATTCGGTGCTAGGCTTTAACTCTTATTTTTAGATATGTTTAATCCTTTACTGAATTCGTTCATAAAGAATTCTTTAGGAGCTTGCTCCTTTATACATCATATTGCTCAAAGGATTCTAAGATGAGAATGTCCTATCATCATAGACTCTACTTCATATGATAATGTCCTTTCACATGTTCATACATTCATACATTACGGTGTGTGTGTATACAATGTGTGATCTACATTTACATAAAAATTTGTAATCACGCATCCTCATAACTTCATAAATCATATAGTTAAGATGCATAGAAATAGGTAATGGTGCATAGGAGAACTATCCTATACATATTCATCATGAATTTGTTCTATTTATAGTCATGCATGAAGTGTGTGTGTTTGTGTGTGTAAATTTATCAACATGATCATATAATGTCTATAACATAACCTTGAATAAGACAACTTCCAAAGATTATAAGACATGTACAACATTTCTTTAAGTCTCAAATCATACACATAGATAGAGTATTAAGGACTATAGACTACACACACTTACATTACATCATACAATAACATACCCAACTCTAGTATATAAAGCTCCTAGCATACTTTGACCATTCATACTGTGACTCCTCTAAAATGACTTAGGTGAAACTAGAGCCTAACAATTGTGTCATGAAATTTTTAAGTCCGAAATTTTTTAATAATAGTGTAATTAGAGATTTTCTAGAGTTTCTGAAGTTTGGAGGTCAAACATCCAAGAACATCTAAGACCTTCGTATGTTTTTCCTTGAAACATTCTTGTGTGTCCCAGTGTGTATTGACATGTTTTATGTGTTATTTTGAGTTCAAATTAACGTGAGAGGTTCCTATAAAGTACAAGAGAGTATTTGATGTGGAATCTTTTGGGGAAAAATCCCTGAGGACCAACAAAAGGGTCCATGAAGAGTACCCAAGCCTAGGGCTAGCAAGGTGCCCAAGGCCACTTGATTTGTCCATCATAGGAACTAGTCCGCGTAGAAATCTAGGTTCATGGATATCCAAAAGTTGATCTGCATCGCGGATACTAGTCCTAATATACTATTCGGAATTTTTTTCAAAAATGATGCAGGATCAGCTCCGCATCATGAACTTCTTTCCGGATGATGATTCCGGAAATTTAAGTTGAGTTTTACTTTGTTAAAAGGTCCTATATGTTAAAAGGTATTTGGGTAATTTGGGAATAATTATAGCCAGTTATTAGACCTTTTTCAACCCAATTCACCCTTCAAATAAAAATCCTCAAGTCTAAAAATAAACTTCTCCATATCTCTCTGTTCAGAAAACCTCCCTTGATTAAGCTTTGAAGATCCAAGGAAGAAGATTGATTTTTCCAAGTTTTTCTCCATCAATTTAGTGGTATTTTTAATCACAATTATGTATTGTTCTTCATCCTTGGATTCACTTTCACTAAAGGAGTCAATTACAATGATTTAAAAATTGATAAAAAAGATAAATTCTTGAATTTTGTGATCTAGCCATGGGTTCTTGCAAATATTGTTTTGATTCATTTTATATTGAAGGATTTGATGTTAATTAGATTATTTTAACTTTAAAAATATATGAACCCATGTAATTCATGTAACCCTAGAATTGACTACTTTATGGGTGATTTGTTTATGTCTTAATGCTATTGAATTTTTATGTAGTATGATTATGGCTGTTGAATTATGATAGACTGATGCTATAATTTTTTGTTGGCTGCCCTAATTTTTGAAATTCATGTTGTTTTATCCTTGATTCATTATGTATTATTATTATTGATTTGAAATGATGATCATGACAATTGGTAAGGGACTTGGTATATTTTGTTGGACGAGTTGGATATGGATTGAAGTTGTGATATTGAATCTATGATATATTGACATAACTTCCACTATATTATGTATTATAGGTCTTATATAGTAATGATTTTTATTATGCTCCTCTTATTGTAGTAGTACTTATGTGCTATATTTCTTACTAATGTGGCCTTGTCGGCATTACTTTATGAATTGTTAATGATGTGGCCTAGTCGACATTACTGTATGTATTATGGATTTATCATGTTATCACTTGACTAAGTGATATTATGAATGTCTTGATGACCTACGTATTTATGTGGAGTCAAATCATGAGTTCTTGTAGTTGATGATATGTGTGTCTAGAAGACTATGGTATAGTCATTATGTGGATTAATTGATGTTGACCTATGATGGTTTTTGATAGATTATATGATACTTGTGATACTTAGATTGATGATACTATAGTAGTAAATAGGATAACCTATGTATGATATTGGTTGTATCTATGTGCTTCTTTAATGATATGTTGTATGTAATATGGTGAAGTAGGGGTGTATCTAATTTCGGTAGACTTGTTTCCCTTACTTGATTCATGTAGAATGAGAATATGAGTTCTTGACTTAGTATGCTAAAGCTTTGTAGTCTTATATGTGTTATTGACATGTGACCATGAACATTAATAACAAGGTCTTTTATGTGAAAACCTTCAATCTAGTTGGAATGGTATGATACCTTTGAAGTTGAAAGCCGTAATGGTATCCTTGTGTGAATAGTGGACTTATGGTTGATTGGCTGGAACGACATAAAATTATCCTTAGGAAAATAATTGAGCAATCCTCTTAACCATTGTAAGGAAACCACTTTTGTAAGGTGTTATGATTTTGTTGCGAACTCTATATGGAACCTCTTCATGTACTCCATTATGTGAATCACTCTATGATAACAAAGGCTAGTACCACGTGATTATAGTCAGGATTTCCTATATTTTAAATATGACAATAGAGTACAAAGAAACCCTTCATATTCCCTAACCATGTGCCTACATGGGTTGTATCCTAGTTCTATGATTGGCAAATAGAACATCCTTTATCGGAGTAGGGTTGAATATGGATTCCATGCTTAGCTACTCTGGTCTATGTCGGTTATTGCCTATTCTCATCATATGGGATACCTATTAGTGTTTGATACGTTCTATGAAGTTTAGGTTGTTGTATGGGATGCTTATCTAGACATTGCATGATTTGGCTTTCTAGATGTTAGTGAGTGAGTCCCTAGGTATTCTCCAAGGCCATTACTTCAAAGTCCTTATACATTCAATGTCGCTTAAGTGAACTAATGAAGATAATGACTTAAATTATAAAACATGTTAAATGAATAAGTACTTAACTAGAGTACTTTAAGGTTTTCTTAGTTAAGGTATGAAGAGGGCATTGGAATGGTCACTTCATGTATTACCTAGGGATGTTTAAAGAATGACACTAGATAAGAAAAGTAAATTAATAAAGCAGGCATTATTTAAATTTAGGTAGTCTTAATGGGTTATTTAGGTAATCTTGGAGTGGGTGTATGGGCGTTCTTTTCTTGAATTACTTAAGTAAGTCTTTTTATGACCTTTGGGAGGAGAATTTCATATTACATATATGCTATTATGTGTGTTGAGAATGATCTTATCTTAGGTAGGCTAAAGGATCTCTTAAATATGTGTGAAGGGATTGTATGGGCGGTAGCTGCATACCTCACTCAAGTGAACCTTAGATTCACCTTTGATAGAAGGAGCTCATGTTTATGTGTTTTTAGGTGTTATTGATGCTATATTATGATGTATTAAATATTGGTGAAGTTATAGTGAAATCAATGTAAGGTCACTTTGAGTTCACTCAAACTTTACTGTAATGTACATATAAATTGGGTATAATTTGTAATGTGTCCTAAATGTGATGTTTGATGCATATATAAATTATTGTAATTTCAAGATGATGTTTTAATCAAAGAGGGAATATTTCTCATAATTTACCTTTTCTCATGTTTAATGCATTAAGTCATATTTAGTACATGTGTTTGTACTAATTCTATGCATTTTTTTGATATCTAATGGTGTAGGTGGAAGGTGCGAAGCGTCCTGAAGAAAAGCTTGAAAACTAGCATTCTTTCAAAAATTTTGAAGTATGTCCGCACTTGACTCGAGGGCCTAATAGAATAAGTATTTCTGTATTTGTATTGTATGGGCCGTGTCCTAAGTATTCTTGAGTCTAAGTTTGGCATATGTTGAGACTGAGTGTTTTCTATGATTTTTACTATAAAAGATGGTTTCAGATATTTCGTGTAAAAAGTATTAATTCTGCACTACTTTTCGTACTTGTTAAATGAATGATGTAAAAAGGCCTATACAAGACCTCTAAGAGGTCAAGTGCGCCAGTCGTACTCCGAGAGGGCCATATCTTCTAGGGTGTGCTCTCGAGATGTGACAATATTCATCATCATTAGCCTAATTTGACAACTCTTAATGCTAGCATGATCATCACATATACTCAACACTATTCACACACCAAAACCATAAAACTAGTGTGGAAGACTATTCATATACTTCACCTAACATCAATTCACATAGAACATGATACTAGAATCAAGGCTAAATCCTTAAGCTTCCTAAACGTGGAAATCATCATATAAATTCATATTGTATATAATTCCTTCAAGGTCATGATAATCACACATAAGCATATAGAAGAATATAAACACCGCCACCATAAATGGACCACACCCAAAAATGCCCTTCAAGTCCAATTCAATATACATTGTAAGCTAAATAAGAAGAAATAGGTCAAATTACCAAATCTCCAAGCTAATGATCATCTTAATAAATTATCAACAATTTATAATTAATTGATATAGAGAACACTAGGATAAATAAATGTAGTATAATCTACTAACAATTGTATAATAAACTAGTCAAGATCACAAGACCCATATAATAAAATCATTTGAGAGGATAAAGAGATCATAAATTCTTCGTTGAATTGTATTGAAAATCATATTAGAACCATTGATTAATCACATATTCAACATTAGGATGCTTTTGAAATTACTTTAACAATGAACCAATGACTAGTGATGAAGGATGACCATAGCTTATAAATTAGAAAGCCCATGAAAATATAAGAAGAAAGCTCAAAGAATCAACCTCCATAAATTGTTCTTGAGCTTAGTCTTCAATGGAGGTTTGAGAGAATTCGGAAGAGGAGACAGTTTTGGGGTTTTTGATTTGCGTAATGGGTGTTGGGTTTTTGCTTGGGAAAGCGGTTAAATAGATCATAAAAATAGTTTATAACCGAAACTCATAGTTACCAAAACACCCAATACTTATTAGGACTTTTAGACATGTCAAACATGACTTTAAAACGACGCAACCAAATCCGGGTAGTGGCTGCGCCTCGCAGAGGAAGCTCCTAATTTTGCTTTCTATAATTTGAGGCATTTATCCTAGTGTAGCTCGTGTTACGCACAGACAGAGAAAGTTCCAGTCGCGCGACCCGAGGTTTGCTTTACTTCTTGGTTCTTAATGCTGCCATTTGGCAGATTACTTGTCGAATGTTTTGGTCCTGCTCGGGGCCCTTAAGGTGGTCCTCGTGGAACAAGACCCAGACGTTTTTACACTTAACATTTATTTAAGATAATAGGGTAAACTCCACTGTTTTTCAACTCCAAAAAATACATAAAAACAAAGCAACCATACAAGCACACTCTAGTACGTCTAAAGACTATTTTTTGAATGTCTTTGACGTTCTTTGACATTTGTCCTCCAAACCTCTTAAAATCAACTATACATGTTGTAAAACACTTTATTTACAAGTTAATAACCTTTTTACACACATGTGAGTCTCTAGACACGTAATCTCTTTTTGAGGGCCTTGACAATATCCCCCACTTGGGAACATTCTGTAACAACCGTACAAATATATAAGATAACGAATGCTTAATGTGTCTAGAATGCCTACTATTAGACTAGGTTCACACTAATTCATACACGTAGAGACAGGATCTAAACCCTTGAAATAGACAAGCCAACTAACTTGCGGAGTTAGTTGATCTACGAAAGATTGGGTCCGATCCTGTAGGGCTCCCGAATATGATGATTTGCCCCGATGAGTCTTTACCGGATATAAAAAGGGGAGATCTTAAGTTTGAAGGGTCAAGAGGTAAAATGGTCTTTTTCTAGACTAAGGGTAGTATCGTAATTACGTTTATTACGTAATTAATTATTTAATTAATATGGTGGAGGGGCATTTTGGTAGAGAGGGACGAAATTGTCAATGAAGTAAAATCTTGCTCCACCGGTTCGAAACTAGGTGGGACCAATGATTTAATCTGTTTTAATTAATTTGGTAGATTGATTTAATAAATTAATAATTAGTGGCTGATTTAAGAAAATATGAAAATCAGACTTTTATTTATTGATTATTAATTAGTAATTAATTTAACTTAGTGTTGCCAACAAGTCCTAGTTCTAAGGGGACACTACCTCACACTTCTCTCTTTCACGCTTATACATCTACCTCTCACAGCTTTTTTCACATCTTCTCTGTTAACAAACCAGCAACAAAAATCAGAATAAGAACAAAAGTTCTTCACACTTGAAGAACATATAAAAATGCAAACAATAAATACAACTCATCAAAGTAAAGCTAAATGTAACATTTTCGAGGGGTAACGTGGGAGGTTCAGTGTTGGACGTTGGGTTGGTGGTGATTCTGTGCAGCAACTTTTAGTGTTGAACAACACCAAGAACAAATGTGGGTTTTCTCTCTTGAAATCCTTTCTCAAAGAGAAATATCATTTTACAAAATTCAACGTATGAAACTAGGGTTATCCCCTTTATGGTCGAATTCCTTGTCCCTAGTCTCCATCCGGTTTCAATCTAAATTAGGTTAGAAATCATTTTGTTGGTATGGTTGCTGGTATCTAAGTGTGAAATATGATTTTATCTGTGATTTTGTGTTCAGAAATAACAAGCATGTTCAATGATTTCAACCGAAAATGATGTGGTGCAATGTGTAAAATGTTATTTGTTGTTCTTCGTTTTGAAGCCTTAAAATGGCTTGTTTAATGATTGGGATGAAGGTACATAAGATGTGTAATTTGTTATGTTTAAATTTAGTGTAAGGTGGATGATACTAAGTGGAAAAATATAAGCTAAAACAACAATGAATCTACACTTAAAAAACCGTTTGACAAACTGTGAAAATTACACAAAAACGAACATATGAATGTTGTTAAATCAAGGCTAGAATATTTAGTCAAATTTCCAACACTTGATGATGGAGTTTTAGCCAGAACACTTGAGGTTTGCGGAGTTTAAAATAAATTTAAAAAATGTGAGGTCAGTGGGGATTTAACCCAAGCGTTCACTACGTGAAAGCTGGAAAAAACTGAGAGGTGTGGAATTCAAGCCCACAACCTCTCGGCAAAACAAGAGAGTAAAGAGAAATTTTAAAATAACAAAAATAATGAGAGGAGTGGGATTTGAACCCACCACCTCTTGGCAGAATGAGAAGGTAAGGAGAAAATGGAAATTAAAATAAGGATAGGATGTGGGGATTCGAACCCACAACCTCTTGAATGGATGAGAGAGTTAGTAGAAAAATAAAGGAGAAAATAAAATGTGGAGAGTGGAGATTGAACCCACAACCTCTTGAATGGATGAGAGAGTTAGTAGAAAATAAAGGAGAAAATAAATGTGGAGAGTGGGGATTGAACCCACAACCTTTTGGATAGGTGAGAAAGTTAAGAGATAAATTAAAATAAAAATAATGAGCTTGTGGGGGATTGAACCCACAACCTCCTTTCCTTAAAACGAAAAAGGGGAGAAGAACAGGAAAGAAATATTATGGGGTTGACGGGAATCTAACTAGGGTCTCCCAAATCTGAAAAATGCAATCATCAAGTTTAAAATAAGATTAAGTATTGTTCAAGGGAATCAAAATCGGGTTGCCTTTCCCGATTTCGTAGTGACACATAAGTCATACGTAAACAAGTATTTAATGAATGCTGCCTCTAAAGATCAAAATTAATATCTTTGAATATCTACAAGATGCATAAGTCTTGTACCACATAATCTTGGGTAAACATGAATCACTTAGACAAACTATGAATGAAGCCTCATGGCTTGTATATGTTGACTCATATGTCTAACATAAGTTTAAATGTAAGTGAACCTAGGATGTATTTGATGAAATGATGTAAGCCTAGAAGGGTTAATTAAGAGTGTGAAACACACTACATGGCCAAGTGCGTTGGCATATGATGAAATGAATATTCATACAAAAAGGTGAGTAATTATGAAGAGAAAATGTTCTTAAGCTAATTAATGTAGTGACAACATGATAAGAGGCTAATGTGAAAGATGAGAGCAATATAAAATGAGACTAAGTAAATGTTGCCAAAACGTACTCACCTATGAGAGTGTAAAGTTAATTAAGAGACCAGTCTCTATGAACACTCTGATGAAAGTATTGAAGTTAATTCATACTTAATACTAATGATGAGATGAGAAATCATCTAATGAGCTATGATGTCCTCACGCTAGAAGCCAACTTCCATGATGTATTAATTGAATGTAATTGAACTTTATACTGAGCACCGATAGGCTAGCTATGAGCGGTGATGCCTTCTTTTAGGAAGGGCACAAGTTCACGTAACCTATACTGCCAATATAAGGTATGACTGGTGATTGCACTAGTATATGAAAGAATAAAAAATGAAGTATGTATGAATGAATAAAGTAGACTCTGTGTTTGCTAAAGAAGTTCCCTAGTTGAGGTCCCATATGTTGAGCCCTCATTTTGTGAAGTCGTAATATCAAGTCCATGATTCCAAGGTCTGATGACATATGAAAGAATGATATGAACTATGTGATATGATATGTGAAATATGTTATGTGCTGTTTTCAGAATGATAAGTTTGATGATGCATGATACACTCATGGAATGACTTTCAAATCCAAATTGTGTATGTCCATTGTCTTTCCTAATCAAATTTTGGCAAGTCCACTGACTTGAGTTTCCATAACTCATGTTATTAGGAAAAATATATTCTTTCTCATGAACGTCCTTGGTGTGTGCTTACATATACCCATAATTAGTATAATTTTGTAATAATTCCATACAAATATCTAGTTTTAGGTGCAGGCAGAGATGGACGTTAGATCTTACGGTATGACGTTACAACTATCCGGACGTGGAGCTTTCATCCGGACATAGTAGTCCCTCATGCTTTCGAGGTTGTCTAGTGTTATTATTTAGATTAGATGTAGGCTTTAGAGAGTGGAGCAGGTTCCACTAGTGTTTCATTTCTCATTTCATTTCAGACTTTGTATTGGTGTCGTTTTGGCAAGTACACATTTAATGCAACTATGAACTACATCTTTCATTTGATGATCTTAATGTTAGATGGTTGATTGTGAACATTTATGACTTTAAGTAGAATATCTTATACGAATGTTAAATAACAAAAAGTTCAAATTCTCCAAAAAAAAATTAACCTAGATGAAGTAAAGATGACGTATGTAGGCTTGTTTGCAACCTCTGAGAGGTCAACGACACTGTTCTTGGCTGGGGTCTAGATTCCAGTCGTAACACATTCATCCTCGAATGACACTTCGAACTTTTAAAACACTCTCAAGGAATCAATAAACTACAGAGAAGTTCACAACATATAACATGTTAACAAATAAGAGTCAATACACCAAGCTTACAAAGAACACAAACTTCATAGTATCATGCAACTAAAGTAATAATAATCAAATATGGATTACACTTACAATTTCTTTCCATGGTTACATACTTTTTCATACTCATTGAAATTTATATGAACTACCTTCTCCAAAATTTTATTCATGATCATTATATTATCGTAAAGTTAGTCATACAATGGATTTCTCGTGCACACATAGGCTAAATCCACACTCCAACTCAGTTGAATTTATGCAATGCACTTAGTTGCACAAAAACCATGATTCATGTAGGTTAACTACGATCTTATAGCTTAGACATAATACCATCAAGGTCACATATAATATAACCATGTTCAAAAGGTCAATTTATTTTAACGAGTATTTCCTTACTCCAAACGAAAGCATACTTAACTCTTTTACTTATGGAGTCAAAAAATCGCAACTCATACCACACAAATCACAATAATTGGTAGTCATTTCATACAATTTAATTTCTAGTATGACACTATCTTTCTTAAACATGCATCATTTAGGAATGTTGCTATAATTTTTAGGCACACATTGATGACATTGGCTTGACATATCATTACTTTTCAGGAGTGAGACAATAACAACACTTCCTAATTAATAAAAGCTACAAAATTTTCAAGGGAATACACATTTTTCATTTAAGAAAAGCTAAATACTTCTTTTTTCATGACATGGATTCTTGAATCCGCATCGCAACCGTGATCGTTGACCTCTCAGAGGTTGTAGACAAGCCTCTTCTTGCATTCATCATATTCATACAGTTAATTTTAAAAAATTTAAACTTTTTTGATAAGTATGAAGTTTACATTGTCTTCATATAGTTAATACTTAATTGCATCATATACTAAGCTCAACGTAAATGAAAAACCCATCTAACATGAGTGTCAATTCGAAATAGAAAATGAATATATCATAAATAGTTTGTCAAACCCGGTCTTATTACAAATCTTCAAATTGAAAATACAAAAGAAACACTAGCGACAAAAATGACTAGATATGTCTAAAACTAAGGCTAGGCTAAAACTGCAGTATCCTCGAAATAAAGAGGACCTACCAAATAGTTTGGAGAATGCTGATGTCCGAACCGCTGCAAGAGACTTCAATTTGTTCTCTTACATGAACCTATAAAATAGTAATGTTGTATGGAATTAGTACACACTTCTACTATGTATAGGTATATGCATTAACAAATAACGGAAATGCATGAACAAGATGGTTCTTCCTAATCAACATGCTTTCTTAAAAGATCAAGTCACTTGACTTGCCGAGTTCGTAATGGGGAGGTCATTCCATGAATTTTTCAAACATCATACATAGGTTCACATAACATATATTTAATGTTTCATATATCATACATTTCATATCCACGAGAACTTGGAATCATGGACGTAGCATTAAGACATATCAACATATGGGACCTGAACCCGGAGGTCTCCTTTAGCAAACACAGAGTCTGCTTCATTCGTTCATTCGTACTTCACATAATTCATTTCACTCATTCATAGGATGATATAAACACCAGCTATACCTAGGATAAAGTTTAAGACTCACATCCGGATCATGAAGTGCAATGACCAAAAATGACCTAATGTCATTACTTGAATCTAGTTTCACCTCCTGATTGTCTTACAGAAAAACCTTTAGTATCGCTCATTTCATTATCTTAATACTTTGAGGAACTTCAAACTTAACCTACATAGATCACGTGAGCATCATGAAATACGTGTCTCCTCCACACCGAAAAGAGGTGGAGTCATTGGCCAAAGTTAAACCAAAAACATGCTAGATTTAGGGGTTCGAACCAAGCTAGTTCCCTATGTTGGAAACAAAGTTCAAAGACTAGGAGATTTAGGGAGACCCATACCCACCTTGGTGGACATTCTCATCTCATGATATTTATGTGAACCTCCTCCCTTCCCGAAAGAAGGCATCACCACCCATAGCTAGCCTATCAGTGCTTAGTTTAAAGTTCCTATTTACATTATACTCATACATCATCGAAGCTTGCTTCATAGCATGAGGTAGTCATAGCTCATTAGATGATTTCTCATCTCTTCATTACGTATTAAGTGTGAATTTTCCTTACACATACATATAGAATGTGATTGAGACTTGTCTCTTAATATTCAACACTCTCTTAGGTGAGTACTTTTAGTGACCTTTACTTAGGCTTTATTGAGACTTGTCTCACAATTCATCTTCACCTCTTATCATGTTTTCACCATTTTCATTCGCATCATAGTTTAATAGAATTACTCACCTCACTGCGTGAGTGTTCCTTTTTTCATAATGCCATTAACATACATCATATGTTATGCATATGGCCTTTAGTGTAATTTACACTCACGGTGGTACCCCGTTCGGGTTACATCATATCTAGGGCTTACTTTCCTGATTGAAGTGGTCTTATATTTTCTTTCTATTCGAAACTAGGAACTTTAATCACTCCTAACCCGTGCCTCTCTTACTTGTGGCTTAGGTTAACTCACATTGCAACGTATGGTGGGCGTATGCTTCCACACGCACAAGCCAAGAGGCTTTACTCGTATTTGTCTAAGTGTTTCATCATCATCTTAGTGCATATTGTGCAAGACTTATACATCTTTTATATTAAGCCAAGGAACCCGAGTTCGATCCGTAGTTGCTGCATTTTATTTTATTATATGTAAGACTTATGTGCCTCACTTTTTTGGTCAGGGGGATTCTTGTTCAAATCCCATGGGCAGCATACATTTTTAATTATATATGAAACTTATGCACCTGACACGTTTCGCCTTGAGGTCGGGTTAGATTCCCATCCTACACACAACATTATTTCCTTTTGATTTACTGAAGACCTATTCATCTAGTGTTAGAACTTTGAAGTCTCAAGTTTGACTCCTAGGTGTAGCATTTTATATATTTAAATTTTTCCGAGTATTCTCTAATTACAATTAGTTCCTTCGGTTAATTTTTTTACATTTTACTCTATATAATTTTGTTTAGATTTTCATATGAACTTTAACTGATACTTTAGCCTAAACTTATGTCCGTACCATTTTTTTGTGCATTGACGTACATGGCCGAGAGTCATAAACTCATTTTAATTCGGCAATTAGTATTTTCTTTTAAATCATCACTTTCATTTAATTTTCATGAACATTACGGTTTCATCATCATATGTTAATAACACGACAATTACATAGAATATAATTCACCACGTTCTTGAAAATGATCCTTAGAATCACACACACATTAAATGATCATATACTGCCCGAAAACATCACATTGCACAAAATCACAAACGTTCCTAGGATTTTCTACCAGCAAACTTACCAACGCATGCATCAACTTTTCAGAGGATCTAATGACATGGGCATGCGACAGGGCAACCTTATTATTTCTATTGGAGTACGTACTGAACCTTAATAAACTCTTGGTAAAGGTACCAAGAGATCAGAAAACCCATACCTTTTTTAAATTTGACAACCAGCTACAACCACAAGTCCTGACACACATACAATCCTCTATTCCGAACCTTGATTCTGGTTCACAAGTGAAGTTCTCTATGTGATTTTTTAAAGCACTTAGGTGTACAATTTTTCTTTTCAGTTTTTATGGATGAAGTTGAGAATCCTGTAGAACTGTAGGTTTATTTTTCTTTTTTTGAATTACAAAGTAAAGCTGAAAAATGTTTTATGAAGAGATAATGAACTAAGAGTTCACAATGAGCACACTCCTAGTGGGAGTCGTGCACCTCTTTCCCTGGGGGTTTGTTGTGGACTTATTCATCTCAATTTAAATAAAAAAAATAATAATATAATCCATATCTTAAGTTACTATAATGCCCCTCCTTGTTTTTGTCTAATTGAAATCACTTTTTTTCCCCAGGCCTTACCATTTAACAATAAAAAATTACAAGAAGGGGGGCATAAACCTTACCTTCTATGATATATTAGGTGTAAAATTGACTTATCTACTAAGATAATTCAATTTAACCTTAATACAAAAAAGATGCACTCTAAAAAAAAGAAACCTAATACTAGAATGCATAAACTAGGGAGACTCTCCCTTTACATGGATAATAAAAGAAGAGTCTTATTGAATTTGAATTACATCAAAATATTAATGCTAAATAGTATTTGATAAAACAGAAAAAGATTTAAAGACTTTGTAAAATCTAAGGAGGGTGCTTAATTCTCTTAGTCTTTCTTCTTCTAAAGTTGTATATTCCCATCTTGTCCAATATATAGCTTTCTCGAATTGATCCAATTAATTGTTGAGTTGTATAAAAATGTTGTATAATGTCCAACTTGTGACTCCACTTTGATAATAGGTCTGCAGTACCATTGACTTCTCGATATACATGCATGCATTCAAAATGATCCAATTTTCTGCCAATGTCTTGGATTTGTTGTACTATCTGTTGACATCTCCATGGAATTGAGATTGTATTGCATATCCATTTACACAAAATTTCAGAATCTACTTCCAATATAATGTTTCTATATCCATGTTGATCACACCAATTCAATCCATATCTCGCAGCCTCTATCTCTGCAATGTTGTTAGTACCTAAACCAAATGGTATTGAAAATGCATAAATTAAGTTACCTTTGTGATCCCTTAATATGCCTCCTCCTCCAATCTTTCCAGAATTTGGAAGTGCAGTTCCATCAGTGTTTAGTTTGTAGATACCTTCTTGTGGTTTTCTCCAACTAACCATGATCACACTTAGCTGCTGTTGGCATTGTTCAATTAGTTTGATCAAGTTGTACCAGCTATGTTGCCATGGCATAGTTGGAAATGCTACTTTAATGACATGCATAACCTCTTTAAAAATTCCATATTGAACTCTATGGATACTTGATTTCTTGTCTCCATATTTCACAGCACACCTATTTTTCCACAAATGCCAACAAATAATATTAGGTAAAACAGAAATAAATAATTGAAATCACTTAAATCACAAACTTAGTACTTCTAACTCGGCTCAAACCCGAGTATGGCGATCCAGTTAAACACGGATTTGACAAACGATCTTTGACCCATTTTGACTAATTAAAAAAATTATTTAATCAATTAAATATTAGAATATTGTAATTATCATGCTACCCCTAGGTCAAAATTACCTTTTAACCCCTAACACCCTTAAGACATAGGAGTAACCCTCGAAGTCCGGTTAAGACTCACCCGGGTGAATCCTAGTGTTTGGGGCCCTACCATGGCTGGAACTAACCCTACCTAGCTTAAACAACTCACCAAGTTGGTTAGATTAGATGGTTCATAGGTCTGGGGTTCCGGTTCCACGTGCATCCAACCGTGTGAACCCGTCTAACCTATGCATTCTAGGTGCATATAGGTCTTAGTTAGCATAGTTGTTTTTGTGTTGTTACATCTTTATTGGGCCTAAACACCCTCATATTTAACAGTATTATCAAGCGTGTTCATATAGACATCTCATGAAGTTATATGCACATTAAGCATATCAAGAGGCACGACAACATGAAAAACATTAAATTTGATCAAAATTTCTATTTCATGCAATAATGACCTTTCATAACATGCATAACATAGTGTCATTTAATACAAGAATAACATAAGGAGAACATGCAAATCATACTTATATGAAAGACTCTCTTTGGTTCAAGCTTGAGTATGAATAGAATGAAAAGATAGGGATATATACCACCTTACTAGTCATATCATCATCCCTCACTTAGGGTAAACCCACTTAGAGAAACTTAAATAATTCAAGGGTACTTGGAGTGACCAATTCTTCTAGTCAAGTACAACATCACCCTCTTGGGATCAAGTTTAAACAAATTTTATTAACATCACCGCCTTCCATTTCACAAGAACGAATCACTTCCCCCTTAGTTAATCACTCAATCTCCACTAGGTGTGGAATTAAATAGATGATAAATAAGTGCTAACTTAATCCACTCCATAATAATCACTCAAAGGTATTCATGACATAGGTTAATTCAAGGGAACTCAACATAGGACCATTAAGGTCATTCATAACCTTACCATCTTCGCATATTATCCCTTATTTGGTGTAAGCCTAATCACATATTTATCACCTCATGCCCTCAGATACAAATGTCAAAGCAAGTAAGGAAAAAAACTACATACTCTTCTCATAAGAAGGTCTGATATCCTTAAGGGTGTCCACTCCTAACCTCATCTCAGGGAGTTTACTAACTGAACTATCGAGAGGTTTCCCTCAAGTACCATTTATCCTCTGTGTTAATCATCTAAAGGAACTCACAACAATGAACTTAATTCATATTAGACAACCACATTAGGCCTTATCTAACCCATGAATGTAGAAAGTAATTCCATATATCATCACCATTTACCACTAAGTCATAACAACAGTAGTAAATTTTGGGTTCAAGCCTACAAGGTTATCACCTTTGGTGGAAACTTCCAACCATTAGGCCTAGGTATAACCTAAGCACTTAATCAAATGACCATACTTAAGATAAAACTTAAAAGATAACTAACCACTTTAAAGTAGGTCAACATCAATTCTCTTCTTCTCTTTAAGAGTTAAGGATTCATACTACCCTCTAAGTCATTCTAGGGTAAAGACACAATCAAAACTTATGGAGTTAAACCCTTTCTGCCTTTTCCCCCCACTCTTCAAATAGGTTTACAAGGGAATTAATAATCTAGTCATAAAGTTTTTCTCATTAGTTAACATACTTCATAACCACCTTACAAGATTCAACACCCGTCTTCCCCACTTAGGGGAAAGTCTACACCACAGACTCCAATCCCTACAAGCTCAATTAAGGGGAACTTTTTATATAAAAGGACAACATCATTCTTTAACTATTTCCCACTTTTATACAACAAATCTAAAGTCTATTTCATAACATTACTCTACTATTATGCATAACCATACACAAATCATCTTTAAAAGGGGGATCATTATTCAACTACTACATATCTTAATCAAGCTAAAACTATATCATAGTCATAATTCTATAACATAATAACACAATCCACATAATTCACATATTTATCCATAGATGGAATCATATATCCAAATTCACCTTCACAATTACTCATCAATCCACAAAACCGAGGTAAGCATCAAAAACTCACCTTCTCTCCCTCATGCTTTGAGACATTATCCTTTAAAAGCAATCACATCCAAAAGACAGCCGGACTAGGAAACATAAGAGGGAGATTACATAGATCTAAGTTCTATGGAATGACACAAGAGTAGTAAAAAAAGTGAAACTCTATCGTCCTATAGTCTTTGGCTTATAGTTATATCACGAATCACCACTATGACCTTTCGTCTTTGTTAAAGACAATTGGCCTTTACTATTTACACAGTAACTTCACTCTTACTATTTACACAGTTACTTGACTCTTACTATTTACGATAAAGACATACTGACACTATTGACTTTACGACTTTTTTACAAGAAAACAAAATAAACTTTGGCCAAATGGCCGACAATGACTATGACCTAATTTGTACATATATCTTTATGTCTCTTTCTTCTTTCTTTCTTTCCAATATCTTGTTCTTCACATCTTCTATTCTAATTGGACGTCTGGCACATAATTGTCTTCTCCTTCACATTTTGAACATATATGGTCAGGATATTTTTGTCCTATTAATTTACAATATCTTGTCATCAAATTGGCTGAAATAAAATTCTTTCGTATAGCTCTTGTTGTAGGTATTTGTTCTGGCTTTAGCAAGCTCAATATCCATTGTCTTAGGTCTTCCATATCTGCTGTCCTAATTTCTCTGCAATTTGAGTAGATGATTGTCTGGTCTCTGTTGTAATATGTCCAAATTGCATTTTCGTTTAAGTAATTATTTGTCATCTCACTTAGTATAGTAGCTATTCCAATAGTTCTTTTATTTGCATAGAATTCTGGAATATCCACTTTTTGTATTTCTTCTTGGATATCTATTTTTTCTGGAATTATCATGTCTCTTGTAAGTCCAATCTTTATAGCTTGTATTGTAGGTTTAACTTCGTCATATAGTATCTCTGCTGTAGCTGCGTAAAACTTTATATAAAAAAGAGTTCCTTTAGTTACTCTTTTATATTGTAAAAGGCTTTATATAATTCCGGTATCTTTGATATCTCGTCTCCCGTTATTGTATATACAGTACTTAATAATCCGTAGTTGTAGCAGGTTGCTACTAGATTTGGGTTGGTTCCTGGTTGTGCAATTAGCTTATTGTATCCTTGTAAATATTGGGTTATATAGTCTTCAGTTGGGTTCTTTGTTTCTTTGGCTCTGGGGTTTAGGTTTAGAAATGTTTGTACTTTGTATACATTTTCTATATACATTCTGGTAATGTGGTTATATGTTTGTTTATCTGAATTTAGGCTGGATTTATAGGTATTTACCTGTGGTGGTATAAATGTATCTTTCTGGATACTTGGAGGAGTATATGGTTTTGAGAATAACTTATTCAAGTTTGTATTTGTATATTTTATTTTAGTCTCCTCCTTTTTTATAGGTTGTCCTGCTGTAGATGTGCTGGCTGTAGCTGTATTTAAACAAACATTGTTATGGGTTTTAAGGAGTTTCCCATCGTCTCCTTGTAGTTCTGGAATTTTTGTGTCTTCCGATCGACATAGCTCCGCATATTTATAGTCATGCTGCTGACTTTTAGTTTTCAGATTTTGTAATTCTTTAATCATACTATCTACTTTTGTAGAAAGTGTAGTAATAGCTTTGAGTATTTCTTCTGTTGTATCTGGTTCAGTTTGTGTTCCTTTTTCTTGATAGGTAATCTGCAACAAGATTCTTGTCAGTCTTAATTATTTCAATTGTAAATGTAAAATTTAATATATTCAATACTAATCTCCTTATTTCTTTTTGTCGTAACTGAATCATCTAACTTTTTTGTTATCCACCATTTTACTTGTGTGTTATCTATTCTTACAATAAATTTATTGTAAACAATATATGGTTCAAATGTTAATAAACATTTATATAATGCGAATAATTCTTTTCTATTTATCTCCCATTTTATTTGTGCTTCTGTGTAAGATCCTGAATAATATCTACAATGGTGTTCTATTTTTTCTTTTTCATATTTGTATTTTAAAATTCCTCCGTAACTATGATCACTTGAATCTGTTTCAACAATGTAAGTGAATGTTCTATTTTCATCAGGAAAATATAGTTTTGGTAATTTTTTACATAGATTCTTAATCCTTTTTATATGTTCTTTATCTTTATTATCAAAATGATATTCTACATCTTTTTTAAGTTTTTTATGTAATGGTTTTAGATGTTCTGCTAATTTTGGTATATATTCTCTTACCTGATTTACTATTCCTAGAAAGGATTGTAATTTCTTTTTTGTATCTATATTTTCATCAATAGTAATTATTTTTTGTACTATATGGGTTTGCATTTTTATTTTATTTTTGTCTATTTGTATTCCTAGAAATTCTATTTGTGATTTCATAATTTCTGCTTTTCTTTTACTCAAACTTATACCTGTATTTTTTACTATATGTATAAATTTTTCCAATAATCTTATATGTTCATCTTGTGTTCTAGAATATAACAATATGTCATCTATATATACGATACAGTTTTCTAACTGGTTAAAACTGTTATCCATAAAATGTTGGAATCTACCTGGTGCATTTTTATATCCAAAGGGTAAAACATTCCATTCATAGAAACCTTGTGGTACTGTAAATGCTATTAATTGTTTGGATTCTTCTTCTAGTTTTAGGTGGTAAAATCCTGATTTACAGTCAAATTTGCTAAAATAATTATATCTTTGTATTTGTGTTATTTTAAGTATTTTATTAGGTATTGGGTAGTTATATGTTTTAGTTTTAGCATTTAAATTTCTGTAATCTATGACCATTCTACTTTTACCTCTTTTCTGTTCACTATGTTTTATAACTATAAATGCTGGACTTGTGTGTTTACTATTACTCTTTTGTATGTAATTATTTTCTAATAATTCATCTATATGTATTTTAAATTCTTTTAAATCATCAAAGTTATATTTTAATGGTTTCTGTGTTATTATGCTATTTTCATCTATTAATTCAATTTTTACTTTTGTCTTATGTTTCTCCCATCCTTGTAATGGATCTTCACTATATAATTGTTCTAGTTGTTCATTAATTATTTTAACTTTGTCTATAGTAAATATAATAATTTCTAATTGTGATATTTGTTTTTCATTTATATTTTTCATTTCTTGGTTTATCTTTTCACTTCCTTTTATCCATTCCATGGGTTTTCGTTGTTTATTATTTACTCTTTTTGCTCCTATCTTATTTCCGCATGGTGTAGTAAGCCACCAATGTGTTTTTGTTATTATGTGTGGATAAAATCTATCTAGAAATGGCATTCCTAATAGCATATCTTTTGTAGTAAATTCAAAATTGTACATTTCTTCTATTGTTAGTATTTTATCCCATATTTGTATTTTTATATTTTTTGCTTTGTATTTAATCATACTTCCTTCATTGTTAAATCCTGTTACTACCCTAGGTGTTTTTAATTTTTCCCATTTATCTTCTGGTAAGCAATTATATTTACATATATTCGCTTCTGCTCCTGTATCTATCATAGGGGTATAATATCTGTTGTGATATCCTTCTACTATAATTTTTGCAAGTATAAATATTTTCATTAATCATTTTGTCCTTTTTATAATTATTTTCTTATTTTGGCAAGTTATTGTTAATTGTTCATTTTCTATATTGTATGGTTGACTTTTTCTAACCATTTTATTCCTAATGTAATATTATGGTTTCCTTGGTATATTTTGAATTGTATTACTAAGGGTATTCCTCTTATAATTATTTCTTTTTCTGTTGTTTCTTCATTCGTGTTCACTATCTCACTAGGTAGTCCAGGGCATGTATATCCTGTTTTTATAATTTCTTCTTCTAATACTAACTCTCTTGTTATATAATTCTCTTCTTGTCCTGTATTTATTAATATTTTATATTTTCTTTGGTCTATTATTCCTGTTATGTAATAATGATATAGTGTTATTTCTTCTTTATCTAATAAGCTTTGTGGAATTTCATATTTTCTTTTAGATGTACTCATCCTTGATGAGGTAGCTCTTGTCAATGTATTTGGTACGCTTGAAGTGCTTAATCTTTCTTTTACTATCTCTAAATCTTCTTCTATATCAATTTCTTTATAGCTATAGTCATTATTGTCTATTACAGTAATTATTTTTTCAAAAGGATTTTCTATTTTTATTTTGTTAATTTTATTTCTTGCTGTTATTTTGCGCTTCGTTGTTAATATATATAGATTTTTACATCTTGCTCTAAATAATTTGCTTCCTGGTGCTAGTTCTATTCCAGATATTTTCCAATATAGAACTAATGATCTATCTATATTTTTATCTGTTAATGATACTGTATAATTAGCACTTATTGTAAATCTAAATTTTTGATATATCAAGTTTCCTTTTACTGCACTAATTACGCTTTTTTCTATTTGGTGTACAATTCTATCATCTGCTAAGTATATTTCTATGGGTGTATCTATTCCTTCTCTAAAGCAGGCTTTTATTAATATTTCTGTTCCTCCCAAATGTAGGTATTTTATTGGTGTTTTAGCTTTTATATCTTGTATTTCTTTGTTTATCATTCTTTTATTTATTATAGGTATATATGCTTTTCCTTTTGTGTATTTACAATCTATGATATGTTCTTTTTGACTAACTACATAATATTCTTCTTTTTGTCTTTTAAACCAATTTCTTAAAATAGGTATTTCTAGTACTTTTTCAACACTTAAATCTAATTCTTTTCCTTTTATTTGTTCAAATATCGTATTATCAAATATAATTTTCTGTTCTGATGATTCTTCATCTTGATATTCTTCCTTAGATATTATTTTATTTCATTTTCAGACATTATATTTCTTCATCTGTTTCATTATTATTTCTATTAATATTTTCTTCATCATTCTCAGTTTCTACATCTGATACTTCATATATACTATCATTTTCACTTAATTCATAATCTATGTATTCTATTTGCATATATTTTTCATTATCTATAATTAATTCTGCAATTTGTTTTCTTTTTGGATTTTTGGGTAATTTACAATCTTTAGCTATGTGTCCTATCTTTCCACAATTATAACAAGTACATTGGGATATTTTTCTTTTTGGTCTGTATGGTCTTTTTATTTTATGGTTTTTTACATAATATCTTTGTCTTGGTTGTTTATATTTATATATAGTTTTGTTTTTTCTATAATTTTTATATCTTCTAGATTTTTGTTTTTTAGTTGTGCATCCAAATTGTGGTGCCATTTTATTTTTGCAACATGATAAATTTTTATTTAATACTTTTTCCATTTTTAATTTTTCTTTTTGGTTTTCACATAGTTGTATGAACCATTGATTTAAGAATTTTATTCTAGATCCTAAAGTATCTACCATTCCTTCATTATTCCAATCTTTTATTACGTTTGTACTAAATGGTTCTGGTAATTTTGTATAATATTGTTTTCTTATTTCTTTTGCTTCGTCAAAATTGTATTTAGCTTTGTAATAATATTCTTTAAATGCGCAAGTATATTCTTCTAAGTAACACATTTTACATAGAGCTAATTTTGTCATATAACACATTTTACATAGAGCTAATTTTGTCATAAGTTGTCTATTTATTATTTTTTCTCTATTTTGTTCTCTTATATCTGTAGTCATACCTCCAAATTCATTTCTTATTGCTGATTCATATTTATCTAGTATATCTATATTTGTTGCTGATGCGGATCCATCCATTTTCTTATCATTCCTAAGTACTTCTAAACTTTCCGAGGGTAGATTTTCTATCCATAATTTTGTTGTTCCTACTAATGTTCTTTCTATGTATCTTGGTGTTTTCGCTGTTTCTATTTTGTTATCTATTAACTGTTTAGACATATTTCCTATCCATAATAATATTGCTTTATTTATATCTGCGACACAATCTAAATCTAAGAAATTATATTGTTCATTTGCTGGTTTAGGTGTCCAATTTTTATTTAGTCTACTGTTCCATATTGCATTATTTCTGTCTGATTGTTGATAGCTTTCTGTATAATAGGTTGGTGGTGTCCTCCTAGGACTAACTCTAGGACTATTTCTGGGACTATTATCTGGGGTTTTAACTCTTGACGTACTAGGCCTATTCATATCTCCTGTGTTTATTTCTAATTTTTTTTGTGTTTTTATCTGTTCTAGAATTTCTGTATATGTCTCACTTATATCGCTTATTTCTGATTGTTGGTCATTTTCATTTCCATCTATTTCATTTACTTCAATATCTTCATTTAGATCTTCATTTAGTTTTTGTTCCATTTGTTTTATTTCATTTGTTAATTCTAGCTCTTTATCTTTTTCTTTTTGTTTTTGTTTATTTTCATATAATAATTTTAACCTAGCTAATTCTTTTTCTAATTCACTTATTCTTGTATTTTTTATTTCTTCTAAATTTTGTACTTCTTGTTTTGCTTGTGTTTTTATTTTTTCAATTTCTCTTGATTTATCTATTTCTTCATTTTCTTTTGTTATTCTTACCATAGCTGTTAAACTATCTTCTAATTTTGCTGTTTCTTTTTCTAGCATTAAGTATAAGTTATTTCCTATTTTCTTGTATCTTCTTCCTAAATTTGAAAATATTATTTTTATTATCATTCCATCTTGATTTTCATATGTTTTTTCTTCTACTGCAAACTCTTCTTTGTTCATTATGATCTATGTATTATATTATGTTGTAATTCATATTCAAGACAATCTAATTCTAATTCTGTCATTAATATATCTTTTCTTTGTGCTAGTATTGATTTATTACATACTCCTGCTAATATATTTTCTTCTAATCTTTTTGTTTTATGTTGTAACTCTTGTTCTTTTTCAGTTATTTGTTTCATTATTTCTTCTATTAATTGTTGTTTATAGATTTCTCTGTTCATACTGTTTTTTCAAATAGCGGACATATTTATATTCTGTTTTTGAAATTATGTTTATTAATTGATCTTTTTTATCATTATCTGTTTTGACTAGTTGTGATAATTGGTATTCTATATATAAGGATTTTAATCTTTTCCATATTTTTCTCACCTTTTTATCTATCTTAGTTCTTTTTATTTTAGTATTTTTATTTTTATTTATCATAACCTTTTATATAATATTTTAAAAAGCTTACTTAATTTTTCTGGATATTTAATCTTTTTTAGCCTGTAATTTCTACCATATCGCCTTAACCAATGTTCAGTCATATTTAGTCTCCAATATCTAAATCATCATATAAATCATATATGTCATAATGAAGTTCATCCTGTATACTTTGTATAGTTAACTTAGTCCAACTTTGGGTTGTTATTTCTATTATTTCATATGTTAATAATTTATTATAAATTTCTCTTTTTATATCAGTATTCAAAATTTTTTAGTACATATAGAAGTAATATCTTATAATCAACATCATCATCTAATAGGTATGTTTCCATTTTTATTATTTTCATTTTTCACTAAAATTTTATTCCTTTCAACCTCTTAATAAATTATACTTGCTTATTATGCAAAAATAATGGTTTAATAATCATCTCGTCTGGTCACTACTACAGCTTTCTTCTTTGATTAGTTACCCTAACAGCGCCTCAACTTTGTTTACTCCCCTAAACGGCCTTCTCTGCCTACCGGTTTCAACCTTAGGATGGCATAGTCTGGGCATACTTATTCAAAGAGTATTTCTGTAACAAACTTTCTAAAGATGGTTATTATAACATTATTCAAACATGATAAACAATTATAATTAACAAGAGATTTTCAGGAATAAATTAATTTAGCTACTCATGAATATAAAATGGTATACCTGTTTTTGTATATCTTCTGACATAGTTGATTTGTTTTCCATAGTTATTTAATTAACTAGCTCTGATACCAATGGAGGGGTGGAAGCGTAAAGAGAGTATAAAGAGAGAGTAAGAGATGTAAGGATGAAGGTTTGTTTTATTTATGAAGGCAAATGCCTCTTATATAGATATACATAATGACCTTTCGTCTTTGTTAAAGACAATTGGCCTTTACTATTTACACAGTAACTTGACTCTTACTATTTACACAGTTACTTGACTCCATTGAATTGATGATATATTTGATCAACTGCAAGGTTCTAGCTACTTTTACAAGATAGACTTAAGGTCAGGATATCACCAATTTAGGGTGAGAGGTGAAGATGTTCCCAAAATAGCTTTCCTAACTAGATATGGTCACTATAAATTTCCAGTTTTGTCTTTCGGGTTAACAAATGCCCTGTCGGTGATTAAGGACATAATGGATAGAGATTTTTGGGAATACCTTGACTCATTTGTGATTGTGTTTATTGATGATATTTTGATATACTCCTATAATGAAAATGAGCATGAGTCATTAGAGGTTGGCATTGCAAGTCCTCAAAGAACATGAACTTTTTGCAAATTTAGCAAGTGTGAGTTTTGGTTGAGGTTAGTTTCTTTTCTTGTCCATGTTTTATCTGGTGAGGGTATAGAGGTTGATTCAAAGAAGACGGATGCTGTCAGAAATTTGCCTAGACTTTTGACTACAACCGACATAAGGAGTTTCATGGGTCTAGCCGGGTACTATAGAAGGTTTGTTGATGGATTTTTATCCGTTGCTTCTCCTTTGATAGCTTTGACCCAACAGAAGGTGAAGTTTGAGTGGTCCGAAGCTTGTGAAAGATAAGCTTACCTCCACTCCAGTGTTGACCTTACCGTACGGTAATGAAGGCTTTGCAGTGTATTGTGATGCTTTCTAAGTGGGCTTAGTATGTATCCTCACGCAACATGTCAAGTTGATAGCTTATGCTTCTAGGCAACTCATAGTTCATGAGAAAAATTATCCGAATCATGACCTTGAGTTAGAAGATGTAGTTTATTCCTTAAAAAAATGGAGACATTACTTGCATTATGTGCATGTTCATGTCTTTACTGACAATAAAAGTCTTCACTATTTTCTTACACAAAAGGAGTTGAATCTCCGAAAGACAAGATTGTTAGAACTTTTAAATGATTACGACATGAGTTTCCTTTACAACCTCGACATGGACAATGTGGTTGCTTATGAATTTAGTAATATGACTATGGGTAGTTTGTCTCATGTGGAATAAGAGAAGAAAGAACTTGCGAAAGAAGTTCATATGTTGCCTCGTTTATGTGTGCGTCAAAGATTCTCAAAATGGTGGTTTCATGTTCCATCATAACTTCGATTCATCATTAGCTGTTGATGTTGAATATATGATAAAATATTGATCCTCTATTGATGGAGTAAAAGTAATCGGTACTTGGTAAGCTTAATGAGTCATTGGTGTTCATAGGTACAAAGAAAGATTATGTGTACCGCATATTGAGAATTTGAGAATTCGATTTTTGTAGAAACACATGGTTACCATTATTCTTTTCATCTAGGTGCCATAAAAATTTATTATGACCTTAGGATAGTCTATTGGTTGGATGGTTTAAAAAGGGACATAATCGAGTTTGTTGCTAAGTGTTCAAATCACTAACAAGTCAAAGTCGAATATCTAAAACCAGGTGTTTTAACCCAAATCATGGATGTTCTTACTTAGATGTGGGAAGCCATCAACATGGACTTTGTTGTCTGGTTACCTCGAACCTGGAGGTAAAATGATTCCATACGGGTTATTGTGGATAGGTTTACCAAATATGCCACTTTTTTGTTGTGAATTCTACTTATAGTGCTGAAGATTATGCAATAATCTACATAAGCGAGATTGTGAGTCTTCATGGGATTCCTTTGACAAACATTTCGAATAGAGGAGCCCAATTAACTTCTTGTTTTATAAAAGCTTTTCAAAAGAGTTTAGGTACTCAAGTGAACTTAGCACCGCTTTTCATCCTCAAACCGATGGGCAAGCGGAACATATCATTAAGACCCTTGAAGACATGTAAAGAGCCTGTGTAATTAATTTCAAATGAATTTGAGAGGATCATCTACCATTGATTGAGTTCCCCTACAACAATAGTTACTATTCGATCATCTCCATGTCACCTTTTTAATCTCTTTATTGTAGAAGATGTAGGTCTCCAGTTGGATTTTTTGAGGTGGTGACTCCTCACTACTTAGTCCTGAGATTTTTTATGAGGCTATAGAGAAAGTTTGAATTATATGAGATAGATAGGACAACCTAAAGACGTAAAAAGTCTTATGCTGACAATAAAACAAGAGACCTTGAGTATGAAAAAGGTGATCATGTCTATTTGATGATTTCACCTATGAAAGGGGTGATGTGGTTTTTGTAAGAAGGGGAAGTTAAGTCCCTTATATGTTGGTCCTTATGAGGTTCTACAACGGGTTGGAAAAATTTCCTATGAGCTTAAACTACCTAGTGAACTATCTTCGGTTCATCCGGTGTTTCATGTTTCCATGTTCCAGAAATGCATAGGCGACCTAGTGTGTATTATTCCTATGATGGTATAGGGGTGGATGAGAACGTCTCCTATGAAGAAGTTGCGGTTGTGATCCTAGATCATCAATTCAAGAAGTTGAGGAACAAAGAGGTTGCCTCCATAAAAGTCATATGGAGCAACCATCTTGTTGAAGGTGCAACATGGGAGGCCGAAGTAGACATGAAGTCCACTATCCTCGTTTTTTTGTTCTTAAGGTTAGAGATTCCTCTTAATAAGACAAATACTAAATAATACGAAAATGCCTTCATAAATCTATTCTTGCAATTATATGAATTGTGTATGCATGTGTAATCTTTATATTTTTTTGTTTTGTTGTTGTCTTTTAAAAAAACATAGCATGAGCACTCTTTGATGTATTTTGAGCTCACATTGATGTTAAGGAGATAGTTCCTCATTATGTGTTATGAAATGTTGAGCTATTACATTTTGTGCATCATGAATTGAGTTGCTATGTTTAATGTTAATATACATTGTTATTTGTTGAGCTTCTAGTATTCGGTCTACCCTTACTCTCCAAAAGATTTTATTTTTATTAGGGAACAAGATAATGTAAAACTCCGAAATTTCGATGAGTTAGAGTAGAGCTTAACCCATTAAATGTTGATTAAAATGATGTTTCCAGACCTATATTAATGTATTAAACCCATTTAGAAAAGTTTATAGCCAAAAGGATAATGAAAGACATTGTCGTTCATAAACTAGCTAAGTTTAATTAGTTGACATCCCCATGTATGGTAAAGGTATGGGAGCGTCAAAGGAAACCCAAAACTTGTAAAATGACTTTAAAAAGGTAAAATGTAGAACAAAGGGTCAAAAATTCTTGTAACGACACCACAAGGAGCCCCTGAGGGGTCCTTGAGGAGGACCCAGCATGGGCAGGAAGGCTGGTAACGCAGCCTGCGAGAGGCAAGAGTCATAGGGTTGCTGTGTGTCCTGCAGCCCAAATGCAGCTTGAAAAAGATGCCTCACAATGCGTGCACACAACGAGGTCCACTTTCTCAAGTAAGATTTTAAAAAAAATAAAAGAAATCAGCCTCGCGACGCAGATCCACTTCCCTGATTCGTCCGCGTCGTTTGTAAGTCAATTTAACTTCACAAAAAGACCCATTTAAGTGAGGGTTCTTTTGGATATTGTAGGGAATGATTATATTGTAGTTTTAGGTCAGTTTTAGATGACTTCCACTTACTAAAAATCAAATAACTCTCATCTCTTTTAAGAACTCTCTAGATTTACACTCCATTGAAGAACAAGTAAAGCTTAAGGAAGAAGACAAATATTTCACACTTTTCATTTGAAATTAGTGTAATATTCTTCAATAAGGTATGAATTTATTACTCTTGATATTCCTTTACCCACAAGGTCCTTTCAAAGACGATTTTCAAGAATTCAACTCCTAGGGTTTTTACTCTACAAAAGGGTTTTCTACCAAACATTAGATTTTTGATTAATGATGAAAAACAATGATTTTATATGGATAATTAAGGATGCATTGTTGAAAAATTTATATGGTAGTGTTGGATTTCGTCTAAATCATGTTCTATTTCTAAATAATGATTCTGATTATGTTGTGTCTACTACTTAATGTCATGTAAGCGTTTGGATTGGAACTATGATTATGATATGTCAATCTTAAAAATGAAGGTTTTGATTAAAGGAAATTCTCATCCTAATCTTGATAGCTTATGATCATGTTTATACAAGCATTTAATCTCCTATGACCTATGTTAAGATTATCAATAAATGATGATTTAAAGTTTATTCTCAAAAAGACTTAAGCTTAACACCAATGAACTATATATGAGATGTGTCCCTTCCTTAGTTTGAAGGTAGGTTCACAATGACTATCATGTTATAGAGGCTGCCATGTAATGTTGAACTATTGGTCTATAATATATCTCTAGTTGTTGAACTATGTTGCCTCCATAGGAATACTAGCTATTGGATCCACCTAGAAAGCTATGTTCATGTTTATGTTGTCTTTGATGGTAGACCACCTTTTTCGGTGTGGGGTTTCGTGAAATTGGATTCCATGTTTAGCTCACATGGTCTATGTCGGTTAAGGTGATTGTTCCCTCAAGAAAAATGAAAGACAAGTAAATGAAGATTGAATAGGATTACTTTAGGAGTCTACTTAGTGTAGGTAGGGGTATGGGACTCTACCTTGACATTGCACAAGTTGACTCTAAGAGAAGTCCTAGGAGATTGTTGTCATGTAACATTAATATATGAAATGTATAATGCCTATGATATATGATGTTGCTCTTATAAAATGTTGACTATGTTAATGAACATGAAATGGTCTATGTCGCTATATGTGATGATGAATACTTACGTTATACTATGTATGAAGCAAAGCTTTAATTGTAGTCTCCTATCTTGGTTACTTGATTATGTGGGGTTATGGGGCTACACATGATCGTTGCACTTGTATGCCTTGGATGGGATCATTGGTATATGTCTTGTATGTTATGTTATATGGTCTAACGAACATGAAATGTTAAGAAGACTTTATGACGCTATGTCGTTTGGTATGACTATGATTTATGTTATTGTGATCCTTATCTTTTATATGCTTTTGTTGTATGTATAGCATGCTTTCTAAAGAAATGATCCTCTCTCAATCATGTCCTTAAATGTTATGTGCATATACCCATACTTAGTACATGTGGTGTACTAACCCTTACTTTATATTACGAAAAATGTAGGATCCGACCATTGAAGACTACGAAGGTCGATTTAATAAGCTTTGAACTCTTTCTCTAAGTGTTGGTAGGTCCTCATGTTTGGGGATTCTATCTTTTAGTTATTCTAGCTTATGAAGACTTAAGTAGTTTTATGCGACACTCTTTATTTACTTTTATCATTTGGATTCTATTGTGGTAAGTCGATATGTCATATTAACTTTTTATTGTCTTAGTCCAAGACTCGTACTCTTCAGATGATTTTTATGTGAGACATCTTTTAGATTTTCACATTGTTTTTTCATATTACTATGAGAAAAGCCTAAGTAAGATTCTATTGGAGAGGTTTAAGTATACCTCACTTAGTATAATTAAAAGTTTTAATTTTTCTGCATTTTTAACTAATGACATGTTATGACTAATGCTAAGAGCTTGTCTGAGTCGTCTGAGAGGACGACGACGCCAGTCCCAACTAGGAGGTGCTCTCCAGTTATGACATTATTTAAGGTCAAGGGATATCTTATTATCACCACATCTAAACTAACGAAGGGTACTTATCCTTAGAGGTCACATTGTAAAACCACATCTCAATGAATGGATATCCGACCTCCAACCTATCTTAGAACGCTCTTGGTAATAGTGATGTTTCTACTAAACACTTCATCTCAACTCACAAAGAGTGTTCACCCCAAAACTCTCCTTTTCATCAACATTTTTTAGTTTCATTCATTAACTCATTCTAAGTATGAGTGTGTGTCTACATGTGAGCACACCTTACACATAATCACCATTTTCATTAACATTGACTTCTAAACATACTTACACCTTCATTCATCATATTACATACTTTAACATGCTTCACATAATTATTTAGTTCATTCATACATAATCTCTAGAAAACTTCACATAACAAGCTTCATTAAGAAGTTTAATAAGAACAACATCATTATCATCTTATTGCACATAATATGCCTTCATGGATTTATTCTCAATACACATGTAAATTTACGTTCATATATTCATGTAAACACTGCCACCAAAGGTGGACAATACCACTCAAGAGCATTTCATAAGAAGAGTAAAACAATGTATCCAACTTACCATTCATCCAATCTTACCAACCCTATTCATAATTTATCAAAAAATTCATCATAAAATATCTCTTAGGGCAGTAGCTAAACTACATTATAACCATCAACAAACCATAACACTAACATTTACTAATCATGATCATTAAACCCATTTCTTAAGCTAAAGGTTGATAAAAATCATAAACATGTTTTCATTGGGTTTTGACATTAAAATCATCATTTAATACTATGAACACCTCATTTTAACCATTAAAACGTTATTATACAAAGACACATACTTAGAGTAAAGGAATAAAGAGGTTTGAAGTTTGAAACCCTTATAGAAATATTTTTGAAGTGGCTCCTCGAATGAAAGAAAGTTCAAGGATGATTAGAATACCTAAATGAGAAAAAAAACCCATGAATTTTTTGGTGAATAAACGTCCAGAACCAGCTTCTCCAAGACCATCCTTGACTCGAAGCTTCCATTCCAACTTACCATTCATCCAATCTTACCAACCCTATTCATAATTTATCAAAAAATTCATCACAAAATATCTCTTAGGGCAGTAGCTAAACTACATTATAACCATCAACAAACCATAACACTAACATTTACTAATCATGATCATTAAACCCATTTCTTAAGCTAAAGGTTGATAAAAATCATAAACATGTTTTCATTGGGTTTTGACATTAAAATCATCATTTAATACTATGAAAACCTCATTTTAACCATTAAAACGTTATCATACAAAGACACATACTTAGAGTAAAGGAATAAAGAGGTTTGTAGTTTGAAACCCTTATAGAAATATTTTTGAAGTGGCTCCTTGAATGAAAGAACGTTTAAGGATGATTAGAATACCTAAATGAGAAAAAAACCCATGAATTTTTTGGTGTATAAACGTCCACAACCAGCTTCTCCAAGACCATCCTTGACTCCAAGCTTCCATTTGGTTTTGGGAGAGTGTTTCTTAAGAGAGGGGTTTTGGGTTTTAGGAAATGAATTCCAAAATTAGGTCTTACTGTTTGAACAACATTAATATACCTATAATACCCTAAAATTTTCATCCATGGTTCATAAAAGACTTGGGGTGAATTTACCAAACACCCAAGCCAAGGCAGAAAAGTTATAGCTTTTTGGCAGGCCAAACCACACACTTCACAGATGGGTCGTTCCCCAATCAACCCCCATTTTTTGGGGTTCATCGATTGTGATGAGTCTCTACTATGTAATTGATTTTATAGCCTTACATTACCAGTCGGATACTAAGGTCGACGGGCCGTTGGTTAACCAATAGTCCGTCCCTTGTGGCCGTCGTTAGTTAATGCTTGGCAGCATCCTGCAAAATGGATGGGGTCCTCTACTTGGTCCCCTCGTGGGTCCTAGATGGGGTCGTACCTGGATGTTAAAGCAGATAAAGACACACAAGCAATTTCTAAGACACACCTTCCGAATGTCATGGGCGTTCTGTGACGTTTGACCTCTAAACGTCACCAAACTTCACAAACTATCTAAAAACATCATTCTAAACATTTTTAACACAAAACTAACTCATGAAACATTCACAAAGCTCTAATTCACCTTACATCATTTTAGGGTGTTACATTAGGACTACGAAAGGATCCTCAAGCATTAAACTAACCTAACAACTTATAAATCCCAAATCCCAAATAACTCCAACTTCTCTCTAGTTTCTCTCACTACTCCAACGACCCCCATTGAAGAACAAGTTCATGTTTCTCTATGGATTCAAGGTTAAGACTTCCCTTCATTATTCTTCAAGGATTTTCAAGATTTGTAGGTTATTCACTCCTTAGATTATATTCTCCACGAGGCTCTTTAATGATTTGATTTCAATGTTCATCAAAAAAAAATTCATCCATTTTCGTGGGTATACTTTCAAAGTTGAATTGTGTTGTCTTGAGTCTATTACCTATTGTGATTTATGTATATTTATGTGTGGATATATCCCTTAAAGCTTTTCCCTAAATTTCTATAAAGGCCCATCGATACTCTGTTCTCTTAACACTAACTTGTGATTTAGGTTGGTTAATGATTGAGGGATATGTATTTGGATGTTTTCTTGTATAGTTTACAATTGTATTATGATGGTGAGTGAATTGTTGGTTAAACATCATTGAATTGAGAGTGAAGTCTTTGATGATATTCTTGGATGCCATTGGTAAGACTTTCAAGATCACGAATACTCTATTATATTAGTGTTAATCTATTCTTCTTGATAATGTTGTTCAATTGGAGTATAAATGATGAATTATGAATGTCTGATTAGGCTATGAACATGATGAATGTAAGATGATGATAGATGTATGATTATGAGGGATTGAATGTGATGCTCTTGTACTTCTTATTACTATGACTATGATGTAATGTTCTCCCTTAAAGTTGGGTAGTAATGAAAGAAAATTCTCATCCTACAACAAAGGAGCTATGATAATGTTATAAAAGAGGTCAGTCTCCTAATACCTATGATATAAACTACTATTAACAAAGAATCTAAGACACTTAAAAAGGAGAATAGCACCAAGTAAACTTGACATTGAGAGGTTACCCTCATAATGAGGAAGGTAGGTTAATCATATGTCTCATTAGATGGAAACTACCAAGAAAACTTGCATAAAAGAATTTCTAGTAACAATATCCTAGTTCGTTTAGTATGTGCCCCCAAAGGAAGACTAGCTAATGGATACACGTACAAACTATTATTATGTATATGTACTACCTTGGCTAGTAGGTTTCCCCCTTTTAGATGTAAAGGGATAACACCGGAATCCACGTTTAGATCACATGGTATATTATGATTTTTGAAGATGTTTGTAGAATGTAAAATTATTGAATGAAAGTAAAAACATGCAAAATAAATAGGATGACTTGAGAGGTACACTAGTGTAGGTAAGGGAATTGGACTTTAACCATACATTTAACATGTGGATCTTGAGTGAATAATTCCTACAATAGTTTCTTTATATACATATATTATGAATGAAACACATAATATTGATTCAATATAATGTTTTTTTTTATGTAATGTGACATTCACTTGATATACATGTTGTTTGTATAAATTGGCATGTATGAGATTGCATACACTTGTTATAATGTTAATTGATGCAAAGGCAATGCTTGTGGTCTCTTTGCTAGTTTACTTAGTTTATGTGGGGTTATGGGGCTTCACATAAACATTACACTAGTTGACTTGAAATCGTATTACAGGA
This sequence comes from Solanum chmielewskii, assembly GCA_027704785.1. NCBI lineage: Eukaryota > Viridiplantae > Streptophyta > Magnoliopsida > Solanales > Solanaceae > Solanum > Solanum chmielewskii. Next base: position 17,173,774 of record JAKWIX010000320.1, on the reverse strand, counting down.
CAGGACTTGTAATGTATTGATGAAATGTACTCTAAACATGAAATGTAGATTATGGCATAATTATGATGTACTCATGAATATGAATATAAATATAGTTCATTCTTGTTAAATTAGGGACTTGTATATGCTCTTGGAATGTGCAGAAAGTCTTCTATGTTTATTTAGCAGGCTTTCAAACCAAATGTCCTTTTTATCATGTTCATAAATGTTTTAGTTTCATATGTCTACATATGCGTGTGGTTTGTAATAATCCATATTCTCACTATTTCTACAATAATGTAGGTTTGGGCCATTGATGAGTTTCATTGCAAAAGTTCAAGGTGCTTTGATAGATTCCCAAGTTGGTGAGTCGTCAAGTCCGACGACGAAGCCTAATATTCTAGACCATGTTATTTGATTAGTCTAAAGATATTTTTCGATTTCCTATCTTGTGAAGACATTTGTATTCTCCTACGAAACATATTGTAAGGGCTATGTCCCAAATCTTGGACTCTTATGTTATATGGAGTTGGTGTTAGATAATGGTAGACTATATTCGATATATGAAAAGTCTATGTGAAATTCAATGTAAAGCTATTAATTTTTTGTATTTCAGTTTACCTATGAAATGTGTGATGTATGCTAGGGCCTATTTTGGTTCTCTTTTAGGATGAAGACGCCTTTTACGACTAGGGGGTGCTCCTCGGTCGTTAAAAACATGGCATTTGAGCATGAGGGTAAGTAATCATAGGAATGATATCTCACTAAACCACGTCTATGTAAAGTCATATTCATAGTTGTGAATCTTGCCACACCTATGAATGATAAGATATGTAATACTTAGGAGATTCTCACTTATTTTGGTATTCTTCAGTCGTGCCTCAAGAGTCTTAGCTCTTTGTGTCCTTTCATTCTATTCATTTTCTTATGGTTATAGGTTATGACTATTAGAAGGGTAGTGTAAGAATCCCGTAGTTCATTACTTAGTCTAGAGCCTCACATGATGATCCAAGCCTTAAAACAATGTTTCGAAGCGTAATAAATATATTTAAACTAACTAGGAAGTTTTAGAGTCAAAACATCATGAACGTCCACGACGTCTGGTGAGATTATAACTTGATCTAGTCAAGTGCAAGTGATTCTAGTACGGTTTCAAGAAAATGTCTTAAGGGTTGTTACTGGGAATATGATGGTAGTAGGCATAGATGCCTAAGAAGGTGTTTAAGGAAGTAAGACCAAGGGAGAAGTGCCAACCTTCAAGGGAAATACTAAGCAAAAAGGCCCAGGCTAACAAAGAAAGGAGACTACTTCCTCAACCTTCACGAGCATAACCACGGCTCGTGGTCACAACCAAAGCCAAGTGGGGAGCTGATAAATATGCCTTGCTCATGGTGAAAGGTTACATGAAGGGTTTGATACTGTCCAAGGCACCATGAGCCACTTTATGACTCGTAATGAACTTGTCAAAAAGAGGAAAGCAGTCGTTACCATGCCTAAGACGTTTGAGAAAAAGAGGGATGTTTTGGAAGAGGCTATTGCCTAAGAGCACCACGATTCACTTAACGCGTCGTGGTGCATGTTCACGAAAGTGAGGGGGTTGTTGTGAAGTCCACTTGTGAGAAAACATGATGTGGCTCTTTTAGGGAACAACTGCCTGACCCTTCACGACCACCATCACGCTCCATCAAGCACTTCACGGACCGTGAAGTGGGGCGCGAAGTTGACGGCGGATTAACAAATTAAGTTAAGTTTGACTTTACTTTTGGAAGTCCTACTTAATGAGGGGTAGTTTGGGTATTTGGGGGTTAACTACATATTGATTTTAGCTCAATTATCACCCATTTACCACTTCAAAACTCAAGAACAAATTGAATCAAAATTTCTCCTACTTATCTCTACATTCCCTCCACATCTCATCCTCCATTGAAGAAACCAAGAATCTTGAAGAAGAAGACAAAGATTCAAAGATATGGATTCTTTCACTCTTGGGATTCCTTTCCCCAAAAGGTCCATTCGAAATTTGTTTTTATATAACCCAAAATCAAGGGCTTGTCTCTATATATGGGTTTTCTTTTAAACTTGAAATTAATTATTGATTATATATGACTAATTAATTATGTATTGTTGAGTAATTGATGTTTCTTAATTTAAATTTAGTTTGATCTATGTTACGTCCCCAAGTTCCCCAAATTCATGGATATGCTTGTGAATTAATGGGGAGTAATGGGTGTTTTGGTTGTTAAAATTTAGTTGACTATGCTGTATGACTCACCTATTTTCATGTAATACTGATATTGAATCTAAATTTCGGGTGAATTCATGACTGAACTATTTTGCCTAACCCTAGCTATGAATTCAACTTGTAGATGATTAAGGTTGTTGGAATTGTTTATGTTATTTTATGTTCACTATATTATGATGCTGATGAGTGGTTCCTTGGAAATTTGTGACGAATTGAGGGTAAGATGTTTTATGTGATGCTTGGAGGTTATTGGTAAGACTCTAATCACTATGAATTTTATGCTTCAATAGTGATGGTGTATTCTTGATGATGATATGCAATTGAAGTATGATTATGTATTTAGATTAGGAAGATAATGATATGATGGTTATGATTTTATATTATGAATGTGTTGAATTGTGAGATCATGTGAAAGGTATAATTATACAAGCTTGAATAAGAATAACTTGTGTGCCTTATAATGATTATTATATGATAATCTCACTAATGATGTGTTGTGGTGAAAGGAAGTACCCATCCTATTCCTAATGAGCTCATTATTATTTTATACAAAGAGTTAGTCTCTTACGGCCTTAACTATGTTTTTATGATTCAGAATGACTTAAAGGCTTTTCAAAAAGAGACTTCAAATTAGAACCTAACAAACTAGATATAAGAGGTGTCCCTTCCAAATTTGGGAAGGTAGTGTCACAACGGTTCTCATGACAAGTAAATTACAATGGAATTGTGTATAAAGAGGGTCTCTAGTATGTCTCCTATTTCTTGAACAATGTTGCCTCCACAGAAATACTAGCTTGTGGATCTACCTAGAATTTTATATTCATTGTTTAGTTCTACGTTGGCAAGTAAAGCACCTTCTTTTGGTGGAGGATTTCATGACACCAGATTCCATGTTTAACTCAAATGGTCTGTTTTACTTTAAGCTTATTGCTCACAAATGTAAAATGAATGAATGAAGTAATGAAGATAAACACTAAGTTGGGTGACATGAGGAGCTCTTTTTAGTGTAGGTATGGGTATAGGACTCTACCGATACATTGCACTAGATTGCCTCGAGGGGGTCCTAGTAGGTTGCTCTTATGTATGATGCACATATGATATCATGATATGTATATTTTGTTGGTCCTATTTTGTCTCTCTTATATGATGTTGATTACATTGAAGAATATCATATTAGTCTTAATTGCAATACTTGATGATATAAACTAATGTTAAGAAAGACTCTAAGAAACTTTAAACATGGAATATTTTTCTTAGCACCATCTGAACTTGAAAATGATAGGTATCCCTTCAAATTAGGAAGGTACGTTCATCAAATGTCTCATGAGATTAAAGTTACAAGGCAAATTTTCATAATGAGAGTTTCTAATAACAATCTCCTAGTTCCTTTACTATGTGTCATAGGAAGGCTAAATAGTGGATCCACGTACACACTATTATGATGTATATGTCCTACTTTGTCAAGTGGGTTTTCCCCCTTTGGTGTGAAGAGATAACACCAGATTCCATGTTTAGCTCACATGTTCTATTGTTAGTTATGACGATGTTACCCGAAAGTAAAATGAATGAATGAAAGTAAAAATTTGCTTAATAACTAGGATGACTTTAGTGGGTCACTAGTGTAGGTAAGGGAATGTGACTTAACCTATGCATTGCACGTGTGAACCTTGAGGGAATAATTCCTACAGTAGTTCCTTTATATACATATGTTATGAATAAAATGCATACTATTAATACTATATAATGTTGTTCTTATATACTGTGACATTCACTTGATATACATGTTGTTTGTCTAAATTGACATATATGAGATTGCATACACTTGTTATAATGTTAATTGATGCGAAGGCAATGCTTGTGGTCTCTTTGCTAGTTTAATTAATTTTTGTTGGGTTATGGGGCTTCACATAAACATTGCACGAGCTGACTTGAATTGGGATTACAGGAAAGGTCTTGAAATGTATAGATGAAATATACTCTAAACGTGAAATGTTGATTATTGTTTTATTATGATATAGTCCTTAATATAAATATAGATACAGTTCATTGTTTTTATATTAAGGACTTGTATATGATCTTAGAATGTGCATAAAGGCTTTTAAGTTAACTTAGCATGTTTTTAAACCATATGTTCTTTTTAGCATGTTTCTAAATGTTTGAGTTTCATATGTCTTCATACTTAGTGCATGTGTTTTGTATTTACAAATATTCTCTCCATTTCTACAATAATTTAGGTTCGGTTCATTGAAGAGTTTCAAGGCCAAAGTTCAAGAAGCTTGGACAGATTCTAATGTTTGTGAGCCTTCAAGTCCGAGGACGAAGCCTATTATTCTAGTCCATGTTATTCGATTAGTCTAATAACATTATTCTATTTCCTATCTTGTAAATACTGTTGTATTTTTTTTATTAGACATATTGTAACATCCTAAGGTTTATGTCCCAAATCTTGTACTCTTATGTTAGATGGTGATTTTGTGTGATGATGGTAGACTGTTTTCGATATATAAAAAGTCTATGTGAACTTCCGTGCAAAGTTTTTAATTTTCTGTATTTTTATTTTTATATGAAATTCGATGACGTACACTAGGGGTTTTTTAGACTTCTTTGAGGAATAAGACGACGGTTGCGACTAGGGGATGCTCCCTGGCCGTGACAAACTTGGCATTAGAGTATGAGATTAAATAATCATAGGAATGATGTCTCACTAAACAACATCTATGTAGAATCTTGTTCATAATTGTGAATCGAGCCACACTTATGAATGAGAGGTTATGTGATACTCAGGAAATTCTCATTTATTTTGGTATTCTTAAGTTATGCCTAAACAGTATTAGCTCTATGTGTCCTTGTATTCTAATCCTTTTCTTGTGGTTATAGGCTACGACTATTAGAACGACAGTGTAACACTCCAAAAGTTTAATTCTTAGTCAGAAGCCTCACGTGATGAACCCAACCTTAAAACAATGTTTCTAAGACTAAATAAATAAATTCAGAGTCAAAACATGAAAAAACGACCACGACGTCCGGTGAGATAGTAACTTGAACTAGTGTAGTGCAGGTAGTGCTAGTATTGTTTCAAGAAGGTTTCTAAAGGTTTTTTATTGGGAAGGTGATGGAAGTAGACATAGGTTCCTAAGAAGTGATTTAATGAAGCAATACAAAGGGAGGAGTGCGAACCTTCAAGGGAAAGACCAAGCCAAAAGTCAAGGCTTCCCAAGAAGGGACATTACTGCCTCGACCTTCACGTGCATGACCACGGATCGTGGTCAAAACCACAACCAAGTGGGGATCTCATGAAGATTCCTTGACCATGGGGAAAGAAGATATGAAGGGTTAGCTACTGTCCAAGGCACCACGAGCCACTTCATGACTCACGGTGCACTTGCTGGAAGGAGGAAGGTAGTTTTAACATGCCTTAGACATTTGGGAAAATCGGGGAGTTTTTGAAGAGGCTACTGCCGGAGAGCACTACTACCCACTTAACGGGTCACGGTGCATGTTCACTGAAGGGAGGGGGTGGTTGTGAAGTCCACTTTTAAGAAAAATTGAGGTGGCTCATTTGGGGATCTACTATTATAAGACCCCAAAAATGAGATAAGGTGTCTATAGCATTAAATGTTTTTATTCAAGTTCTAATGTCCTAAATATGATTAGAATATAGTATATAGGCAGTAGCTAAAATACTGAAGGTATTGGAAGTTGAACGTCAAGGGACGACTAAGACGTTCGACGACTAAGTCACCTAGATGACTAATACGTGGTTCTATATTTTTATGGGTATATAATGATTTTATAAGGTTATAAAATGTCTTATTATATTTTTTAGAGTTAGTGTACAAAGTTTGAAGTGATTTGGAAGTTGAAGGTCCATGGACGACAAAGACGTTCGACGACTAGTCACTTATGTGCATCATGTGTCTATGCATGCTTAAATTTATATGAAATGAGCCTAATAAGTCTTTAAATGGCTTTAATTTTTTTTAAATTTTTTATATAAAGTTTCGTTAAGTTTGGAGATCAAACACCCAAGAACGTCCAAGGAGTTCGAAACATAGCCCCTAAGATCTTCATCATATGTCATGTTGGGGAAAATGTTGTTTTTACGTCTTGTAGGTCTTGTTTTAAATGAAATTTATGTGAAATGTCTATAAATTTATAAGGATCATAATCACGTTGGAAACGTCAAGCTATGAATTCAAAAGGGCCCCACAAGAGGCCTTAAAAGAAGGACACAAAGCTGCCTAAGGCACTGCCTGGGCAGCATCCATTGACGGACCCAATGAAGGATCATCATTGCACCAAACAGCCCGTAGAGAAGGTCTTGTTGATAGGTACTTTACTTGGACTGGTTTCAAGAAAATATTTGGATAAGTACCCAACGGCGGAGGCCAAGTACAGCCAGTCAAGGCCTCGACGCCCCGTCACTACCATCGTCGCAGGTGGTCTGCAAAGGGTGAATGAGAAATTTACCCCACATTCCAACCTGATTATAAATATTTTAATTTATCTATTTCTGGGTGTATATAAATCATAAAAAACGTGATCACCCCATCTAGAATCCTCTCACAAGATTGAAACCTTTCCCCCAAAAAATACTGTCTCTAGAAACCACCATTGTTGGTGAAGCTCAAGAACAGATTCAAGATGGGTATTCCATGGATGAATCACCAATTTTAATAGGTTTTCAACTATACCAAGGTATGGTTATGTTCATCTCTAGTTATCTTTTCATCTATAGAGAGCCATTCTAAAAGATTTCAAAAGAGAAAAATATGATCAAACACTTTCTTCTTCAATCTTCCATCAGTTATTCCCTAAACTGATTTCAAAGGTATAATGTGAATGTATTGATTATTATATATATATAAGTTGTTTTAAATCCAATTTCATGATGAACCCATGCTCTATCACAAAATTGATTTAGCCTTGCATGGGCCTTATGATCTTTATTTATTATTGATTGAATTATGATTCTATTACATTGAAATGATTTTATATGTTGTTTTTTAATTGACATGATAAGTCCATGAAAATAAATGTATGAAGATTTGAACATGAATAGCCTATGTTTCGACATGTTGCCTTGAAGTCGATTGTGAGATCGGTTGTGTAGAGTTTTGATTATGTATGAACTATTTTAGATACTATTTTAGGGTGATATAATGGATAAATTTGTAGGTATGAATCCTTAAATATCAAATTAATAAAGGCTTGCATTAATTGACCTAGATTACTTTAGGCTATGAAGTCAAAAGGCTAAGTGTGTGATAGATCTCGAATTGTGACTAGATGAAGCATGATTTCGTCTTGATTTCTTAAATAATTAGATACAGCCATAAACTCATAATATGTATGAAATATGATCTACATCAATGAAGGAGAAATTAACTAATGATTTATGTTATTCTGCTTTCCTAATGTTCTAATGGGTTGTATTATGTTATAAAATAATCTTGTAGAGACTTGTACATGGTTTCTTAAATTTTTAAAGTACGTTTAGCTACTTTCATATATGTGTCTTATTGATGAATAAGGTGTATTGATCAATGATGATCAAAGGGTGAGAAATTGGTAGGAATGCTTATTCCTTCTACTCTTCTACATCTATATTTCTTTATAGTAATGTTGATGAAGCCTTTTATGGCATTGTGTTGTATGGTCCACTTATGGTGGCGGTGTTTACTTATTGTAATTATATATGTGTTGACCATGTAATTGAAGGCGAATTGATGAATATATGATTTAGTGATATTGATGATCATGTTATGACGTAATTGTGCCTATCTTCCTATCTAGTTGTGATCTAGGTTGTGTGGCTATTGTATGAGCATGCATATATTCATGTTAGGGTATTGTATAGGTGCTGCCATTGATGTGTTAAAATGGTTAGTATACCCTACCATGTACCCCTTATATGAAATTTTATACAGCTAAAGTTAGGAGCCTTGGTTATAATGTTTATATTGTCTTGCCTCCTCTGCTATTATGTTTTTTTTTGGTATGTTCTTGCAAGTATAATGTGGTTTAAGATAGTGGCTGCCTCATGGAGTAATTGATAGACATTATGTGATCATGTTGACCAATGTACACATACTCTTACTTACATGCATGTTACAAGTAGTATAGGTTATGGTATCTAAATGAAAGGTTGTTCTCATATTCACTAATGTGTACTACAATGTATGTAAAGTATATGCATATGAAGAATGTTATTCATTCCTTGCTAGGATTACTTGATAAGTGTACTAGTATGGGCAAGGGTATATGACATTGTCTATATATTGCACATATGTATCTTGATAGGATAGTTCCTATGTTTGGTTTCTATGTATATGAAAGATGAATATATGAATTTGTTATGAATGTGATGCGTATGGAAGGATGAAGTATGAATGTGTATAGTGTATTAGTGGGTATATATGAAAGCATTGCTTATAAAGTTATGCCTATAGACTCATTCATTCATATATGAACGTTTGTGACTTAATGTGTTATGTGAAAGGTTTCATCACATATATTTGTACACACACACATTTATGAAGATATAGTCAAGAGAGGGGCCTTGAATGGTGTATTCATGTGTACCCTAAAGTAGATGATTCTTTACATATGCTATGTTTATGTGAATGGATTTTTTACATGATTTACATTGATGAACTTCAATCTATGACCTATGATTAAGCATATGAGGGGATTAATCTCCTAAACCTATAATAATATAGTAAAATTATGATAAAGGTTTTCGATTAAGGAAAAATAGCTTAGGACCGAATGAACTTGAATATGAGTGTGTGTCTCTTCCCATGGTAGGAATGTAGGTCACCATAAATCCCATGAGGATGATGACCACAATGCCTCTATGGGAATAAATAGGGTTTCCATAAGTGAATAACTAAAATGCATAATCTTGGCATAAAGAGGGTTTTCACATGTACCTCTAAGTTCCATAACTATCTTTCCAGCATAGGATACTACCAAGTGGATTCCACCTAGAAATCTATGTCTCATTTTTTTCTACTTTGGCCGGTAGACCACCCTTTATCGGTGTAGGGTTCTATGACATCGGATTCCATGTTTAGCATCACATGGTCTATGTCGGTTAAGGCTATAGTTTCCCTAAAGTAAAATAAACTATGAAAGTTAAATGACTAGGAACCTAAATAGAATGACTTAAGGGAGGTTACATTGGATAGGTGGAAGTAACAAACCCATCTAGACATTGCACAAGTAGCTCCTTAGGAAGTTCTAGGAAGATGTTCTAACGCATGTCACTATGTATGTGTTCCTTATGCATGACATTGTAGTATTTTTCTACTTGTTATCAAGATGTTTCATGATTTGAGTCTTTATGCATGATGTTGATCTTGTTGCCTATATGGTGAAGGTCTTTACATAAGTATGTCTATGTGATATTATACTTCTAAGATGGTATGTGCCTTTCTATTATATTTTGCCTTTGATTGTGTTTCTATGAAGTATGAAAATGATATATATGCTATTAATAGAGGTTTTATGATGATTTAATTAAAATGACATGAAGTATGATTTCAAAGAAAATGTTCCTTTTAAATGCATGGTTGCCATAAATAGTACATTCTTGTGCTAATACCATTCTTCTCTACTTTTTACACAAAGTGTAAGATATGGATGCTTAAAGGATGTCTTGAAGGATGAAGATGTTGATAAGTGATTCCCAAGCTCAAATAAAGATATCCTTAAGTCCAAGGATATCCTAATGTGTACTTATCGTAAAGTCTAGTAAATATTGTATAGTTTTATTATGTCTTAAGGGTCGTGTCCCTAACGTATTCTAATGTTATTGAGTCTAAGATGGTAAAGAGACTTAGATTCTATATATGTATTATGACTTATATTCTATATGTAAAATGAAGTAAAGTTTCTAGCATATGAGATGCTATGAAATTTTTTTAGTTTTCCATTAAATTTACTATGTCGATGTGATGAGTAATAACTATGAGCTTTTTTAAGAACTCCGAGAGGTTAAGTACGCCATGTTAATTATAGGGTGTGCTCCGTGGTCGTGACAAACGTGGTATGAGAGGACGAGGTTAAAGGCCAATTGTCTTTAACAAAGACGAAAGGTCATTATGTATATCTATATAAGAGGCATTTGCCTTCATAAATAAAACAAACCTTCATCCTTACATCTCTTACTCTCTCTTTATACTCTCTTTACGCTTCCACCCCTCCATTGGTATCAGAGCTAGTTAATTAAATAACTATGGAAAACAAATCAACTATGTCAGAAGATATACAAAAACAGGTATACCATTTTATATTCATGAGTAGCTAAATTAATTTATTCCTGAAAATCTCTTGTTAATTATAATTGTTTATCATGTTTGAATAATGTTATAATAACCATCTTTAGAAAGTTTGTTACAGAAATACTCTTTGAATAAGTATGCCCAGACTATGCCATCCTAAGGTTGAAACCGGTAGGCAGAGAAGGCCGTTTAGGGGAGTAAACAAAGTTGAGGCGCTGTTAGGGTAACTAATCAAAGAAGAAAGCTGTAGTAGTGACCAGACGAGATGATTATTAAACCATTATTTTTGCATAATAAGCAAGTATAATTTATTAAGAGGTTGAAAGGAATAAAATTTTAGTGAAAAATGAAAATAATAAAAATGGAAACATACCTATTAGATGATGATGTTGATTATAAGATATTACTTCTATATGTACTAAAAAATTTTGAATACTGATATAAAAAGAGAAATTTATAATAAATTATTAACATATGAAATAATAGAAATAACAACCCAAAGTTGGACTAAGTTAACTATACAAAGTATACAGGATGAACTTCATTATGACATATATGATTTATATGATGATTTAGATATTGGAGACTAAATATGACTGAACATTGGTTAAGGCGATATGGTAGAAATTACAGGCTAAAAAAGATTAAATATCCAGAAAAATTAAGTAAGCTTTTTAAAATATTATATAAAAGGTTATGATAAATAAAAATAAAAATACTAAAATAAAAAGAACTAAGATAGATAAAAAGGTGAGAAAAATATGGAAAAGATTAAAATCCTTATATATAGAATACCAATTATCACAACTAGTCAAAACAGATAATGATAAAAAAGATCAATTAATAAACATAATTTCAAAAACAGAATATAAATATGTCCGCTATTTGAAAAAACAGTATGAACAGAGAAATCTATAAACAACAATTAATAGAAGAAATAATGAAACAAATAACTGAAAAAGAACAAGAGTTACAACATAAAACAAAAAGATTAGAAGAAAATATATTAGCAGGAGTATGTAATAAATCAATACTAGCACAAAGAAAAGATATATTAATGACAGAATTAGAATTAGATTGTCTTGAATATGAATTACAACATAATATAATACATAGATCATAATGAACAAAGAAGAGTTTGCAGTAGAAGAAAAAACATATGAAAATCAAGATGGAATGATAATAAAAATAATATTTTCAAATTTAGGAAGAAGATACAAGAAAATAGGAAATAACTTATACTTAATGCTAGAAAAAGAAACAGCAAAATTAGAAGATAGTTTAACAGCTATGGTAAGAATAACAAAAGAAAATGAAGAAATAGATAAATCAAGAGAAATTGAAAAAATAAAAACACAAGCAAAACAAGAAGTACAAAATTTAGAAGAAATAAAAAATACAAGAATAAGTGAATTAGAAAAAGAATTAGCTAGGTTAAAATTATTATATGAAAATAAACAAAAACAAAAAGAAAAAGATAAAGAGCTAGAATTAACAAATGAAATAAACAAATGGAACAAAAACTAAATGAAGATCTAAATGAAGATATTGAAGTAAATGAAATAGATGGAAATGAAAATGACCAACAATCAGAAATAAGCGATATAAGTGAGACATATACAGAAATTCTAGAACAGATAAAAACACAAAAAAAATTAGAAATAAACACAGGAGATATGAATAGGCCTAGTACGTCAAGAGTTAAAACCCCAGATAATAGTCCCAGAAATAGTCCTAGAGTTAGTCCTAGGAGGACACCACCAACCTATTATACAGAAAGCTATCAACAATCAGACAGAAATAATGCAATATGGAACAGTAGACTAAATAAAAATTGGACACCTAAACCAGCAAATGAACAATATAATTTCTTAGATTTAGATTGTGTCGCAGATATAAATAAAGCAATATTATTATGGATAGGAAATATGTCTAAACAGTTAATAGATAACAAAATAGAAACAGCGAAAACACCAAGATACATAGAAAGAACATTAGTAGGAACAACAAAATTATGGATAGAAAATCTACCCTCGGAAAGTTTAGAAGTACTTAGGAATGATAAGAAAATGGATGGATCCGCATCAGCAACAAATATAGATATACTAGATAAATATGAATCAGCAATAAGAAATGAATTTGGAGGTATGACTACAGATATAAGAGAACAAAATAGAGAAAAAATAATAAATAGACAACTTATGACAAAATTAGCTCTATGTAAAATGTGTTATATGACAAAATTAGCTCTACGTAAAATGTGTTACTTAGAAGAATATACTTGCGCATTTAAAGAATATTATTACAAAGCTAAATACAATTTTGACGAAGCAAAAGAAATAAGAAAACAATATTATACAAAATTACCAGAACCATTTAGTACAAACGTAATAAAAGATTGGAATAATGAAGGAATGGTAGATACTTTAGGATCTAGAATAAAATTCTTAAATCAATGGTTCATACAACTATGTGAAAACCAAAAAGAAAAATTAAAAATGGAAAAAGTATTAAATAAAAATTTATCATGTTGCAAAAATAAAATGGCACCACAATTTGGATGCACAACTAAAAAACAAAAATCTAGAAGATATAAAAATTATAGAAAAAACAAAACTATATATAAATATAAACAACCAAGACAAAGATATTATGTAAAAAACCATAAAATAAAAAGACCATACAGACCAAAAAGAAAAATATCCCAATGTACTTGTTATAATTGTGGAAAGATAGGACACATAGCTAAAGATTGTAAATTACCCAAAAATCCAAAAAGAAAACAAATTGCAGAATTAATTATAGATAATGAAAAATATATGCAAATAGAATACATAGATTATGAATTAAGTGAAAATGATAGTATATATGAAGTATCAGATGTAGAAACTGAGAATGAAGAAGAAAATATTAATAGAAATAATAATGAAACAGATGAAGAAATATAATGTCTGAAAATGAAATAAAAATAATATCTAAGGAAGAATATCAAGATGAAGAATCATCAGAACAGAAAATTATATTTGATAATACGATATTTGAACAAATAAAAGGAAAAGAATTAGATTTAAGTGTTGAAAAAGTACTAGAAATACCTATTTTAAGAAATTGGTTTAAAAGACAAAAAGAAGAATATTATGTAGTTAGTCAAAAAGAACATATCATAGATTGTAAATACACAAAAGGAAAAGCATATATACCTATAATAAATAAAAGAATGATAAACAAAGAAATACAAGATATAAAAGATAAAACACCAATAAAATACCTACATTTGGGAGGAACAGAAATATTAATAAAAGCCTGCTTTAGAGAAGGAATAGATACACCCATAGAAATATACTTAGCAGATGATAGAATTGTACACCCTATAGAAAAAAGCGTAATTAGTGCAGTAAAAGGAAACTTGATATATCAAAAATTTAAATTTACAATAAGTGCTAATTATACAGTATCATTAACAGATAAAAATATAGATAGATCATTAGTTCTATATTGGAAAATATCTGGAATAGAACTAGCACCAGGAAGCAAATTATTTACAGCAAGATGTAAAAATCTATATATATATTAACAACGAAGCACAAAATAACAGCAAGAAATAAAATTAACAAAATAAAAATAGAAAATCCTTTTGAAAAAATAATTACTGTAATAGACAATAATGACTATAGCTATAAAGAAATTGATATAGAAGAAGATTTAGAGATAGTAAAAGAAAGATTAAGCACTTCAAGCGTACCAAATACATTGACAAGAGCTACCTCATCAAGGATGAGTACATCTAAAAGAAAATATGAAATTCCCCAAAGCTTATTAGATAAAGAAGAAATAACACTATATCATTATTACATAACAGGAATAATAGACCAAAGAAAATATAAAATATTAATAAATACAGGACAAGAAAAGAATTATATAACAAGAGAGTTAGTATTAGAAGAAGAAATTATAAAAACAGGATATACATGCCCTGGACTACCTAGTGAGATAGTGAACACGAATGAAGAAACAACAGAAAAAGAAATAATTATAGGAGGAATACCCTTAGTAATACAATTCAAAATATACCAAGGAAACCATAATATTACATTAGGAATAAAATGGTTAGAAAAAGTCAAACCATACAATATAGAAAATGAACAATTAACAATAACTTGCCAAAATAAGAAAATAATTATAAAAAGGACAAAATGATGAATGAAAATATTTATACTTGCAAAAATTATAGTAGAAGGATATCACAGCAGATATTATACCCCTATGATAGATACAGGAGCAGAAGCGAATATATGTAAATATAATTGCTTACCAGAAGATAAATGGGAAAAATTAAAAACACCTATGGTAGTAACAGGATTTAACAATGAAGGAAGTATGATTAAATACAAAGCAAAAAATATAAAAATACAAATATGGGATAAAATACTAACAATAGAAGAAATGTACAATTTCGAATTTACTACAAAAGATATGCTATTAGGAATGCCATTTCTAGATAGATTTTATCCACACATAATAACAAAAACACATTGGTGGCTTACTACACCATGCGGAAATAAGATAGGAGCAAAAAGAGTAAATAATAAACAACGAAAACCCATGGAATGGATAAAAGGAAGTGAAAAGATAAACCAAGAAATGAAAAATATAAATGAAAAAATTACCAAAACTATATTTTCCTGATGAAAATAGAACATTCACTTACATTGTTGAAACAGATTCAAGTGATCATAGTTACGGAGGAATTTTAAAATACAAATATGAAAAAGAAAAAATAGAACACCGTTGTAGATATTATTCAGGATCTTACACAGAAGCACAAATAAAATGGGAGATAAATAGAAAAGAATTATTCGCATTATATAAATGTTTATTAACATTTGAACCATATATTGTTTACAATAAATTTATTGTAAGAACAGATAACACACAAGTAAAATGGTGGATAACAAAAAAGTTAGATGATTCAGTTACGACAAAAGAAATAAGGAGATTAGTATTGAATATATTAAATTTTACATTTACAATTGAAATAATTAAGACTGACAAGAATCTTGTTGCAGATTACCTATCAAGAAAAAGGAACACAAACTGAACCAGATACAACAGAAGAAATACTCAAAGCTATTACTACACTTTCTACAAAAGTAGATAGTATGAGTAAAGAATTACAAAATCTGAAAACTAAAAGTCAGCAGCATGACTATAAATATGCGGAGCTATGTCGATCGGAAGACACAAAAATTCCAGAACTACAAGGAGACGATGGGAAACTCCTTAAAACCCATAACAATGTTTGTTTAAATACAGCTACAACCAGCACATCTACAGCAGGACAACCTATAAAAAAGGAGGAGACTAAAATAAAATATACAAATACAAACTTGAATAAGTTATTCTCAAAACCATATACTCCTCAAAGTATCCAGAAAGATACATTTATACCACCACAGGTAAATACCTATAAAGCCAGCCTAAATTCAGATAAACAAACATATAACCACATTACCAGAATGTATATAGAAAATATATACAAAGTACAAACATTTCTAAACCTAAACCCCAGAGCCAAAGAAACAAAGAACCCAACTGAAGACTATATAACCCAATATTTACAAGGATACAATAAGCTAATTACACAACCAGGAACCAACCCAAATCTAGTAGCAACCTGCTACAACTACGGATTATTAAGTACTGTATATACAATAACGGGAGACGAGATATCAAAGATACCGGAATTATATAAAGCGTTTTTACAATATAAAAGAGTAACTCAAGGAACTCTTTTTTATATAAAGTTTTACGCAGCTACAACAGAGATACTATATGACGAAGTTAAACCTACAATACAAGCTATAAAGATTGGACTTACAAGAGACATGATAATTCCAGAAAAAATAGATATCCAAGAAGAAATACAAAAAGTGGATATTCCAGAATTCTATGCAAATAAAAGAACTATTGGAATAGCTACTATACTAAGTGAGATGACAAATAATTACTTAAACGAAAATGAAATTTGGACATATTACAACAGAGACCAGACAATCATCTACTCAAATTGCAGAAAAATTAGGACAGCAGATATGGAAGACCTAAGACAATGGATATTGAGCTTGCTAAAGCCAGAACAAATACCTACAACAAGAGCTATACGAAAGAATTTTATTTCAGCCAATTTGATGACAAGATATTGTAAATTAATAGGACAAAAATATCCTGACCATATATGTTCAAAATGTGAAAGAGAAGACAATTATGTGCCAGACGTCCAATTAGAATAGAAGATGTGAAGAACAAGATATTGGAAAGAAAGAAAGAAGAAAGAGACATAAAGATATATGTACAAATTAGGTCATAGTCATTGTCGGCCATTTGGCCAAAGTTTATTTTGTTTTCTTGTAAAAAAGTCGTAAAGTCAATAGTGTCAGTATGTCTTTATCGTAAATAGTAAGAGTCAAGTAACTGTGTAAATAGTAAGAGTCAAGTTACTGTGTAAATAGTAAAGGCCAATTGTCTTTAACAAAGACGAAAGGTCATTATGTATATCTATATAAGAGGCATTTGCCTTCATAAATAAAACACACCTTCATCCTTACATCTCTTACTCTCTCTTTATACTCTCTTTACGCTTCCACCCCTCCATTGTATAGGGTCCAAGAAGTCTTATATTTCTACGTCTAGTAGAGTCTTTTATCTTTTGAGGTGACTTGCGACACATCAAATGGTACGAGAGGCTATAGGGCAATAGAGTTTTCCTTCTTCGTCATTCTCATGTCATGCCATAGAACATAAACCTATAAGATATCTCTCTTATGTTTTCTTATCCGGTGGTCATTAAGATGTGATTTCTTTGATGAGATTGGTCTATGCTTGAGGAGAAACGGTGAGTTTAAAATGCATATCTTTGTTTTATGGTTTGAATGAGTATGTGTGAAGGTTACACTCGTACTTATTTGATGATGCATAAACTAACTAAGGTGACTTGAAAGGTTAACTAGACTTAGGTAGGGGTATGGATTCTATCTATGTCTTGCACTAGTTTGCCTTGATAGAGTCCTTAGGAGGTTAATATTATGTATATGTATGATGATAAATGTAAATGTCCTTATGTGATGTTCTCTATGCTTATCAACATATAAATAGGCTAGTGTGCTAAAGATATGGACTTATTAATGGATGAATGTTATAGATTAGTTGAGTATGATGCTTATTATAGTTCCTATTTGGTTACTTGATTTAGTAGGGTTATGGGACTTTACTTGATCATTGCATATGTTAACTCTATGGAATTAGGATTGGTTATATTACCTTATTATGTATGAAATATCTCTTATTTCATGATATGATGCCAATTATGACAATATATGAAATCTATGTGAAATAACAAGATATGCCGAATAATGTATCTCATGATATAGTTAAAGCATGCTAGATGTTATGGTGGTTAAAGTGAATTCTCTTAGATTGTTGTATTCAAATATGGTAGCCTATTGGGAAATAAAGAATGAGTGTTTTATAACATGATGAGTCGTAGAGTTTTTCGTAAACTTCTTATTGTGTTATGAACCTCCTTTTTGTTTTCCTCATATAATGTATGACCTTAGTGTCTATTGTATCATATGAAGACCTTATGTGAATTGAATAGTATGATCAAAATTGATTGTTGAAGATGATTTGCCTAAAATGATAAAGTTTAGAATGCCTTAGTGTTGCTAAATTGAATTAATGTAAAGTTCCCTCTAAAGTAGTAATCTCTGTAAGTGATGAAAATAAAGGTTGTGTAGTTAAGATTCAATATAGGTTTGGTTAAGTTTATTTAAATGTGGTTTACCTTACGCGAGGGATGGTGTTTGAGTAGTGAGGTTGTAGAAATTATCTACATTGTCCTTTTATTCTTACTTGAATTGGAAAATAATGTATTATTTGTAAGTTTGTTCATGAATATAGTCTTGCATGAAGTGTGAATTGCATTACCTTTATATGATTGGTATGAATTGATTGACATCATCTTGGTGGCATTGTGATTTTTCCAAGGAGCATGAAAGGAAATTTTTGATGAAGTCTGCGTTTTCTCATATTGACTTGCATTTTAATGTGCTAGTTGTTCATTTGACTTAATGAGATTAGACAAGGAACTTGGTAATAGTAATTTGTGAGTTCAATTTTTTAGCCTTAAAATGAAAAGTTGAGTCTCTTTAAAATGACTTATGTTGACTCTCTTTAAAACTATGTGACTTTTATGATTTGGAATGCATAATCGTAGGATCTTTCTTGAAAGGTGAAAGCATGTTTAGCTAGTGTCCATGTGTGTGTCTATAATTTGTGTTATTTTTCCAAATAGAGGCTTACTATAAGGGTGAGTATCATGTTAAGAAAAGAAGTTTGTGGAATGGATTCCTATTTGGTTGTGATGTACTTGGTGTGACTTGCCATCTGGACTTCACTAAGAAGAAAAATATATGCATGTCTTGTCTTGAAAGTTGAGATTTCTCATTTTTAAGAGATAATTGACCTTGTATTTTCTAAGGTGTAAAACTCATGATACATGTAAGTGTGTTAAAGGAGAAGGACATTCCTCCTTGGATACCACTAAGCATGGTATGATTGAGTATGACATGTATGCCACTAGGTCTAACTAATGAAGATCTTTGTTGATTCAATTAACTCGAGTATATGTTCATTGAAGTATGAGTGCTTACGTAACTTTAAGGGTTGTGATATTATTATGAGTAGCTTTTAAATATTTTCTTGTAATGAATTATGATGTTATCATAATGTTATGATTAGGAGGAGGATATTTTCCTATGAACATGAAAAGGACATTCGTGTTTGATGCATGCTTGCTTGTGTTCATTGAGTGATAAAATGATTTGATGATAATTTAAATTTTATGAACTGCTCTTATATGTATTGAAGTCCTTTTTGTGATTAAACATCCCTAAGTTTCATTTGAGTATGAATGTTCCCAAGCGGGGGATATTTTAAGACACAAAAAATGATATAAGGTGTCTACATCCTAACATGTTTTTCTTAAAGTTCTAATTTCATAAATATTCTTAAAATATATTATAGAGGAAGTAGCTAAAATATTGGAGGTATTTGAAGTCGCACGTTAAATGACAACTAAGACGTTCGATGACTAAGTCACCTAGATGCCTAATACGTGGTTCTATGTGTTTATAGTTATTTCATGATGTTATAAGGTTCTAAAATGTATTCTTGTGTTAATAAGGTTCTAAAATGTATTCTTGTGTTAATCCCATTCTTCTCTTCCTTTTACACAAAGTGTAGGCTATGGATTCTTAATGGATGTCTTGAAAGGTGAAGAGCTTGATAGGTGATCCTAATGTGTATCCTAATGTGTACTTATCGTAAAGTCTATTTACTATTTTATTGTTAATATTATGTCTTAAGAACTGTGTCCCTAACATCTTTTAATGTTATTGAGTATAAGATTGCAAAGAGACTTAGAGTCTATGTATGTATTATGGATTATATTCTATATGTATATGGAGTAAAGTTTCTAGCATATGAGGTGATATGAAAAGTTTTACTTTTTCCGTATAATTTACCTTGTCGATGCGATGAATAATAAATATGGGCTTGTATAAGACCTCCGACAGGTAAAGTACCCCATGTTACTTCTAGGGGGTGCACCCCGGTCATGACAACTGTCTCGCCCTTTACAACCACAACCACGCTCCATCAAGCACTTCACGGAATGTTAATTGGGGAGTGAAGGTGATAAGGTCTTCACATATTAAGTTAACTTGGACTCACTTTTTAAGTCCAGCTATTTAGGGGTAGTTTTGGTATTTGGGGGTTGACTATATATAGATTTTAGCTCAATTATAACCTATTTCAACTTCAAAACTCAAGTACAAATTGAAACCCAATTTGTGCCACTTCTCTCTACATTCTATCTCTACCTCATACTCCATTCCTTTCCCCAAAAGGTACATTAAAAGTTAGTTTCTAAATAACAGAAAATCAAGAGCTCTTCTCTACATATGGGTTTTCTTCTTAACTTGATATTGATAATTGATTTTGATGAATATTAAATATTTGAAGTTGGTTTATTAAAATTTTGTGTGATACATTTTCCTTCCCCGAATTCCCCAAATTCATGTATTTGATTATGAATCGATGGGGAGTGAAGGGCGTGTTGGTGGTTAGACTTGAGTTGACTATGCTATATCACTCACCTGTTGTCATGTAATGTTGGGATTGTATCTACTTTTTGTATGAATTCATGATTGAAACCTTTTCCCTAACCCTAGGTATGAATTGAACTTTTAGATGATTAGGATTGTTGAAATTGTTTATGTTATTGTATAATTCACTATATTATGATGTTGATGACTTGTTCATTGGATAATTGTAATGAATCGAGGGTAAGATCTTTAAGGTGACTCTTAGAGGCTATTGCAAAGAACTTGATGACTATGGATTTTTACTTCAATAATGATAATGCATTCTTGATGATGTGCAATTGAAATATGACTATGTGTTTAGATTATGAAGATTATGATATGATGATTATGATGCTATGTTATGAATAAGTTGAATTGTGAGATCATGTTAACGGTATGATTTAGATATGATGATCTCACTAATAATGGGTTGTGATGAAAGGAATTTCTTATCCTCACATAATGAGCTAATGATTATGATATACAAGGATTAGTTTGCTAGTGTCTAAACTACGTTTTGATTAATAAGAATAACTTGAAGGCTTTTCAAAGAAAGACTTTAGTTTAGCACCTAACTAACAAGATATGAGAGGTACCATTCTCAATGTGGGAAGGTAGGTTCACAATGTTTCTCATGAGATGGAGATTACAAAGGAAGTGTGCCTAAATAGGGTCTCTAGTATGTCTCCTAGTTCCTTAATTATGTTGCCTTTATAGGAATACTAGTTAGTGGATCAACCTAGAATGCTATTTTATGGTTTGGTTCTACCTTGGAAAGTAAGGCACCTTCTTTTGGTGTAGGGTTTCATAACACCGGATTCCATGTTTAACTCACATGGTTTATTGGTTGTTAAGGTGATTGTTCCCGATAGTAAAATAAATTAGTGAAGTAAGGAAGATGAACACTAACTAGGGTGACATAAGGTTTTATTATTAATGTAGGTACGGATATAGAACTCTACCTACACAATGCAGAAGTTAGCCTTGAGGGGAGTTCTACGAGGCTGTTCTTATGTATTATGAAATTATGATATCATGATATGCATATATGTTGGTCCTATGTTGTGTCTCTTATATGATGTTTGTTACATTTCTGAACATTATATTGGTCTAAATTAAAATATTTGATGATGACTACACTTGATGACTATGTTATATGAATCAAGGCATTACTTATGATATATTTTCTTGTTTACATTATTGTGTGGGGCTATGTGACTTCACATGATCATTTACTTGAAAGCTTGGGATGGGATTGTTTGTAAGGGTATTGTATGTTGATGATATGAACTAATGAACAAGAAATGTTTATTTGACTTTATGATCATGTTATCCTTGTTTATGAACGTCTTGTATGTTATCGTGATCCTTGTCTTGTATATGCTCTCTTGTGTGTGCATAATGGTTTTAAAAATGACTTAGTATATTTATAAATAATTGGTTATTTTCATGCATATCTTCAAATGGTTTATGTTCATATATCCAGACTTAGTACGACTGATTGTAATAACCCATATTCGTTACATTTCTACTAATACGTAGGTTCGGGCCTTTGATGTGATTGAGGCCATTTGCTAGAAAACACGGACATCTTTCCCATGTTATTGTTGAATCCTCAATGTTTGAGAAAGGTATCATCTATCTAGCCTAGTAGTGTTGTTATCTCTTAAAGACATTTGATCCTCTGTTTATCGTTTGAGACTATTGATGTAAGTTTATAATGGAATATTGTACTTTTAATGCCTATGTAAAAATGTTGTACTCCTTTTAGATGGTTTTATGTGAGACAAGATATTAGACTCTTATATGATGTGTTTATGCTAAACAAAAACTCTATGTATACTTTCTAAACGAGGAGTCTATATAAACTCCATATGATATATCTAAGAAGTGTAAGTACACATCAATATGTAACGGTATTACATTTTCTTCTTTTGGACCTATTACATGTAATGATGATTGCTAAGGGCTAGTTTAAGTCTTTTTCCAGCACAAAGACGTCGGTTATATCTAGGGGATGCTCCCCAATCGTGATAAACTTTATATGAGAGTATGATGTTAAGTAACCTTAGTATTGATGTGTAACTAAACCACGTCTATATAGAGCCTTGTTCATAATTTTGAAGCTCACAACACTTTTGAACGAGAGGCTATGGAATGCTTAGTAATTCTCACTTTTTCTGGTACTCTTGAAAGTCGTGCCTCATGAGTGGTAATTCTATGTGTCCTTTTTCTTCATACTCTTTTCTTGTGGTATAGGTTATTAATACTACAAGGGAATCCACAAGAAGAGTCGAAGAAGATATTGATAATATAGGAGATCCTCCCCAAGACAACCAAGCTCCTCCACAAGGCAATCAAGATCCTCCTTCAGAATAAATACCTTTGGGTGGCGTGCTCCAAGGATTCCTCCATCTATGATAGATGGAGAGATAAGGTCTACTTTTGAAAGTCATCTCAATCTATGACTACTCAAGCCCAATTCATAGCTACAAAATCTCAAGCCATGATGGCTTAAGTAAATCGAGAAGTTGGACCCCGTGTGAACAAAATTTCTAGTACCATGGCTTCGTGCTTTAGGGAATTCCCTAGGATGACTCCTCAAATGTTCTTTAGATCTAACATCAAATTAGGATGAATCCATAATATAAAATATTAAATAAATAATCATATCCTTATAGATATTAGACTAAAAGTCCCAAAAATAATGTTCTAACCATATTGATCAAAACATAAACAACAAAATATGTCTTTTTTGATATGAATGTAGTGTCATTGACTGCGAACGATTTTGAATAAGGGACTTTTCAAGATATCATTTAATCCAAATTATGTGAGGTGACATACGTTATTTCATTGAACTCTAAAAGATGTTCTTTTAAATTTTCATTAGTTTATAAAGTACACAATTGATTATATAATATGTACAATATTTATATTCTGTATGTAGAGGTCTTTTAATAGAAGAAAATCTCTCACAATTGATAAATAAAATATTTTTATCCATTTTTTAAAATGCAAATATTGACAATGAAACAATTACATATATTTTCTATAGACTTTGATGATGACTAACTATGGTAAAATGATGAATTAATAACAAATTACGTACACATTTAGAATCAAATCCTTTTAGTTTTAATATTAAAAAAAATTAATTCCATATTTGGATAAAACATTCTTGACCATTTAACGTATGGCGTACCCACTCAAAAACACTTATAGAATAAAAATGTTCATAAAATAAAAGGGAACCCTAGACCCAACTACATGGCGCCATCACAAGTTAGAATTTTCTTTTAAATTTATTTATTTCAAAAATTAGTCTTCCCTTTCCTGAAAAGATCCGAATTTTATGAAAAATTGTAACTTTTAGAAAGAGTTATGACTTCTATGATGATTTACCCAAACTAGTCATCCTCTTTCATAAAATGATGAGACTTTATGAAATGTTGTGACATTTATGAATTGTTGCTACATTAATGAAGAGTTGTAACTTTTATGAAAAGATGTGACTTTTATAAAGAGTTACGACTTTTAATAAGACTTACCCAAGTATAGTCAACCTTTTTATGAAAAGTTGTGACTTTTATTAATAGTTACGACTTTAATGAACAGTTGTAACTTTTATGAAAAGTTGTAACTTTTGATGAAAAGTTCTAACTCTAATGAAGAGTCGCGACTTTTATGAAAAGTTGTGTCTTTGATGAAAGGTTGTGACCAATATAAAGAGTTATACATTTTCAAAATAGTCTTAATATTTGCAATAAGGCACAATAAATATTTGTTAAATTATTACCCATTTTATGTTTTTCCATTTTCAACTCCAATTTTAATCAAAACCCATTCATTTGTCATCACTAATTGAGATATTGGACTGGGTCCAACCATAAGTGTTATTAGCTGACCCACAAGCCCATTAAATAATCCTCCATAATAACCCTAGATCTAGCCCATATAAACAACATTATGATTAATAAAGTTTTCATCTATCTTATAGAGACGTCTAGAATTACATAAGAATAGATGTTGCTTATATGGTGTTCAAAGTGGGAAATAAATCCTGTCAACTTAAATATGCTAATTCAATTATTAGGTTTGTTAATTATGATAGTAATACTGAGATTGGAAAACAAGCAAAAAATGTGAAACTTGTGACATGACAAAACTGCGAGAAAATGGATAGATGGAAGTAGAACTAGGATATTTAAATTGCAAAGAAGTGATGGTCTTGTCAAAGCAAGATTGCTTGATATGAAGCGTTTTGGTGATAAAAGTTGTCTTATTGTTGAATGAATAGAGTTCCGTCCCAAAATAATCAAATGCAGATTACAAGAGGAGGATTTGGAATTCTAAGTTGTAATAGAACTGAACTATATCTCCTTTTTGTATGGGTTTTAGATACATTACTTATATATACCTTACACCTGAATTTCTTTATGAATTTGAGATGCATTATTTATATTTAATGACTGAATTTCTTAAAATGTGGTTTTGAGCCTATATTGTTCGATTTTTCCAATTCCAAAACTTTATTTGGCTTGAAGTGTGCTTTACTTGATAATTAGAGAAAATCAGCACTCTATTGTGACCCCTCCTTTATTTGTGGCAGAATGTTTTAAGCTTCTAACTGGAACATCTCCAATAACATACTTCAATCTATCAAGACATCTTTACAGGGAAACAATCAATCAATCTAAATATGCCTAAACTTAACAAGCTAATCTATGATGCAAACTTCGGAAATAAAATAAACATAAATCACTAAGGAAGTCTTAGAGTTTGCTTTTTCTAATGTTTGTAACCATTTTAACCCACTTCAACTACATTATCGTAACATCCAGGGGTGGATAGGTTAGTGCTAACTTTAGAAATAAAAGAAACATAAACGCTATTTAAGTCTAGCATTTTATTTTTCTTAATAAACATAAGGTCAAAGCCAACTTTAAGATACTTCAACTGCGTTTTCATGGGGGAAATGAAATAATAGAATTACGAGATTCAGTTGAACTCAACAATAAAATTAGATCTCGGGCCTAACCTACATCTCAGAAACTAGCACATGAGGGAACAATTATCCAAGTCTATGCAAGCAAAACTATTGGTCCATTCCCCAAAAAATGTGGGATTGTAAACACTCAATCAAATGAGTTCCAGTAGACAAGATGAGATACTCAAATCACTCATTGACCTATTAACACTCTTGCACTCAGTCATTACCTCATAATTTTAAATTTCATTCACATAAATTTCTTGGGTGAAAATTAAACCATTAGAGTTGTTTATCACTTCAAACCCAAGAAAATAATCAATATTACCTAAATCTTTTATAGAGAACATAGAAGAAAGGGAAATGATAACCTTATTGACACTTAAATTATTCCTCCCAGTGATGAAAATAGTGTCGACATAAATGATGACCAACAAAGTATCACCTACACCATGTCTGACTAGTAGTGAGGCATCAAATTTTGTCTTAACAAATCCTATTGATAAAAGATAACGCGTGAGGGCATTGTACCACGCTCGAGGAGCTTGTTTCAAGCCATAGATTGACTTTTTCAGCCGACATATATGCATTGATTTGTCATTACTAGTCAACCCAAAAGGTTGTGCCATGTGCAGTTCCTCTTCTAGGTTGCCTTTGAGGAAGGCTTTATTGACATCTAGCAAGTGCTACTTGTAAAAAATTTCCATAGAGAGGACGATGCGAACTGTTGTTGGCTTGATGATTCGGCAGAATGTTGCATGAAAGTCAATGCCCAGCCTCTGAGTAAAGCATTTTTGCAACCACACGCAGTTTGTTCTGTCGATGTGGATGCATTAGCATTATTTTATCCATAAAAGTCACTTGCAGGATACAATGTTTTTTGTCGGGTCAGGAGGAATAAGTTCCCAAATCTTTTTTTTATCTAATGAATCAAATTCTTGTTTTATTGCATAATGTACTCGGGATGTTTTTTCCTTGTTTGACGATAGTGGGTGCCATAGTGGGTTTCAATTTAGCAAGGTAATCAAAAATTTGTTTGGGTTTTGTGATGTTGTTTTGGGATCGAGTGACTGTCTGGGTAGGAGGAGACGGACATTGAGGCGGTTAAGGAGTGAGTCTTAACTCGAGCATAGGACAGGCTAGTTGAGGAGCCATGGGTGTTGGTGGGTTGGTGTTTCTCCATTTATAGACACAGAGAGGAGACAAGATTCTTTGTGTTTTGTTTGGGATCGACGTTAGTGAGTTAGTAAGGAGGTGTGGTAGTGCTAAACTTTGGGTAATAGATATAGAAGAGGGGTTGTTGGATGTAGGAATTATTGAATATGAGGAAGATAAAAAATAGTTCTTGGATGTAGGAATTATTGAATATGAGGAAGATAAAAATTTCCCTGGAGAGGGAGGAGTTTCAAGAGGTAAATATGTTGCGTCCGCTGCAGATGCATTGTCGGATTAGGTTTGTGAGTTTGAGTTGTCTCCGAACTGATCTGGAGATGAAGTAGATGGTGATGGATAATCTGGAATTGGGCTTGCTGCTATTTCTAATGGAGTTGGCAGGTCAGTTAATATGGGAAGTTTTTGTTTGGGGTTCAATGAACTTGACATTGTTGTTTTTTCCCATTCCAGGTGAGCTGATTTAATGATAGGATTGGAGAACAATGTCTTAAAAGACAATATATCCTTAACAAATCGCACATCTCAGGATAAGTACTCCTTTGCAGAATTGTGTTAAAACAGTGGTGACAGTGATGGGATAGTGAGAAACCAAGATAGACAAATGGGGTACATTTTGATTCAATTTTATTTTTGGAGCATTGTTTAAGCCACGGATAGCATAAAAACATATGTAGGGATTTATAATCCGGTGATTTTCGAAGTAATCTACAGAATGGGTATTGATTATGTAGGTGAATGGTTCAAAGATAATTGATGAGGTAGATAATGTGATGACATGCAAAAGATCAGAATTGGGGTGGGAAGGATTATTGATAAAACATAAGACTGGTGATGGCCCCCATAAATCACAAAAAATAATTTGAAGTATTTTAGAGCTACAAAGTGATAATTTGGCTAAAGGATGCCGATGAGCTTTACTAGATAAACAATAATTACAATGAAAAAAACTTTCCCTCTCATGAAACGGTAGCGAGAATTTATTTAACATAAACCTAAGAACTCTAGAGTGAGAATGTTCAAGACGTTGGTTCCAATTAGTGAGAGGAATGGATGTGGTGATAATGTTTGCTTTATGATAAGAGATGGGCCACTTATACAGTCAATTGTTTGTCAGACCGTTCATCAGTGACTTTCGCGTTTTCAGATCCTTCACAACAAAGTTTAGAGGAAAAAATTCAATATACTTAAGATTGTCTTGAAAGAATGTTTAAACATAGAGAAGATTGTGTTTGATGGAAGGGACAGAAAGAGTGTGGGTTAGCTTAAAAACATAATATGGTGCATTTAATTTGGAAGTATAGGTATGAGAGATGTGGATTTTGTTATCATTAGCCAGGGAGACATCCTCGTTATCGCGGTATAGCGGTAAGTTGGGCGGCTTTATTGTGATGTGATGGATGGCTCATGAGTCAACTATGCAGGGTTTGGTGTCTGCCGTAAACCCAGCAACATATTTGGCTTTTGCTTCAAAGTGATTATAAAACATAGAGCGGCAAACATTAGCGATGTGAAATTTTTTATTACATAGTTGACATCGAGTATCACCATTCATATTGGAATTGGACTGCCATTGTGGTGGGATGATTGGATGCGAATTTTAATGCCATTGTTAAGAGTTTTTGGTCAGTCTACAATTTTTGCAATTATTGGAGTTGTATTTGGTGGGAGTAGCAACAGTAAAAATGATGGCACTAGGTAGTTTTATGGCATCCTCGTCGCGAAGTAAGAGTTCAAACTCGACTAGATTTTCAAAAAGTTCCTCATAGGAGATAGTCGTATCGCGTGAACGAATGTCAGCAGAGATATCACGAAATTCAAGACCTAAACAATTGAGTATTTTGACGATGAGAACCTGCAGTGGCTAACTCATCCTACAAGGAACGAATAGTGTGAAGATACTTAGTAATGTAGTGAGATTTCATAGTGAAAACGGAGAACTGAAAACTCGTGTTTGAGATTTGTTCGCATAACTAGTATGCAATGCATTCCAAGCTTATTTAGCCGAGTCATCGGCAATAGTAGAGGCAATACATGGTTAGATAGAAGCCAGAGGGCATTCTAGATGAGTTGTTCTTGACATAACAAAGTGAAGAAGGAGGGATTAGGAGATGTATTTGTGTGGAGGGTAATTGTCCCACTGGGGGATAGAGTTGTTCCATAGAGATGGCTAAATATATAAGCATGGAAAATTGGCTTTCCAAGTGGAAAAGTTGTGACCACTTCTTAGTTTAATGTGTAATTGGGATGTAGGATTGAATTGAATTATAATATTGATACCCATCGTGTTATAAGCATTGAAAACTCTAGGATAGTTGCCATGTTGTTAGCAATGTGATTGGTCAGTGTTGCTGATCTGTGTGAGGAGGACACAAATGAATTGATATTACTCATTAGAGCGTGAAGTGACCTGATACCATATAAAGACTGAATGTGTGTTGCAAAGAGTATCTTTATCTATGGTGGCAGGAAGGTATTAAATTGAGGTACAGGGAAAATACCTAAAAGAATTGAACTAAAGTAATCTAAATAAATAATAACTGTTGAACTAGTAATGCAATCCTCACACGAGTAAACTACTAATCTTAATACAACTAAAGTACTTACGATGTCCTAACGCCATATGCTCTTATACATGTGAGTGTGCACCGTATAGATACCACTAGTGGTAGGAACAGTGATAAGCTTCCTATTAAAGGTGACTCCTTTAAAAGAGGTGAACCACCTTTTCTTGACTGCAAGAAATCTTTGCCATCATTATTGTATGCTTATCAACCTTCACTGATTAAGCAAATAATTGTAAACGGATTAGTAGGCTTGAGTGGGCTCATCCACCTAATAGACTAGTTTTTAGGGTTTGGTTATCTTATTTAGTCTATTATAATAAGTATTAGGGTAGGGTTGATTAACACTTGAGGTTGCAACTTGAAGTAATAGCTTGATAGAGTGTCAAGAGTGGTGGCCTAGACAAAAGAGGGTTGCTAGTTATGACAAATTTTTGAAGAGTGGTGGCCTAGTTCCAAAAGAAGTGTTTGTTGAGAATTATTAGGCAGAATTGGTTGTTCACAACTTGATTATTATTATTGATAAGAAAAGATTGGTTTATGTCTTATACCTATTTACAGTCAAATGACCACTTTTGTCTATAGTATGCACCTTTTACCATTTTATTGGACTGCCTTTTCTTGAATAATTTAGGAATTTACACTCTAGAACTCTCATTCGTGAGGTCTTTGTTCATTTCTCTACAAGTCTTTTAAATACTAGATTATTTTTTGAAATATCTTTGATATTATTTAAGTTGGTGATGACTTTAGAACAAAACCCCTCAACACCAACTTAATTTATTCTTTGCATCCAATTTTAAAGTATCATCAAGACTTTGCAATCTTGTTATATCCAAGTTCTTTATGCCCTCTCACTCCTTTGAACTTCTCTACTTACTACACTCTATATCTTCTTCAAAGTTAGTACTCCCGTTCATATAGGCCACATTGGCAAATATTTCATCAATATATTTGGTGTTTGGAATTTAAGTAATGCAGATCTCCTTACTTATGGTAGTGGTGCTTCCTGGACTTTACAACAAGCCTGATGTAACAAGGGCACCGGTTCTCCATGAACTCTTTTTGTATGTGGAGATACCACTCGTGTTAGTGATTTGGGTTAACTCTTGCCTCTAGGTTATTTTCTATCTTGCCGATTTTTCTCAAGTGTTTCTTGTTCATTTTGGATGAAACTCAAATCCTTGAACAATGAAGCCGTGTTCCAATCCGAGATGCCTAAACTCTATCAATCATGTTTCAACATCTCCTTTATCATTGAAACTGTTTTCCTTATTTTTTTCCATCCATCTGTCACATATTTTTTCAATGGTACCCTTGCTCTGGGTCGTAATGTTGAAAAAGGGACAACTTTAACTCGTTGCTCTGTGATACGCTCAAACTTACTTCTCAAATAAGAAGTAAAGCGGTCGTGTCAAGTAAATAACGCAACTAGTGAGGTTGGGATCGTTCCCACGAGGAAAAAAGTCTAGACTTAACTTCAACTTGTTTTTACTATTATTTGGTCAATGAGTTCCTTGGAAAGTAAAAACAATAAAAGGGGGGTTTCTATTTCTAAATGAATGAAAATAACTACCTAAATTGAAAGAGACACTTAACAACTTTCAATGTTGAATTTTAATCAATTAATCATAGTAACTAGGGTTTACGTGTTCCCCACAGGTTCATAATTTGATACTTCTAACTATAACAATTCTTTCCTAGTATCTTTCATGCAAAGTGATAAGTTATATATTTCTAAATCCTTGGTCCGGCATCTAGAAAATCTCACTCCGCACCTTGGTCCGGCTACATGTGTTGCTTTCCTAACCCTTATCCTTACCTCATATTAAGCATCATCTTCGATATTTGACTCAGTTATTAACTCCTACCAATTAATACTAGCCTATTAGATAGTATATACTAAATCTATGTTGATAATTCTTTTCCTATTATCTACCTCCTTGGTCCGGCAAGTAGCATTAAGGCGAGTTCTAAAGTTGGCCATCCGTTAAAAAGACTTCTAAGTGAAAGAATTATTAATACTTGCAAGACACTATTCTAGAATTGTTATTTAAGTTAGGTTTTATCTCATTATTTGCCTATGGTTCCCACAACCCTAGTTATGGAGTTTAGTTACCCATAGTCATAATCACAATATTCAAATATAATTTATAAGAATTAATGTACTTCAATGAGAAAGAGTAAAATCCGAGAGTTTGCTTGAGTAATCACCAGAAATCACCAACAATCAATAATAATCAAAATTCTAACGATACAATGTTTACTAATACGGTGTCTAACAATACGAAGCCTAACAATGATCCAGAGTCTCACCTCAAAAACGAGGTTTTTCGAACTATTTATAAAAAATAAAAACTTTTAAACAAGGACTCTATTTGCTGGAAATCTGCAAAAACGCGGCTGGGTCGACGGACCTCGCGACGGATCATCGTGGTCACGACGGACCGTCATGGACTCGGTCATCCCATACTTGTGCAATTTCATCTGCTGCTCTCATCATTACTCTCGACGGCAAGTATGAAGGACCGTAATTGGAACAACGGTCCGTCGAGGGTCTTCGTTCCAAAACACTTCAACTCTTGGAATATGGGTACAAGGATTACTTCTATGAACATCATGACGAACCTGCAGGACGGACCGTCATAGACACGACGGACCGTCACAAGCTTTGTAACCCCACACTTGGTAAGACTTCCCCATCTTCCTTCAGCAGCTGCACTACGCAGCCACCTACGGACCGTCAAAAGCACGACGGACCGTTATAAGCTCCGTCGGTGGTCTCTTCTGCATTTCTTCGCTCAAAATCTCTGCATTCATCTTTTGACAGATTTCCTTCAAAATAAAGAGGAACTTATATAAAAATTAGCACAAAAAGGCTTTTGGACACACTAAACTTAGGGAAAAAGTATTAATAATACCGTTAAACCACGGTATATCAACACCCTCAACTTAAATTCATTGTTTGTCCTCAAGCGACGCACTATGACTCAATACACAATCTATGTACAATAGTATCCATATTTTATCCTTTCCAATCATTTGGCTATCAATCCCGATTAATCTCATCATATATATGCATGCTATCACTATTAGGCTTGAATTATGTGGGATCAGAACATGCACAGACTCACCATGCACTAACACCTATCCTTTTCAATTTCTCACCGAGGTGCTAGCAATTCCGGTATTGCAACTAGTGTCCTTACTTCAAAACAACATCCTCATTTTTCAGACAATGATTTCAGTTTGAGTATAAGGATTACTTTCCAACACTCGCTCTCAGAACAAAGTAACACTCATTCATACCTATTGCCATAAGCTTGCGCTTATTTTCACTGCCTTAAGTTCGCCATTCAACCCTTAGGATCACGATAGGACTTTCTTATCTTGTAACATAGGCTCAAGGTCAGGTAGGGTATATTTAGGTATACTTTTGTGACTTTTTGCCCTCCTTGACATATCGGCTAACCTTCCACTTTCTATCATTTTATCTCGCCCAGTTTCTCAACTTCTTTCACCGTGCTATTTTCTCTTCTTTCTTCAATTGTGTAAGTGACTCTCTTTTTTTCTTGCTTGTATTTCTTGTATATTTTTCTTTTTCTTTACTTTTCTTTCAACTAATTCTTTAGTCACTTTACTTTTGTTCTTTCTCTCTTTTTGTTCTTTCAACCCCTCTTTCAAGAGCATCCCTCATAATAGCCATTCTCAACTAATGGCTTTGCCATGAGTCAAGGTACATAATACCCAAAGTTGGGTCAGGGCCATATCGAATGTTGTTTATTGCATTAGCCACCCTCAACTTATGCTTTAGGCATAAGTTGAGGTGCACATGTCCAAGGAGGGACAAGGGCCAACACATTGTTCCCAGAAAAGATCAGTTGGGGTGAAAAAGAAAGGTCTAATTTAAGCTCAGACCATTTGGATCAAAGAATGATTAAATTTCATTTGGTTCTCTTTTATTTAGGCTAAAAATGGGCTTTATTGAATAAGGGCCCATGATCCTTTCCTAATTGTCTATTACAACTTACTTTTAGAACGACTAACCAGGCAAGTTCTAGCTCAGTACAGATAGTGGACTATTCAAATCTTCCTCACACTCACTTGAAATTTCATCACTCTACCAGATTATCAGACACCTAGTTAGAATTTTAGACTTAGGGTAAGGCAATGGTGTACCTCTATGTCATGCTTAGAGCCACACATTTATCAGTTACTATATCTAGTCATGCATCATTTTCCAATTTATCCGGATATCATTTTAGCCATCATGCTCCAGAATTAAACTATGTACGAAAGATATAGACATGCCGGTTCAACAAAAAAAGTAATCAGTCTTTTGGGGAAAAAGAACACAGGCAAGAAAACCCCAAAAGCGGATAGTGAATTGGGCTATTCAGACTTCACCCTAACACTCACTTTCCATTTACCCCACCCCCAACAAAAAAAACATGCAATTGTCCCGAATGCATAAAAATTTAAATACTAGAGTGGTAGGTGAAGCAAACCTGTGGCGCAAAGCGCCGTCGATTGGCAAGCTGGTGGGTCCGGTTCCCCGGAACCCACGTCCTCTGCATTCTGGACACCCGCAGTGGTGTCCTCAGCAACAACCACACTATCAGTACTGCCTCCTGCGATATCCACAGTTCGGGATCTAGACGCCCCAGCCGCTAACTCTGATGCTCTCATCTATTGTGCTTCCTCCACAGCAAGTGATGCTCTCCTCGCAGCCTCCATCTCTCAGCACTCCTTCTTCCGTTCTCGCGCCTCGTCCTCTGCTTGACCCCTACGCCTCTTGGCATTCTCTCGAGGGGGAGGTGGTGGAATCTCTGAAGTGACAAATAGGGCCACCAACACTGTGTCCTCGGTAGGCTCGATAGAAGGGGCCTCAGACTCAGGCACCCTAGCCTCTAAGATCGTGTCAATATCTGCGCGAAGGCTATCGACCGCAGCCTGAAGAGTCGACACGTCCAGTGGAGGGGCTGGCCGGGCTAGCACCCTCAACTCAAAGGCGTCCAAGTGCTGGTGAACCTCAACGATCTTCCGCTCTGTACATTGGGACATTTTCCGCTCTAGGCGCTCTTCTGACTTAGTATTAGACTTATGCATCCATGGCTGGATATGATGCAGAAGTGTAGCCATTTGCTCCTCTAATTTTTAACCCTAGCAACCGGGACCAGTGGCGATAGAGGGGCTGTGCAAGATGAGCTTGGGGCAGTGCTACTACCCGGGATAGACTCGACCTGGGTGGTGTCAGTAGACGCCGCTTGTGCAGCCATGCGGGCCTGAGCTACCGTATCAGCAAGATCATCAGCAAGTGGGGGCAGCTCAGGATGGGGACCTCTAAGTGGAGCCAAATAATTCACCTCATCTCTGATGAGGCCGACGTCAACAGTGCCCTGGGGGGTCTTGAGCTGATCTACGTGCCATACAGGCACAGCTGCGGACCAGCAGAGAGAAAAGATCATGCACGGGAAAGGGTATGTAGTAGTGACCTTGAAAGCCCTCTCGTGCATGACTGCATGTAGAAGCCACACCAAATCCACCTCGAACCCAGCAATCGTCGCTGCCATCAACACTGCTCGATCCCATGTAACGATATTATCA
The DNA here is from genome assembly GCA_027704785.1 of Solanum chmielewskii. NCBI lineage: Eukaryota > Viridiplantae > Streptophyta > Magnoliopsida > Solanales > Solanaceae > Solanum > Solanum chmielewskii. The sequence goes on along the minus strand of JAKWIX010000320.1, from coordinate 17,138,732 downwards.
GCGGCTGTGAGGGAAAGGCAATGGCGGACAATCAGCCACAATAACTTCACCGTGAAAGTTAGGTTGGCCTTCTTGATGGCCCCCTTTGGCTCCATCACCCAGTCGGCACCCTCTCCATCAAATGACAGGTGCAGGGCCATCAACGTCTTGGTGGTCTCTCTCAGTGATGGCTCGCGCAGGAACTCGCCATCATTAACAATCTGCCATTTGTAGTCGAACTCGGCAGTGAGGGGGGTCCAAGTAGCATCAACACCCTCGCTGTATAGAAACCGGCGAATTGCAGGCAGGGAAATTTCAACTTGAACGCCTCGTACTCGGACTTGCTCCAGTGGGGCCTGTTTTGCGGGGGAAGCCCACCTATCGATCTGTGATCGCAGAGTCGCTACCTAGGATGCGTAAAACCTTCGAACCATTTCTTCACTGTAACGTCCCAAAGGACGTGCTGTCCACTCCAGGAGATACCTGGTGAAGAGATTGTGGATCTCAGGCATCGTCGGGAGACTCCTTTTAAGGACCCGCCGCTCCAAGGTAAGTGTTCGAGTCAATACTCCTTTGTCAATCAGGATATGGTGTCGGAGTAGACTTGAAATTGCCTGTTGACACACCACCGGTTGGGCTGGTTAGTGGCTGGGGTGGGGGCCTAAGCTGGTGAACATGATGTGGATTCCGAACTATCAGCCTCATCAGACAAGGCCGACGCTGCAGCGGTGGCGGGTGCGGGAACCTCAGCAGAGCCGGAGTCTTCCTCTGACCACGATACTCCTAAGGAGCCAGACGCTCCTTCTTCATTTGTGGCTGACCCTGAGGGTGTGCCGGTCAGTGTGCGCTCCTCATCAGACTAGGAGGTAGTGACTACGCCGGACGCCACCTTTTTGGCCGTGGCTCTGGGAGCACGTGCAGCGCGGGAAGGGGTGGAAGTGCCTGGGGCACGTACTCGGGGTCACGCTCATCATCAGAGCCAAAGACCATACGGGCAGACGGGGCGACAGACTTCAATCGCCCACGTGCATAGATTCGATCTTGCTTGGGTGCCATTGTAGATAGTACCTGTAAAGAATCAATATTAGTATGAGAAGTGGCAAACAAGACAAGCAAAACCACACAAAAAAAAGTATGTGATTTCTGTGGTAACAGTGACACACGATGGGCCTGGTGCCGGCTCGTCGTGACTATGACAGAACGTCATGGGGTCCGTCGTATCTTACGTAGACTATATATATATGGAAAACCTGAAGGAGAGTCTCTGACTAGTATGACGGTATGAGCAGGACGGACCGTCACAGGTACGACGGTCCGTCGTATGTGTCCGTCAGAGGACACTTAGAAAGATATGAGAGAACCTTAGGAGAGGGGTCTCTGACCGTCATAACGGTCATGCAGGATGAACCGTCATGGTACGACAGTCCGTTACATGTGTCCGTTGAAGGACACTTAGAAAAAATGAGAGACCCTTAGAAACAGGGTCTCTGACAACTAGAACAGTTGTGCAGGACGGACCATCGTGAAGACGACGGTCCGTCACATGTGTCTGTTGGGGGACACTTGGAAAAAAATGTGCAGTGGGCTGTTAGGCATTTGGAACGGACCGTACTAAAGTCCGTCGTGGGCACGACGGTCCGTCATCGGGGTCTCGTTCTGTAGATCAGTGACAGAACTTATGTACCCCATTTATCCCCGATGAACCCAAATCGAACTTGTAGTGTTTTGGACCTACATTTGTCTAACCAAAAAACCTACGAAACTAGTAATGCGAAAGCACCTATGTCTAGGGTTGTAAACATGGCAATTTCAAGCATTTTTAACCTAGGTTAGACATAATGCTATATAAAAGAAACGAACATATCATGAACAACTAAGCTAATACTAATTAATAAACAAAAATGTAATATAAATGAGTAAAAATTAGAGACTCATACCTTAGCATTTGGGGAAACAAAAAGGACAAGTACTCGGTGACCAGGAAGACACCCACAACAGCAACTCCGACTAGTAGATTATCACTTTTAGGGTTTTGGAGATTGTGGGGGGGAGGCAATGATCGGTTGATAGAGGGAGAGATTGTGGAAGGTGAAAAGTGAGGGAAATGGTAGGAATAATGAAGGAATGGGGGTGAAATGAGAGGTTGGGAAGTTTAAATGGGGAAATTTTATAATTAACTCCAACCGGGTCGGGTCGGGTACGCCTCATTAATGACGCGACGATTCCTCGATGACGGTCCGTCGCAGTTATGATGACCCGTCGTTGGTTCCGTCGTGTGTGCCCTTGTATGAAAATAACAAAAAGATGTACCTGGTACGACGGAGGCATACGACGGTCCGTCGCAGGCGCAACGGTCTGTCGATGAATCCGTTACTGACTGCTGCAGAGTAATTTTCTGCAGAAATTCCTGGTGATGTGCCTGCAAATTTAAAACACATTAGTAGAAAAATGCTACCATTACTAAAAAGACAAGAAGTATTGGGTTGCCTCCCAACAAGCGCCAGATTTAATGTCGCGGCACGACTAGGGAGACTTGATTACTCAGCCTTCATCAAGATGGTTTGCCTCTATTACTTTATTCCCTGATGCTTTATGCCCAAAATAGAGTTTTATTCGTTCTCTATTAACCTCAAACCGCACTTCCTCCTTGGATTTTAACTCAACTTCTCCATGAGGGAATACATGGTTAATAAAGTAAGGGCCAGTCCATTTGGACTTGAGCTTGCCCGGAAGACAAGGCACCCCAGAACTGTCTACAAGCACCAAATCCCCAACCATAAACTCTCGTTTTGCACTTTTTCTTCATACTCTTTCTTCATCTTTTCTTTGTGGGATATGGCTGATACCGATTGGAGCTCACCACTCTGCCTCATGGTCCTACAAACGTTGAAGGTCACTTCTTCATTGTTCAACCAAAATTTCATCTGCCCCATCTCCATATCAACTAAGGCTCTACTTGTAGCAAGGAATGGCCTCCCAAGAATAATAGGCACTTCAAAATCGACCTCATAATCAAGAATAACAAAATCAGCCAGAAAGATGAATGACTCCACTTTTACTAGCACATCATGGAGTATCCCTATAGGCCGTTTCACTGTCCGATCAGCCATCAGTAGCCGCATCGCAGTGGGTTTTTGATCCCCCAAACCAAACTTCTTGTAAATTGAGAGGGGCATGAGATTTATGCTAGCCCCCAGATCATATAATGCTTTCGCAAAATGTAATGACCCAACTGTGCAAGGAATAGTGAACGCACCCGGATCTTCTTTCTTTTGTACGAGGGATCTTGTAGCAATAGCACTACAATGCTGCAGTCTATCATCATCCTCAAAAGTGACCGATCTTTTCTTGGTGAACAGATCTTTCATAAATTTTGCATAACCGGGCATTTGTTCTAGAGCTTCTACCAAAGGGACATTGATAGAAAGCTGCTTCAACATTATTATGAAACGTCAGTATTTACCATCCTCGATCTTTTTCACTAATCTCTGAGGGGAAAGGTTGTGGTGGCCTAGGCATGGGAATTACCTTCATAGGTACTTTTGCATCTTTTCCATTACTTTCCTCTGCTTCACCACTACCCTTTACAACATTATCAATATCCTTTCTCACATTTTCCTCAGTAGACAGCATAGGTGGGTCAATGGTTTGCTTACCACCCCGAGTAGTGATTGTCATACAGTGCGCATCATTCTTTGGATTTTGGACAGTGTTGCTATGAAGAGTGCTCGGTTGCCGTGTGTTCAATGTCGCAGATAATTGGTCCATTTGCAACTCGATCTTCTTATTCGAAATTGCATGTGTATCAAGTTTTTGCCAAATACTAGCAAAATCACACATCAAATCTTTATTGTGCTCATCACTAGCATTGAACATCCTCATCAATTTGTGCAACATATCCTCAACTCGCACCATACTATCACCACCATCCCGAGGAGTAACTTCACGATTTTGAGGAGGGACATTGGGCCCATTCCTGTCGTTTCTATTAGCATAGTTACCTTGTTAAAGTTGTTGTCGCGATTGTAGTTTCCATCTCGGTCATAATGACCCTCACGGTTGTAGTTACCATAGTTCCAACCTTTGTTCCATGGACCTTGGCTCCAGTTATCCTGATTTGAGCCTTGGGCGCTTGGTCGGAAACCCCCTCGTCATCTCATTTACTACATAAGTCTCCTCCGCATAATAGCATTCATCATTAGGAGGTGGTGGTTTAGCCAAGTAGTTTACTGCATTTATCTTTTCTGCACCCCCAGTAACACGTTTTAGTACCGACCCAAGCTCGGTTCTCATCTGAGCCATGTCTTCACGAATCTCATCTGTGGCTGGGTTGTGAGTGGACTACACTGCAAAGGTGTTTCTCCCTGTATCAGACTTCCTAGTACTCCAAGCTTTGTTATTCCAGCAGATTTTCTCTAATTTTTCAGCGATCTCAGCATAAGGACACTCCCCATAAGATCCACCTGCTATAGTGTCCAACACCGCTCTATTGTTATCATCCTATCCCCGATAGAAGTATTCCTTCAGTGACTCATCATCTATATGGTGATTTGGAACACTTCTCAAGAATGAGGTGAATCTATCCCAAGAACTACTAACTGACTCTCCTGGTAGTGCCACAAAGTTGTTCACTCTGTCTTTGTGGTTAGTTTCTTGGAGACCGGATAGTAGCGTGCTAAGAAGACATCCCTTAGTTGGTTCCAAGTGAAGATTGAGTTGTATGGGAGCTCAGTGAACCACATAGCAGCCTCTCCCGTCAGTGAGAGAGGAAACACTCTGAGACTTATTAAATGTAAACTTAAATCAGGCCTCCCCACACAACTTTTACACACTGCCCTTACCTTAGATATATGGGCATGTGGATCCTCAGAGGGTAGCCCTGAAAACAAACCTCTGGCAGTGAGCATTTGCATCAGGCTACTAGTTACCACAAAAGTGTGGCCTATGGGTAGAGGAGGCAAAACCAGTGGCTCATCCGAGTCTGCTATGTTATCATAGCCTCTGTAGTATGCTAGGGGCCGTGGAGTGGGATTATGTCCCCTATGTTGGTGTTCACCCGGAGCATCGGGTAATAATCGACCATGAACATCAGCCGTAGCTGGGATGTTCTGGTTCGGATCATCATCATTTATTCCCAAGTTTCTATTCATATTGTGCAGTGTACGCTCTAATTTGTGATCGTAGGGAAACAAGGGTTCTCTTCTTCTCCGTGTATTTGGCATACAAGGATGATAGTTCTAAAAAAAAAGTAAAATAAAACAAAGTAAATCAAGAAAATATCAACTAAACTATAGTAATAAGTTAAAGTAAATCTAAAAGCTATAATCCCCGGCAGCGGCGCCAAAATTTGATGCTCTAAAACTTACTTTTCAAATAAGAAGTAAAGCGGTCGTGTCAAGTAAATAACCCAACTAGTGTGGTTGGGATTGTACCCATGAGGAAAATAGTCTAGACTTAACTTCAACTTGTTATTACTATTGTTTGGTCAATGACTTCCTTGGAAAGTAAAAACAATAAAAGGGGGGTTTCTATTTCTAAATGAATGAAAATAAATTCCTAAATTGAAAGAGACACTTAACAGCTTTGAATGTTGGATTTTAATCAATTAATCAAAGTAACTAGGGTTTACGTGTTCCCCACAGGTTCATAATTTGATACTTGTAACTATAACAATTCTTTCCTAGTATCTTTCATGGAAAGTGATAAGTTACTTATTTCTAAATCCTTGGTCCGACATCTAGAAAATCTCACTCTGCACGTTGGTCCGGCTACATGTGTTGCTTTCCTAACCCTTATCTTTACCTCATATTATGCATCATATTCGATATTTGACTTAGTTATTACCTTGTATCAATCAATACTAGCATATTCTATAGTATATACTAAATCTATGTTGATAATTCTTTTCCTATTATTTATCTCCTTAGTCCGGCAAGTAGCATTAAGGCGAGTTCTAACATTGGCCATCTATTAAAAAGACTTCTAAGTGAATGAATTATTAATACTTACAAGACACTATTCTAGAATTGTTATTTTAGTTAGGTTTTATCTAATTATTTGCCTATGGTTCCCACAACCCTAGTTATGGAGTTTAGTTACCCATAGTCATAATCACAATATTTAAATATATTATATAAGAATTCATGTAATTCAATGAGAAAGAATATAATCGGAGAGTTTGCTTGATTAATCAATAGAAATCACCAACAATCAACGATAATCATAAGTCTAACAATACAATTTTTACTAATACGGTGTCTAACCATACGCAGTCTAACAATGATGCAGAGTCTCACCTCAAAAACGAGGTTTTTCGAACTATTTATAAAAAATAAAAACCTAATTTAACAAGGACTCTATTTGCTAGAAATATGCCAAAACGCGTCTGGGTCGACGGATCGTCGTTGCCACGACATACCGTCATGGACTCCGTCGTCCCATACTTGTGCAATTTCTTCTGCTGCTCTCTTCATTACCCTCGACGGCAAGCATGACGGACCGTCATTGGAACAACGGTCCGTGGAGGGTCTTCGTTCCAAAACACTTCAACTCTTGGAATATGGGTACTGGATTACTTCTCTGAACTTTATGACGAACCTGCAGGACAGACCGTCATAGACACGACGGACCATCACAAGCTTCGTAACCCCACACTTGGTCGGACTTCCCCATCTTCCTTCAGCAGCTGCACTACACTGCCACCTATGGACCGTCACAACCACGACGGACCGTCATAAGCTCCGTAGGTGGTCTCTTCTGCATTTCATCGCTCAAAATCTCTGCATTCATCTTTGGACAGATTTCATGTAAAATAAAGAGAAACTTATATAAAAATTAGCACAAAAAGGCTTTTGGACACATTAAATTTAAGGAAAAAGTATTAATAATACCGTGAAACCATGATATATCAGTCTGCTTCATGGTCCCTCTCTGAATACACAAATCTAACAATTACCTCAGTATTTCTTAGGCAATAATATTCATCTTCCCATTTAAACACTAGATAAGCGAAATATATAACTGTTCTTTTCGACAACATTCAAGTTCTAATTTTTCCTCGAATATTAAGGCAATTGATCTGATAAAATTAAGCCACTTCACAAAATTTACACTTTTGCAGTTATTATATTTCGTAAAGTATTTCTTTTAAAAACAAATTGCAAACATAAAAAATCAAATTTGTGTTAGAAAACCATTCTCAATACTCTGATTACTACTTACTGACTAACCCATATGATACCAAATTCTCGTGTTGACCATAAACATTTCTTCCCTATATTCTTATCTATATAAAAACTCTATATGATAGGTCAAATCACAAATACAACATTATGATTTAAAAATAAACCAAAAGGATTAAAAATGCATTTAACTACTCTTATTATGTCTAATTCAGATCAAAATTGCACTCACTTGACATGACAAGCTATCTTAATGTCGGTCTACATCCAAAAACCTAAAATCCCTTATGAATTGAACATGTCAATCATTGTCTTGTTCTACTCAGGTCGGGTTAGGTCAGTCATGGGCAGACCCTACCCACTAGACATGTCTTCAACTGTACCACCTTCACCAACTACACAATCATAAAAATTGGACATTTTTTCACGAACATTCAGTATAATACTATTATATTCAAGAAAATAACACATTCACAACTAAAATAAAAACTTTAGAAAGACCCGACCCACATTTGATCACCACTGGATAAGATTGTGTTCCTTCTGCTATCTATTGGATGGAGTTAGAATTTGCACTAAGAGAATTCAAAATATAAAGGAAGTGAACATACAAAAATTCCAAGGAAATTTTAAATGTAGTATATATATATAGATACATAATTTCTTTTATATATTTAGATAATACAATTGTCAAGAAATAAAAGATAAATTGACAGCATTCGGATAAACTTGACTTTGTTGTGTGATAAGAGTGTTTGAGTTAGTGAAGTTGTGGTCTCACCATTAAATCATATTTTATAAAAAATAATCTTGTCATGAAAAACAACACAAACACAAAAATGAGAGGGAAAATAATACCAATTTGCCTCTATCAAGAAGAATCAGAGAGTTCGAGAGATTGAAGAAAAGTTGTTTCTTGGAAGGAAAACCCATTAGAGATCCTGATCTAGAAAAACAAAATTGTTGATAACCAAATGGAAAAAATAGTATCTCCCAGAGACCGTTGGATTCTTCTGCACACATAAATGCTTGTGAGGTAGTTGAAGACCTAGATACATCTTTCAACGATGTTAACGAGAGAAATTCATTATGCAACCTCCAGGAGTGTCTCAGAAACATTCATCTCTGCAGCACAATTCAACATTGTCTGGAAGACATTATTTTTTACATCTGATTATCAACAAACTGTTTCTAGATCAGGCTCTCTAATAGCTTTTTCTTTCAAGAAACAACTTTTCTTCAACCTGTATAACTCTCCAATACTTTTTTCATAACGCAAATTGGTATGATTTCTTCATTTTCTTCTATTCTTGTTATGTTTCTGTTGTTTTCAACAATAATTTTTTTTTGTTAATAAAATATGATTTGATGGTAAGTTATAGCTTCGGGAACTCGAACACTCCATCACCCGTTATCAAGCGACATTTATCCAAGAGGTGTCAATTTATACCTTAGTGCTGGAAAACAACATTATGTAGATAGGTAAAAGAAATTATGTATACATATACTATTTTTCAAATTTTTAGGGATCCTTTTCGTGTGTTTACTTACTTTAAATTTTGATTTTTCTTAGTGAAAATCTTAAATCCTTCCAATAGATATCATAAGGACCACAATCTTATTCAGTGATGACTGAGTGATCAAATGTGTGTCTTATCTTTCGAAAGTTTTTCTTTTAGTTGTGAATGTGTTATTTTCATGAATAGAAGAATAATGGATTTAATGACAACACAAAAGGGTCCCACATTTATGCTAGTTTAGTTGGTAAAGGTGGTATAGAGGAAGTCGTGTCTAGTGGGTAAGGTCTGCCCATGACCGACCCAACCCGACATGATAAGAACAGGACAATGAATGGCATGTTCCATTCATAAGGGTTGTTAGGTGGTCTTGATCTAGGCCGACTTTTAGGTAGTTAGTCCTCTCAAGTGAGCACGGTTGGTTCGTTGTGATCCCTATCAGACACAACAAGAGTGGTATGGTGCCCTTTTCAACCTTTCTTTTTAAATCCTAATGCTTTGTTTCTGTGATTTTATATGCCAAATAGTATTTTCACTGGATAAGAATACAGGGATAAATGTTTTATGATCGCAGCATGAGAACTTATTATTATATGAGGTGGTATACCAGAGTATTGGGATTGTATGTCTCGTCCGAAATCCATGTTTTATATTTTTGTGGCTCCTTCTCATGTTCTATTAATTTTAAAGAAAATACTTTATTTAATATAACTACCGAGGAGGTGATTGTTTTTTTTTAGATACTCTAAAGTGGCTAAACTTAATTGATTCTATTAGCTTGATATCCTAGACAAAATAGAATCTTGAATATTGTTTAAAAGAACCAGTTATTTCTTATCTAGTTTTCAAATTAGAAGATGGATTTTAAGTCCTTAGAAATATTAAGGCAGTTTTTAGATTTATTGATTTTGAGAGTGACCATGAAGTAGAGACACGAGCAAAAGCAGTCCATTTTTTAGGATGAGGACCTAGAGCGAGGCTACCCTTGATATGAGGGGATGGATAGATGAAACAAAAAAGGTAACTTTTTCAATGATATAGGAGAAGACAGGAATGTTGAAGCGCGATTCATGGAGATTAGGCAATGCAGTTGAAAACACGGTCTCATTGTTCAAGGATTTATGTTTTGTCTAGAATAAAGAAGAGAAGGATTATCCTCTTGCTATGCCTATTGTTTTTGTCACATTCGGATTGACTTTAATAGTTCTTATCTATATTCCTTCCCGAAGTATATATTGAGAGAGAATAGGAATTGATTTGATAATGAGTAGTTGATAAATAAGAAACAATTTTTTTAGATGTGTTATCAAATATTCCAAAGATTTGTTTGATGAACAACCATATTTGTGCCAGCTCCTACAACGATATTAATTTTTTTGTATAATACAAAAAAATCTATTTATCTTGTCGAATTTTTAAAATCACATAAATATGTTTTTGGAACATCATATCTGGAGGGCTTATTTTGGCGGTAGAATTACTTGGTATAGGGTCAGCTACAATGTTGCATTCTCTTACTTAAAACGCTAGTGCCTCTAAAAATTCTCAATTTATATTTCCCTAGTGGTAAAAAAATGTTAATTGTTCATTTTGAAATCTACGGCGGCATTTGGTAATTAAGACGCAAGATAAGATATTAGAAGACACTAGAGATTCCCAAACGACTAGCACTCAGAACGAAGACTCTAATAGTGAACAGTATTCCATCACCACATGTATATAACTATCCAAGGAGTGTTATTGATCAACTAGCAATGCTAATCCTTCATCTTCAAAAGATATGAGATTCCCAAACGACTATCACTCAGAAGGAAGACCATAATAGTAAACATTATTCAATCACCATATGTATTTAACTATCCAGGAACTGTTATTGATCAACTAGCAATGCTAATCCTTCATCTTCAAAAGATATGTTACTTTCACGATACTTGCAAGAAATGAAAGCTCATAGTGTTACTTGCAATAAATAGGCACTTCATAAGGGAGTAAGTGGAGCTTCTAGGCCAGGTGCTTTGGCAGATTTGTTCGGAGTAAGTGGTGCTAGAAAATGTTGAAGTTTGCTTTTAGTTAATGCAGTAGTTTTTTGCAAAATAACTAAATTAGTTTAAGATGAATTTTAATTTTGAAATTTAGTTTTGTTGTTGAATTGTTGAGATATTTTAGGTTGTTTTAAATTTGAAATTATCCAGATTATATTCTCCGTTGTCTTATTGAAACCCTCAATGCTTCGTAAAATTACTGAAGGCTATTTAAGTCCATTGAGAGACCTTTCGTTTGTTTTCTGCTGCCGCATTTTTTTTTTTAAAAAAATCAATAGTGGTATCAAGAACTTCATTGATCTTAAGGGATATGTGAAATCTTCAAAAGAACTATCATACATTTTTAACTCGTAAGGGTTACCTTTTTTAACCCATTTGCAAATAATCCAAAAAAACACTTGGAATTTTTTTTGGTGGAGAACCTAATGCAATATAAGGAAATTACAAACAAGCCAGTCATGTTACAAAAGTATCAAAGCTGAAGAATCATTTTAAAGCACAAGTTATAGAAGCAGAAATCATGGAAGAGCAACTTTTTTAAATTGCAGTATCTAAAACAAAGGGGGAGTGTTGAAGTTTTCTTTTAGTTACTACATTAGTTTTTAGAATGTTTTGATCATCCACACAAATGAAAAAAGGGAAAACGTTATATTCAAAATCTTTAGATCATCCTCACAAATGTAGGGACCTGGTCCCTGGCAGAGTTTTCTCGCTCATATTCAAATGAGGTAAAACTGTAAATATGTCATGTCAAGTGGTCGGTGAAAAGTGCAGTCCTACACCAATAGGAAGAGCGGATGAGATTGTATGTTTCAATGTCTCACAAACAAGGAGGTGTGGTACCTTTTTAAGTTATCTCGTCCAGATCCTTTATTGGGAACAACTGTAAAGCTGTCATGTCAGAGATTGGTGAGATGTCAATGTACTACACCAATAAGAATAGGAGTAGTTGTATGTCTAAAGATCAATTAATCTTTATGGTTGATTTAGTCAACATGACAAACAACTATTAAATTTATTCATCAAAAGAAGAAAGTAAGCCATCAAGCCTTTTTAGGAAATCACAAAGTAGTTTGCAAGGGACCTTATCCCTGCAAGACTACGATATGAAAAGGTGACAAGATAGCTGTCAGAAAAGCTGCCACTGCTAATGCGATAGGTGCACAATTTTACCGACAATAGTCTTCAGCCAAAGGGATGACCTCAACAAATTTGTGGTGAATTATATTATTTCTTTCCAAAAAACACAAATTCAAGATTCGGCAAACTAAAAATCAAAGAGCTTAAAAGAGAAGGAAATTTTCAAGGAAGAACTCAAGCACAAGAATACATATGACAAGGACTTGATCAGTAGAAGAAGTGCTTTTCATACTTGCTTTTTTTCTTGAATGTTTATATTGAACTTAACTTGTGGATTAGTTTCATTGTTTGTTAGAAACGGTTCATACGTGGTTTGAGTCCAGTAAGGACATAGTTAGGAGTAACGTTGTGTCTTATTGTAAAAGTCTATATTAATCAGTTGGGTTATTTTATTGTGTGGTGTGGTATCCGCATAGTTGAAGTCTAAGTTATCTAGGGGTGATAGTTTAGTGTGTAGTGTTGTATCTTCTCTGGCTCATCTAACTAATAAGTTGTATTGCTTAATGTGGAGATTAGTAGGCTAATCTCATGTTGTAATCGTCTGTTACTTTTGCTTATTGAAGATTAGTGAAAGATGTTAGATAAGTCCTGTTGAGAACAAGTCATGATTTTCTTCCCTTGATGAAGGAGGTTTCCACATAAATTGCTTGTCAATCTTTACGTTTCTGCATTTGTTCTTTACCGTCTGACTGTACAGTATTGACGACTTGGTCCCATTTATATTAGTGGACACATACATTCCAATAAGTGGTATTAGGAGCGGGTGCTCTCTAGACGTCTAATACTGAAACACCCTTTATCCAAAACAGACCAAAAATTAGTTTTTCAGAAAAATCTATAGTTGCTACAAACGGTTGCATCGACGGATCGTATCCTGAACCACGGTCTGTCCTGTACAACCATCGATAGTATAAGAAACTCCCACAAATTTTAGCCTAGAAAATTTGGTTAAGTATTGGAGGACGGACGGACTTACGATCCGTAGGTCAAACAAAGGTACGTAGTCCGTGACCGTTAATAAAGAATCCCTTCAACCACTCTCTGACAAGAGTTATGGAAGACCAACATGGTTCGTAGCTGGACCTACGGTTCGTAGGTGGAAAATTTGCTGCCAGTTAATGGGAAATGTAGTTGGGTCAACTTAAAATGATCATAACTCTTAGCACAAAATTAATTAGGTATTCAATGACCTACCCACATATAGATAATTGAATTATCTTTCCATATCCACCAATCTTGCTAAAATCAAAAGTCCGAGTAAAAATTTATGCCCATTTTAGTAAAGGCCTGTCGAACAGGCCCTCACCACGGACGCAACGACGGGGCGTTGGACGTACGACGGACCGTCAGTCCTGGCCGTCGTGAGGCCTGACAGCAACCTTCCCAGGGATCTTTTTGACCTTTCCCACACTGTTTAAACCCTAAGTTACGTTGTTCTTCCCCTAAATCATCGAATTAGTCAAATTAAGCCTAGAAATATAATTAAAACATATCCAAGCCAAATCATTAAATCAAAACATAGAAATTAGAAGTAAGAGAGGATAAAAAAGCTCAAGAACCCTAGTTAAAGAACTCCACAAGCTCCAGCAATTCCAGCCCCGAAACGTAAGTATTTTTCCGTGGATTTCATCACCAGGTATGTGGAATTTCACTAGTGGGTTCTTTTCACCCATTGGGTCCCTAGTTTTTAGTCAATTCTTGATTTTGTTATCATGATTAAACCTAAGGTTTCTAGAACTTTGATATAACTTCAAGAATTTATTAAATATATGTTCCAAATAAGATTATCATGTTATTACTAATATTATCAGATGAATTTCAGAACCCTAGCTTTGTATTTCTTTAGTTCTTGAATTACACATTCTAGGTCACATATTTCAGACATTTCAGATATACATGCCTCAATTATAAATGCATAATTACCAGATAAATTGTTTCGTTCTCAGTTTGCATGATCGGTTTCAAGCTATCTAGTATTTACAAAAATTCAGATATAATCAGTTAATTTACAAAATTCATTAGGAGTAGCATAATATTGAGTTGGACTAGGGTTTAGCGTACCCAATAGTCCCAGAACTACTAGCCAAGTATGTTGTAAGTCCCCTCTATGGGCAATCAGTTTATTGATCACGCCAGCATGCCTTTATACCTTTGGATGGGTATATAGGGTCCTGTCGAATGGGGTGTATACATCGGACTCCATATTTAGCTCATGTTGTTTTATTATCGGTTATTAGTTGCTCCTACAGTTCAGTTAGACTCTCTTTATTGACCATTTATTAGTATATTCAGTATTCAATTTCAGCATCTTATAAATTGGTCATTGCATCCAGTTAGCTATGAAATCAGCACATCACGTTTAGATTATTATACTTATTTTTCTGCTTGTTAATTTATGTTTTATTTCATCTTTACTCTATCCTACATTCTCATTACCTTTCAAGTATTGACGCATACGTGCGCTTCATCTTCTCGTAATGTAGGTTCATGTTCTCAGCATCTAGATCACGCATAGATCGATTTCCCGATCTCTAGTTCAGCAGATTCTGTGGTGACTCTTCATTCTCCAAGGACAACTGTCATGAGTTTCATTTCAGTCTTTTGTCATTTAGTTTATGTTTTCTCTAGATTTAATGGGGCTTTTCCCAGTATTTCTAATCTAGTTTATAGCTATTCTTAGACATAGTTAGATCAGCTTAGTATTGAGTTAATATTTTTTTTGTATTAAACTCATTGTTTTCAAATATCTCAGTTATAGAATATGGTTATTCCTCATCTTTTCATTTTAAGCATGATTTAGCTTCCGTAACAATTTATTATCTTTAGTATGCTCATGTTCATGTCAGCATGGTTAGCTTGGGATTCCTTGTGGTCCTCGATTCAGTGTCCGCGTCTCGGGGGTAGCTCAGGCTGTGACAAAACTTGGTATCAGAGCACTAGGTTCAAGAGTCCTAGGATGTCTGAAAAAGCCGCACTAAGTAGAGTCCCTTTCATGGGTGTGAAGTGCACCACATCTAATGAGAGGGAGGCTATGAAGTGTTTTAGGAAAAACATTACTTTCTTGTTACTCTTATCGTGCGTAAGGTATGATCAAATTCCATTCTAACTTAACGTTGTGTGTTTTAAGATCATTCATTCTTAGAGAGCTTAGTTAGATCAGCTTAGTATTGAGTTAATATTTTTTTTGTATTAAACTCATTGTTTTCAAATATCTCAATTATAGAATATGGTTATTCCTCATCTTTTCATTTTAAGCATGATTTAGCTTCCGCAACAATTTATTATCTTTAGTATGCTCATGATCATGCCAGCATGGTTAGCTTGGGATTACTTGTGGTCCTCCGTTCCGTGTCTGCGTCTCGGGGGTAGCTAAGGGTGTGACAAAAATTGGTATCAGAGCACTAGGTTCAAGAGTCCTAGAATGTCTAAAAAAGCCGCACTAAGTAGAGTCCTTTTCATGGGTGTGAAGTGCACTACATCTAATGAGAGGGAGGCTATGAAGTGTTTTAGGAAAAACTTTACTTTCTTGTTACTCTTATCATCCGTAAGGTATGATCAAATTCCATTCTAACTTAACGTTGTGTGTTTTAAGATCATTCATTCTTATAGAGCTTAGGCATGGAGTGCTAATGCATGGAATGCTGACGCGGTTCCTCTAGTACAAGATAAGGAAATTCAAATGCAGAGTTTTAAAACGCCAATTCAGCTTTTGGCTCAGAGTATGACAACCAAAACAATCAATAGGTTCTAGTTACTACTAAAAGAAATAACCAACTAGTGGCAGCTTGAGTTTGTGATTTTGTTAGGATGAATCCACCTAAGTTTTTAGGGTCGCAACTTGGTAAGGACCCACAGAAGTTCATTGATGAGGTCAAGAAAATACTTGGTGTGATGTAAGTAAATGGTAGTGATAGGTGAGATAGGCATCTTACAAACTCAAGGATGTGACTCACATATGGTTCACTTAGTGCAAAGATAACAGACATGACTTTGTCTTTTGTAACACAGTATATCAGTCCAAATCAATATTAGTATAGAAACTTTCTTAGAATCTTTCTCAGTCTCTACTCTAGTCGGTGACCCAGTTATAGTTAGATGGGTATACAGATATTGCCCTGTTACAGTCTCTTAGAAAGTCACCTCATCAGATCTAGTAGAGTTAGAAATGGTATACTTCGATGTCATTCTAGGCATGGATTGGTTACATGCATGTTATGCCTCAGTCGATTCTAGAACTAGGATTGTTTATTTTCCGTTTCCAGATGAACCAGTCATAGAATGGAAGGGTAGTAGCTTAGTGCCTATGGTTCGATTTATTTCTTACCTTAAGGCAAGAAAGATGATATCTAAGGATTATCTTTATCATCTAGTTCGGGTTGATGAATCTAGCCTTGAAAACCCATCTCTTGAATAAGTTCCAGTAGTCTGTGAATTTCCAGAAGTATTTCCAAAAGATATTCTCAGGGTTCTTCCTGAAAGGGAAATCAATTTTGGAATTGATCTCCTTCCAGATACCCAGCCTATTTCCATTCCTCCTTACATGTCTCCAACAGAGCTTAAGTAATTCAAAGAGCGGTTGAAAGACCTTCTAGAGAAGGGTTTAATCCGACCTAGTATTTCACCATGGGGTGCACCAGTATTGTTCGTAAAGAAGAAAGATGGTTCTCTCAGCATGTGCATTGATTAAAGATAGGTGAACAAGGTTACAATCAAGAATAAGTATCCCATTCCAAGGAACGATGACTTGTTTGACCAACTTCAGGGTGCTAGTCATTTCTCAAAGACAGACCTCAGATCAGGTTATCATCAGCTTAGAGTCAGAGATATTGACATTCCAAAAAAAAGCCTCAGAACTCGGTATGGTCATTATGAATTTGTATTTTTGTCATTTAGACTAACCAATGCTCTTGTAGCCTTCATGGATTTGATGAATAGAGTGTTCAAACAGTACTTAGACTTGTTTGTTATCATCTTCATTGATGATATAATCATTTACTCTAGTAGTGAGTAAGAATATATAATTCATTTTAGAGATGTTCTGCAGACTCTCAAAGATCGCCAGTTTTTGGTAAGTTTAGTAAATGTGAGTTTTGGTTGCAATTCGCTCCTTTCCTTGGTCACATTGTATCTAACGAAGGGATCTGAGTAGATTTAGAAAAGATAGATGCAGTGAAACAATTGCCCAGACCTACCTCTACTAGAGATATCAGAAGTTCTTTATGTTTAGCAGGTTATTAAAGAAGGTTTGTGGAAGGATTTTCATCCATAGACTCACCATTTACTAGGTTGACTCAGAAGATGATCATGTTCCAATGGTCAGATCATTGTGAGAAAAACTGCATAGAATTGAAAACTAGATTGACTACAGCTCCTGTCTTGAATTTACCAGAGGATTAAGATGGTTATGTGATATATTTCGATGCATCCAGAGTTGGCCGTTGTTGTGTGTTGATGCAAAGAGATAAAGTTATATCTTATGCCTCTAGAAACATTAAGGTGCATGAGAAGAACTATCCAACTCATGACCTCGAGCTTGCAGTAGTGGTGTTTACACACAAGATATGGAGAAACTACTTGTATGGTGTTCATGTAGATATGTTCACCGATCATATGAGCCTTCAGTATATGTTCACCCAGAAAGAGTTGAATCTTCACAAGAGGATATGTCTTGCGTTCCTTAAGAATTATGATATGAGTGTGCATTTTCATCCTTGTAAGGAGAATATAGTGGCCGATACTCTTAGTAGATTATCTATGGGTAGTGTAGCCCATATTGATAAAAAAAATAAAGGAGTTAGTGAAGGATGTTCACAGGCTCTCTCGCTTGGGAGTTCGCCTTATAAGTATATCAGACAGCGGTGTAACAGTTCAGAGTGGGGCAGAATCATCTTTGGTAGTGGAGGTTAAGGAAAAGCAAGAGAATGATCCGATCTTGCTTGAACTAAAGGGTGTAGTGAACAATCAAAGAATGGAGGTTTTCTCCCAAGGGGGAGATGGTGTACTTCACTACAAAGGTAGACTGTGTTTTCTTGATGTGGGAGAGTTCAGGCAGCATATTCTTGCAGAAGCTCATAACTCAAGGTATTCTATTCATCAAGGTGCCACTATGATGTACCGCAATCTGCGGGAAGTCTACTGGTGGAATGGCATGAAGAGGGATATAGCAGACTTTGTAAGTAAGTGCCCCGATTGCCAGTAAGTCAAGGTAGAGCATCAGAAACCAGGAGGTATGACTCAAGAGATTGATATTCCTACTTTGAAGTGGGATGTGATCAATATGGATTTCATCACAGGCTTACCTTGTATTCGCAAACAGCATGACTCAATTTGGGTGATAGCTGATAGGATGACTAAGTCTTCTTGCTTTTTGGCGGTCAAGACTACATATTCGGTAGAGGACTATTCCAAGATTTACCTTACTGAAATTGTGAGGTTGCATGGAGTTACTTTGTCTATGATCTCATATAGAGTTTCTAAGTTTACCTCTGATGTCTGGAAGTCATTTCAAAAAGGTATTGGTACTCAAGTTAACCTTAGTACAACATTTCATCCACATATGGATGGGCAGGAAGAGTGTACCATTCATACCTTAGAGGATATGTTGAGAGTTTGTGTGATCGATTTCAAAGGTATTGGGGATGATCACCTTTCTCTTATTGAGTTTGCCTACAATAATATCTACCATTCATGCATTCAGATGGCCCCTTATGAGGCTTTATATGGGCGTAGATGTAGATCTGTTGTTTGTTGGTTTGAAGTAGGTGAAGCATCTTTGATAGGGCGAGATTCAGTTCTTTATGCCATGGAGAAAGTGTAACTCGTTACAGATAGACTTAAGATAGCCCAAAGTCATCAGAAATCTTATGCAGATGTAAGGAGAAGGGAACTAGCGTTCCAAGTTGATGATTGTGTTTTTCCTAAAGTCTTACCTAAGAATGGGGTGATCAAATTTGGAAAGAAAGGGAAGATCAGTCCTATATATGTAGACCCTTACAAGATCTTGAAAAGGATTGGCAAGGTGACAGATGAGTTAGAGTTGCCAGCAGAATTAGCAGCAGTGCATCTCGTCTTCCACATCTCACTCTTGAAGAGGTGTGTAGGTGACCAGCCTCTATAGTGTCATTAGAGAGTGTGGCACTGAAAGATTGTATTTCTTATGAGGATGTACCAGTTGAGATTCTTGACCGTGAGGTTAAAAGGTTGAGAAATAAAGAAGTCACTTCACTCAAGATTTTGTGAAGGAGTCAGACCGTAAAGCGAGGTACTTGGGAAGTAAAAGAAACCATGAAAGCCACGTATCATTACCTTTTTCTTTCCGATTCCACTACAGCTTGAGGTAATAGTTCTTATTCAGTTTTACAGTCATTCATGCGTAAATGCAGTTTTATATTCATGTTCATTCAGTTTTTACTTTCATTTTTAGCGTAATTGCATGTACTCAGAACTCAATACAGTCAGAACTTAGTTCTCAGTGTTTAGTAGTGGGGTTGCATCTCTCTCACTCTATTTCAGCTAGTTTAGTCTTCATTCAAGGACGAATGTTCCCAAGGGGAAGATAATGTAACACTCCATAGCCAAAACACACCAAAAATTAGTTTTTCAGAAAAATCTGCAGGTGCTACCAACAGTGGCATCGACGGACCATAGCCTGAACCACGGTCCGTCCTGCACAACCGTCGATGGGATCAGAAACTCCCAAAAATTTCATCCTAGAAATATTGGTTAAGTCTTTGACGACGGACGGACTTACGATCCGTAGGTCAAACGACGGTCCGTAGTCCGTGACCATCTATCAAGACTCCCTTCAACCACTCTCTTACAAGAGCTTTGGAGGACCAGTATGGTTCATAGGTGGACCTACGGTCCATAGGTCTGACCGTAGGTAGAAAATTTGTAGCCAGTTAAAGGGAAATGCAGTTGGGTCAAATTAAAATAATCATAACTCTTAGCACATAATGAATTAGGTCTCTCTTGACCTAACCACAGATATATAATTAAATTATCTTTCCATATACACCAACCTTGTTAAAATCAAGCCTCCGACTAAAAAGTTATGCCCATTTTAGTAAATTTCTGTCGAACAGGCCCTTACCACGGACCGAACGACGGGGCGTTGGGTGCACAACAGACCGTCAGTCCTGGCCATCGTGAGTCCCAACAACATCCTTTCCAGTTGTCTTTTTGATCTTTCCCACTCTGTTTAAACTCTAAGTTACGTCGTTTTGACCCTAAATCATAAGATTTTAGTCAATTTAAGCCTAGAAACATAATTAAAACATATCCAAGTAAAATCATTAAATCAAAACTTAGAAAATTAGAAGCAAGCGAGGAGAAAAAAGCTCAAGAACGCCACATGCTCAAGAAGTTCCAACCCTGAAACTTAAGTATTTTTCTGTGGATTTCATCACAAGGTATGTGGGATTTCACTAGTGGGTTTCTTTCACCCATTGGGTCCCTAATTTTCAGTCAGATTCCTGATTCTCTTATCATTATTTAACCTAGGGTTTCTAGAAATTTGATATAACTTCATGAATTTATTAAATATATGTTCCAAATAAGATTATTGTGTTATTACTCAGATTATCACATCAATTTCAGAACCCTAGCTTTGTATATCATTAGTTCTTGAATTACACATACTCGGTCATATATTTCAGATACTTCAGATATACATGCCTCAATTATAAATGCATAATTACCAGATTAATTGTTGCATTCTCAGTTTGCATGTTCAATTTTGAGCTATCCAGTATTTAAAAAAATTCTCATATAATTAGTAAATTTACAGAATTCATTGGTTGTAGCATAATACCGAGTTGGACTAGGGTTTAACGTACCCAATAGTTCATGAACTACTAGCCAAGTAGGTTGTCAGTCCCCTCTGTGGGCAATCAGTTTATTGATCACGCCAGCATGCCTTTATACCTTTGGATGGGTATATTGGGTCCTCTCAATGGGGCGTATACATCGGACTCCACATTTAACTCATGTGGTTTTATTATCGGTTATTAGTAGATCCCATAGTTTAGTCAGACTCTCTGTATTGAACATTTATCAGTATATTCAGTATTCAGTTTCAGCATGTTATAAATTGGTCATTACATCCAGTTAGCTCAGAAATCCGGACATCACGTTTATATTATTTTAGTTGTTTTTCTGCTTGTTAAGTTATGTTTTATTTCAGCTTTACTCTATCCTTCGTGCCCATTACATTTTAAGTATTGACGCATACGTGCGCTACATGTTTTCGTGATGTAGGTTCAGCTTCTCAGCATCTAGATCACGCATTGATCGATTTCTGATCTCCAGTTCAGCATATTCTGTGGTGAGTCCTCATTCTTCGAGGAAAACAGTCATGAGTTTCATTTCAGTATTTGGTCATTTAGTTTCACTCTTTGCTAGATTTAGTTGGGGCTTGTCCCATTATTTATAGTCTAGTTTAGAGGTTATTTTAAGACATAGTTAGATTCAGCTTAGTATTGAGTTAATATTTCTTTTGTATTAAACTTATTGTTTTCAAATATCTCAGTTATGGAATATGGATATTCTTCATCGTTTCATTTTAAGTATGATTTATCTTCCGCAACAGTTTATTATCTTTCGTATGCTCATGATCATGCCAATAGGGATAGCTTGGGATCACTTGTGGTCCTAGGTTCCGTGTCCGCGTCTAGGGTGTAGCTCTGGGCGTGACAAACACCAAAAGAGATTCATGTAGAAGAATGTCTGCTACACTGAATAGAAACAAAAAAGCGTCAAAGAAGGAGGTAAGGAAAGACAAGTCTCTATCTCTCAAGGTGACAAAGGGTAGAACTTCTGATGAAGATGAATAAATGACATACCTCCCAATAAGATTTCAAAAATTAGTTAGGAAACATAGAGGTTTTTGAAAGTGAAGAAAATCAAACAGGGCAGAAAATGCTAACTACCTAGATCATAAATATGGAAAGTCATGTCATTTCATCAGATATTTCACCATGCATAAGGTTGAAACCAAGGAGTTTCCAAGACCTGGAGGTTAAAAAGATAGAAGGAGGGACTTGGTACCCGAGTGGAAAGTAAGAAAAGTTACAGATGACTATGTTTAGAAAAACGTCATTGCTGCTTGGAGGGATTCCTCAAGTGAGTCAGAAGAACATGGATAAAACCATGAGGATGTCTCAATGATGCCCGTTAAAGATGATGAAAATGTCTTCAACTCTATTTTCTCATTAATGGAAGAATCTGATGATGAAGAGGATCTAAATAAGGTAATTCTTTTTCACCTTAAAGATGATCTAGATACTCTTGCCATTATAAATTTGAGAAAACTTTTTTCCTGCTTATTGACTCTGTTGATAAACGAACCACTGAAAACTTAATGATGAATGAAAAATTAAGTTTTTGTAAGGATGAGAAATCAACTCTTAAATCTGAAATATCTGAATTGAGTGTTAGGATGGGTAACCTTGAGACTAGTAGTTTGGAAACCAATAAGGGACCTGGTACCTCGAAGGGTGAAAAACGAAAGCTTAGTGTCTTTGAGGAGAAACTAGAACCAAAACTTATGACTTGTGAGTCTAAGTTAGTCGTCTTTCTTGAAATCAATGCTTAACTGAAGAGAGATTTGAACAAAGCAAAGATAGAGTTAAATAACTCTTTGAATTGGACTGACTCCTCAAAATTTCTCTCTAACTTATCGAGTGAGAGTTTAATTGGAAATAAGGTATTGGTATGCAGACTGATAGAACTCCCTCATAATACTCACAGTAAATATGTTTGTGTAGCTGATAATCTCTTGTGCACTCATTGTGGGCGTAATGGCCATCTAAACAAGTATTGTGAGAAACGGAAAAGAGCTAAAGAAAGGCATGTGAAATTTTTCGAGTCTGAGAATAATAATAAAAAAAAAGAATGGGTACCTGGTCCTCGTGCTGAATCTGTCAGATCCGAAGTAATGTGGAAACATAGCGCAAGGAACCTGGTCCTCACTATCATTTTAGCAATAACACTTTCCCCCCTTGGACATGAAGGTTTCTTGTCAATCCTTTTGAGATCTACTGGAACTCCTTTTAAAGTGGGTTCCCAAGTCTAACAAGTAATTTTTTTACAGAGAGAGGAAGTAGTCAGTGTTGGTTCATAAACAACGAATGCTCAAAGCACATGACTAAGAAGGTCACAAAGCTTCCTCTTTTTCAAGGCACTTCAAGGTGGAAGTGTATCTTTTAGGAAACGACAATATATGCTTAGATTTTTTATGAATGAAATGAAGCTACACTCGTATCAGATAATTGTTCTGTAACAAACATTCTCTCAGACAATGATCTTGATATAATTGAGATGTGACAACATGTGTATAGTTAAAAAAATTTACTGTTCGTTTTGATAGTCTCACTGATCTTAATGCTCTAGGTAAGAATGCTGAGGTATGATTCTAGAGACGTGATCATGAGTGTTGGCTTGCTGCCCAAACCTGTGTCAAGGGACCTGGTCCCCAAGCTGCTCAAAATGAAATTTTCAGATGACAAAGGTTGTGGTGTTAAAGAAAAGTAGATCAGACCATCATTCAGGTGGAATGAGCAGGATCTTAATCTTCCAAAGAATTTTTGACTTAAATGGTGAATACTACATATTCTGTGACCATAATGATGATATTGAAAAGTTTGATCTCAATACTGATTAAATAGTTGTGGTGCACTCTTCCTCTAGCAACGCTTATTAGGGATATATAAAAAACAAGTGTTTGTTGATGAGTCTGGAAGAGGTTAGAAGTTTCGAAAGAAAGTATCGTCTAAAATGGAAGGGTTCCTTCAAAATCGGAGAGATGGTCAAAATAGTAAGCTTGCTGAAGAACATTCTCTTCATGGATGCAGCAATCTCAAGGAAGCTGATGCAAATGATCAACCCGATGAGGGACCCTATCCTCTAGACAGTGTTGAATAAAGATGATGCAGTTCAAACTTATAATGTGAATTTTAAAGGTGAGAATGAACAATCTAATCAACCTCAGTTTTAAAGTAGGAAAATATGACATTCCATTCCCTAACAAGCTGATAGGTTTTCCAAATTCCTCTTCAACAATGGCTTCAAGAAAGGTGAAATTGTCAAAAACCCCTCTTTTTTAATACACTAAGAAATGAATTGGTAATTATTCAGGTACATAATGATGATGTCATATTTGAGGCAACCTTTGGGTGGTGTGTGAAGATATTATTGCACTCATTAATAGTGAGTTTTGAAATGAGCATAATGGAAGCATTAATTCTCTTCTTGGAGTTGTAGGTCAAGAGAACCTCCAAAGGTACCCTCGAGTGTCAAGAGAAGTACATTTGTGATCTTCTTAAATGTCTTAACATACTTGAAATCAATAAATGTTACGGAGGGACAATGTCATCAAGATGCTTTGCAAAGTGGAAGGTCAAGTGGCTGACTTCTTGTAAAGAATATCTATGTACTCGTAGTGTCTTAGCTGAAGGGAGGAAGATAACACATCGTGATTAAGGATGTTGCTCTCTGAACAAAGAACGGATCTGGTACTAGTTCAAAGAAGCTACTAAAAGGGTTTCAGGTTTTGGTAATTTTATTGGGCACTAACTTGATGTTGGATGCTGATGAATCCGTTCAAAGACTCTACTCATGTTCAAAGAAATTTTTTTTGAAGGATGCTTTTAGAATTCAAAAATATTTGAAGAAGACATGGGAACTAGTCTCATTCTATTTATCACAAAGAACCTGACCTTCACTACCGTGGCTAAGGTTCCCATGAATGCGAGGGATAATTTGAACCTGCACCAACTAATGCATATCAATAGGTTTTTGTCAATTCTTAATCCTCTCACGGGGTGCTTAGGATTTATTCTGAACCTGGTGCATACAAAAGAGACATTCTACCCCACAAAATTCAGCACTCCATTCTCATTCTAGTAGTGAAAACATTCATCTGAGGTCATCTATACAAAGGTTCAATCCCACACCCAAACTCAAGGTTCAACTAAAATCCACAAATAGTCTTAGATATAGCCTAGGAGTCTCAAGATTCATGTAAAGGAATGTGTTAGGCTAAACTTAACATTCTTCAGACAACCATGCTTGCTAAATTCTCATTCAAGCATGTATATCAAGAATGTTAAAGGATGTCAAACATTTGTCAAAGTGTTAAAGCTAAAACTCTAAATGGCACAAACTCACATGGAAGCCTCTATATCTAAGTGAATCATACAACTAGCCCAGAATGACACTTATGGAGATGAAGAAACCGTTAGAATTGCATTTTGAGGTTGTTTTCCTAAATTTTTTACTGAAATCAACCTCTAAGGTTTAAAAAGCTTGAAAATAAAAAATATGCGTAAAAACCAAAAAACAACCAAATAACTAATGTATTAGTCTAAATAAGTCATGAATGACTTTTGTTTCTATAGGAATGCTACAACTGAAGAAAGGAAAACATTTACAGGGAAAGGACCCTGGACGATAATTAATAAGATGGACATTAATAATTTTCTATCGAATGGTGCACCTCCAAATATTCTTTATACTACTCTTTAATCAACAACGTCCACACCATTTTTTCACAAGATTTTTGTTGATGAAATTCATATTCTACAGTAATATGAGTAAGATTATTCATTACTCATTAAACCAATTAAAATATGTTCTTTGAAGAATATATAATTTATTTCATGAGCGACATGTTTATTTGAGTACTTTGAAATTGAAAACTGTTTGAGGCAAAAAATGCATATCTTTTTGGTGTTATTGCTTTGGAAAAAGAGATAAATTCACCCTCGAACATGTCTCAAGAAGTTTGTTACACTCTTAAACTAATTTAGTAGCCTACTACATACCTGTCCAAATAAACTGTGAATTTGTTTACACCCTAAGACGTGTAACACCACTCTCATAATGGAAGGTGTATCACACTTTCGCCACATCAATGCCATATCACTACCACATAAATTTTTGACTATGATTCTCCATATCATTCAATTGTTTCTTCTTAAATAAACACCACCATGTAAACACTACTGGTTCCATCATATTACTACTGAATCTATATATTTCACCATGAAAATCAAAATAGTTATCACAAATTTCATTACATAAGATCAAATCCACCATCAAAATCACATTATCACCATTATCCCCACAAAAAACATAAAGATCAATTAAAAATTTTAACACCCATAAACAAACTCCTCACAAAAATTACATCATAATCATCTAAATGTACAAACACACCACCAAATATCCTACCACTTTTGTCCATATTAAAGTTTTTCTTCTCCACCACCCTCAATTCTCGCATCTTTGACACCCCACACCAACAGAGCCATAATTATAATTAATTTTTTAACGTAATCATCAATTTGATCAACAACAAACAAAACTGAAGAGAAAAATCAAATATATGAAAATGGTGAAATCGACCCAGCATGAAAATAGGTATGATGGTGGTGGGGTGAAGGAGAGGATCTTGGTTGAGGTATAGTAGGTTTGATGGAAATTGAGTATGCTATATATTAAAGATGAATTAAAGGAAGATGGTTGTTCGTGAAGATGAAGAAGAAGAGGTGTTGGGTGGGGCTGGAGGGTGGGGGTAGGCTGATAGTAAAAAGAATATTATAATTTATTTTTCTTACATTATTTACAATCAAACACACTTTATTTTTTTTATTTTTTTCACGTGAGTTTTATTGGGTAAAAATATTTACTTTTAAATATAAAAGTGTGTAATAGGTCGTCATGATTGTTTAAGTGTATAGCTGATTTTTCTACACATTTTAGGGGTGAAGTTATACATTTTCCTTGTTGCTTTCAAGATAATTCATCACATGAATGCAGATGGCTTCCTCAGGTCCGAACATTAGTTTGACTCTCGTATGTCATGAAATATCCACTTTATACGAGAAATTTTATAGAAATGTGTTACCATATTTGGAGCTCACTTTGGTAATCCTAATTACTTCAGTTGGTGATGAGCGTCGCCCACCATCTTTCCAATGTATCTTTTATCGTGAATCTTCAAGATGGATGCGTTGATGATAAATGTTGGTATATAATGGCTACGAAATTTTACATTTGTGAATGGTCGTTATTCATGTTTTTATAATTATTGGATTAGTATTTTACTGATTAATGTTTAGTCTTTGAGCTTTTTAGAATCATTACTTTACTTATTTGTTAATATTATTTTATTTTCATTTCGAATTCCTGCAGTGTTCTACCGAACCTTTGTAAAAAAAAAAAAGTTATCGCCATATGATGGGGTAACCATTAGATCATACAAAAATTAAAAAGTTAAGGAAGCGTAAGTTCAACCCTTTCTTCCATTTTGTAGTCAATTACTGCTCGCAAAATATAAAGCACAAGCAGAATTAAACTATACATGTTTCGTATAAATATACAAGTCCAACATGATATGACAAAATAATAGTTAGACATCTCAACTTTACTCTTTCTTTATGATGAAGAGGCAACAATCAAACAAATTAATTTTACCACACTTACTAGGATCTCTATTTAAATTTGAAGAAATAAAGTAAATGCTAAGAAAATAGCAATATAATTATACTAGAGTAGATTGTCTCATTCATTTTAAAGAATCTACTTAGCTGAGTAAAATGAGATAGTTATCAAGAAAAGAAATGAAAAAAAAAGAAGAAGAAACAATCTTTAGTTTTCGAAGAGTGGAAAGAGTCACCAAGAAGAACCTTAGTGTTTGCAAAGATAAGAAAAGGTTTCGTCATTGTCTTTATCCCTAACGAATATCTGACTTTACCATATTATTAAACAATATATAGTCCAAATTTGAGGAGTATAATTGATGGTCTTTAAAACACATATTGTCCGTCCACCAATTTCGTGTTGAAGCTCTAGTAGTTACAATACATTGTCCAATTTGAGCAGCATATAACTTTTTTCTTTGAATAAAAAAGTCCGTACATGTAAAAGACTTGAATCACTCCTATTAATACATATTTTAAGATTATATGAAAGTTTCACACCCCTAATAAGGTCAAGTTTATGTTTGCTTGTGTGTTCAAGAACATTTATCTATAAGACCACCTTTTTTATAAAAAAAAAAACACTTGAAACAGATATATTACGATATTCTTTTGTATGAGTTATTTAGAACAATGATTACTATCCTTTGGACCGGAACAATTTTTTTACGATAAGTGTACATTATTTTGTAATGATCCATATCGATATATAATATTTTCATTTTAAACAAAAACAAAAAATGTATGATATGACATGTGTCAATACTCAAATACGAATGAAAAATACTTTAACAGAGGACAAGATTATACAATATATTATGAATACTACACGGGCAAACATTAATATGATTTCCTATTTTTATAAACTTATTTTGTTAATTGTAGTCACTAACAAGATATAACGAACAAAGGAATTTATGAGTAACACAAATTTCGTTCTTATTTATTTAGAAGATAAGAATTTATCCAGTCCATAATTTTTGCAGGTCAATTAACATTTTTCTCTCTTGGGAGTGCAAACATGTTTATTTTTAATATCAACATATTACCACATTCTAGAGCTTTTTATTTTTCTATTCTTAGTCCTATATGCATTTACAATATAAAAAAATAGATTATCATATCTAATTATTGAGATTAGTGCTGGCAAATTGAGGTCATATTTTTGT
This sequence comes from Solanum chmielewskii, assembly GCA_027704785.1. NCBI lineage: Eukaryota > Viridiplantae > Streptophyta > Magnoliopsida > Solanales > Solanaceae > Solanum > Solanum chmielewskii. Next base: position 17,110,222 of record JAKWIX010000320.1, on the reverse strand, counting down.
GACCAACCCAATCCTTCAATAATTTAATGGGTTGGGTTTGTGATTTTTCACATGGGTAAAATGTGGGCAACCCATAAAAATATGTATAAAATATGGGTAACTATGGGTAAAATATGGGCAAAATATGGATTAGCCAAATGGATTAATCTTCTAACTTTTATTCACTCAAAATTCATGATATCACAAAAATAGTGTAACTTCTCTTCCTTTTTTTGTTAATCTACAAAACTAACTATCATATATTTATATAAAATAGTACTCTAGGCTCGGCTACGTGGCAACATCAGCTGCTAACATTTCCTTTTAAATTTATTTATTCCAAAAAATAACCTTCACTTTTAAGAAAAATTGTAACTTATATAACGAGTTACTACTTTTATAAAGACTTTCCCAAATAGTGATCCTCGAAATGATGCAACTTTTATGAAAAGTTGTGACTTTTATGCTTAGTTGTGACTTTAATAAAGAGTTCTAACTTTTATAAAAATATGTGACTTTTATAAAAAAATTGAGAAAAGTTACGGCTTTTATGAAGACTTACCCAAAAATAGTCATATGTTTTAGGAAAAGTTGTTACTTTTATGAATTGTTGAGACTTTAATGAACATTTGTAACTTTTATTAAAAGTTGTGACTTTTATGAAAAGTTGTGACTTTAATGAAGAGCTGCGACTTTTATTAAAGGTTGTGATCTTTCTAAAGGGTTGAAACTTTTTCAAATAGTCGTAATCTTTCCGATAAGACATAGTAAATATTTGTTTACACTACCATTTATTTTCTATAAACAGAGGTTTTTCCTCTCGTTTTAAAACAACAAAAATTCCAAACCACTTTTTCTTCTTTACAATTAAATATTTGTGTACTTTGCTCATGTTTAGTGGCTCAGTGACACCAATGTTTATGTTACATATCTTGGTATGTATTTTATCATCATTAAACTATGCTTATGTTATTTGGGTTAAATGATAAGATGTAATAATTTTTTATTTTCCTTTACATTATTAATTTTTTATGGGAAAATACACAAATACCACTTTGGACTATGACAAAGATCCAGAGACACACATTAACTAAACTAAGGTCATGTTACCCCCCCCCCCAAGAAAAATTCTGTAGTTGTGTGCACCTTTTGTCTTACGTGCACACTCTATGACTCCACGCATTTGAGGCGGGTGGGAGATATTTGAATGCTAAGACAAATATATAGGTGCACAAAGTTATTAGATAAATAAGTTTAGAGGGTAATAGAACCTTAGTTTAGTTGCGATGTGTCTCTGGATTTCGGTCATAATCTAAGGGGGTACTTGTGTATTTTCCCATCTTTATGTAAGTTAATATAGTGTTTAGGTTTTAGTGACCAATGGATTTTATGTATTATTATATTCCCGCGCAAAGCGTGGGTAATTTTACTTGTTATAACGTAGAATTGAAAATTTGAAGTCTTTGACCCTTCAAAAAACATATATTTTGTTAATTATAATCATATATTCTTTATTTTGTTTAATCTTATATTGGATAATAAATAATAGTGTAAAATAAGTAAATCACGTATTAATATTGATATTGCTTAAAGTGAATCAAGCATGTGTTTAGTCCTAAAATGCAAATATTTTACTTTGAAATTAAAAGTATTTTCATCCTTTTATCACTTAAATATATTTCATATTGAATAGTTATTGGATTTTTTATTATTTTATGATACAATAAAACTAAACGAAGCATATTTATCATTTTCATCTAAAAAACACAAAAATATATTTTCCATATTGAATTCTCAAATTAAGTACCATGTATTAATAAAAATATGGGTAAACTAATAGATCTTACCCAACCAATTTACTACACAATCAATTTTTACCCATATCATCACGCCCCGAGCTGCCCCCGTGACGCGGACACGGAACCTAGGACCACAAGTGATCCCAAGCTCACCTTGCTGGCATGATCATGAGCATATTAAAGAATATAAAATGTTGTGAAAATTAAATTATAATTTTAAACTAAAAAGATGGGGAATACCTATATTTTATACCTGAGATATTTGAAAACAATGAGTTTAATATAAAGGAAATATTAACTCAATACTAGGTTGAAACTAACTATGTCGGAATATAGCCTCTAAACTAGACTAGAAATACTAGAACAACTCGCAACAAATCTAGCAAAATTTGACACTAAATGACTAAAAGATTGAAAAGAAACTCATGACTATTGTCCTCATAGAATGAGGACTCACTACTAATCTGGTGAACTGAAGATCTAAAAATCAATATATGCGTGATCTGGATACTAAGAAATTGAACCTACATCACGAGAAGATGTAGCCCATGTATTCGTCACTACTTGAAAGGTAATGAGCATGTAGGATAGAGTAAAGCTGAAATAAAACATAAATGAACAAGCACAAAATCAAGTATATTAATCAAAACATGATATGATGATTTCTGAGCTAACTAGATGTAATGACAAATTTATAACATGATGAGACTGAATACTGAGTGTATTGATAAATGGTTAATGCAAGAGAGTCTGACTGGACTGTGGGAGCTATTAATAACCGATAATAAAACCACATGATCTAAATGTGGAGTCCGATGTATAGGTCCCATCGATAGGACCCAATATACCATGCAAAAGGTATAATGACTTGCTGGCATGATTACTAAACTGATTGCCCGCAGAGGGGACTTACAACCTACATAGCTAGTAGTTCTGGGACTAATTGGGAATGCTAAACCCTAGTCCAACTCGGTATTATGCTACTCCTATGAATTATCTAATTAACTAAATATGATTGAGTTTATGTAAATATTGGATATCTCAAAACTGAACATGCAAACTGAGAATGCAACATTTAAACCGATAATGATGCATTAAAAACTGAGGCATGTATAACTAAATAACTGAAATATCTGACCTAGAATGTGTAATTCAAGAACTAAAGAAAAACAAATCTAGGGTTTAGAAATTCATGCAATAACTTGAATAATAAAATGATCATCTGATTTGAATCATATATCTAATAAGTTCTAGAAACCCTAAGTCTAATCATGATATGGGAATCAATAATCTTACTAAAAACTAGGGACCCAATGGGTAAAAGGAACCCAATAGTGAAATCATAAATACCTGGTGATGAAATTAATGGAGAAATATTCAAATTTTGGGGCTTGAACTGCTGGAAAGATGTTGCGTTCTTGACCTAGGGTTCTTAAACTTTTTCTCCTTCCTTGCTTCTAATTTTCTATGTTTTGATTCAATGATTTGACTTAAGAAAGTTATAGTTATGTTTCTAGGGTTAAATTGACTAAAATCTGATAATTTAGGGTCAAAACGACGTATCTTAGAGTTTAAACGAAGTGGGAAAAGACCAAAAGACCCCAGGGTAAGTTGTTGTCGGAGAAAACGATGACCAGGACTGACGGACCGTGGTTTCGTCCATAGGTTGGTCCTGTTCGACAGGCCTTTACTAAAATGTCATAATGTTTTATTCGGAGATCGGATTTTAGCAAAGTTTGTTGATATTGAAAGCTAATTCAATTATCTATCTTTTCTTAGGTCATGGGACACCTAATTAATTTTGTGCCGAGAGTTATGAACATTTGAAGTTGACCCAATTACATTTCCCCCCTAACTTTCTGCTATTTCTCACCGACGGACCGTAGGTCCATCTACGGACCATGTTGGTAATCCGTGGTTCTTGTTAGAGAGTGGGTGAATGGGGTGTCGATCGACGATCTTGGACTACGGACCGTAGTTTGACCTACAGAACGTAGGTTCGTCTATCGATCATGACTTAACAAAATTTTCCTAGGCTGAGATTTTGGCGGTTTTAGACCTCTTTGACGAATGTGCACGACGGACCATGGGTCAGTCTACAGTCCGTCGATGGCCCCGTTGATCGCACCTGCTGATTTTTCTGAAAAGCTAGTTTTTGGTCTATTTTTGATACATTATCTCCCCCTGGGAACATTCGTCCTCGAATGAAGACTAAACTAGGTGGAATAGAGGGAGAGAGCTGTAAACCTACTACTAAACACTGAGAACTGATTTTGTGAATGAATTGAATTCCAAGAACATGCAAATACGCTGAAAATGCAAGTACAAACTGAGGGAACATGATTCTAAGGCTGAGTTTACAGATGCATGACTCTAAAATTGAACAGGAACAATTACCTGAAGCTGGATTTGAATCTGAAGGAAAGAGGTGATGATACTATGCTTTCATGGCTAGTTCTACTTCCCAACAAGCTCCCACTATGTACTGAATCCTCCACAAAACCATGACTGAAGTGACTTCTTTATTTCTCAACCTTCTAACGTGATGGTTAAGAATATCAATTGGTACATCCTTATAAGCAATACTATCTTTCAATGGCACACTCTCTAATGGCACTACCGAGGCTGGATCACCCACACACTTCTTCAAGAGTGAGATGTGGAAGATCGGATGAACTGCTGCTAATTCTGCTACTAACTCTAACTAGTATGCCTCATTTCCAACCCTTTTCAATATATTTTAAGGGCTACAAATCTATGAATGACCTTCCATTCTTGCCAAATCTCATCACTCCTTTCATAGGTGACACTTTTAGGAAAATCCAATCATTATCATGAACTCTAGTTCCCATATCTTTACATCTGCATAAGAGTTTTTATGCCTCTGGGGTGTGCTAGGTCTATCTCTAATGAGTTTCACTATCTCCATAGCATAAAGGACTGAATCTGGACTTATCGAAACAGCTTCACCTATATCAAATCAAACAACAGGAAATCTACATCTACGCTCATATGAAGCCTCATAAGGGGCCATCTAAATATTGGAATTGTAGCTATTATTGTAGGCAAACACAATAAAAGGAAGGTGATCATTCCAACTACCCTTGAAATCGATTACATAATCTCTCAACATATCATGTAAGGTCTAAATGGTATACTCTGCCTTCCCATACGTTTGTGGATGAAATGTTGTACTAAGTTAAGTTAAGTACCAAGACACTTATGAAATTACTTCCAGATATGAGAGGAAATCTAAGGACTTCTATCTGAAATGATAGACAAAGGACTTATGCAATCTCACAATTTCATTAACGTAAAGCTTAGCATAGTACTCTTCCGAATATGTAGTCTTGACTTCTAAAGAGCGAGAAGACTTAGTCATCATATAAAATATTTCCCAAATTGAGTGATGTTGTCTACGAGTACGAGTTAAACCTCTGATTAAATCCATATTTATCACTTCCCACTTCCATGTAGGAATATTGATATATTAAGTCATACCTCTTGGTTTATGATTTTCTACCTTGACTTGCTTGCAATTGGGGCACTTACTTACAAAGTCTGCTATATCTCTCTTCATGCCATTCCACTAATAGACTTCCCGCAGATCGCGGTACATCTTAGTGGCAACTGGGTGAATAGAATATCTGGAGTTATGGGCTTCCACAAAGATATGCTTTCTCAACTCACCCACATAAGAAACACACAATTTACCCTCGTAGCGAAGTACATCATCTCCCCTTGGGAGAAACCTCTCTGATTATGGACTGCACCCTTAAGTAAAGTGAAGATTGGATCACTCTGTTGATTCTCCTTAACACTCCACTACCAAAGAAGATTCTGCCCCATTCTGAACTGTTACACCACTATCTATGTTGCTCATAAGGCGAACTCCTGAACGAGCAAGCTTGTGAATATCCTTCAGTATATCCTTCCTTTCTTCCTTAATGTGGGCTACACTACCCATACATAATCTACTAAGAGCATCTACTGCTACATTCGCCCTACCCGGATGATAATGCACACTTATATCAAAATCCTTAAGGAACTCAAGCCATCTCCTCTACAAAAGATTCAACTCTTTATGGATGAACACATACCGAAGGCTCTTATGGTCAATGAACACATCTACATGAACACCACACAAGTAGTGTCTCCATATCTTGAGTGCAAACACCACTGCTGCAAGCTCGAGGTCATGAGTTGGATAGTTCTTCTCATGCACCTTAAGTTGTGTAGAAGAATAGGTTATAACCTTATCTCGTATCATCTACACACAACCTAGGCCAATTCTAGATGCATCACAATATATCACATAGCCATATGAACCTTGTGGTAGAATCAAGACATGAGTTGCAGTCAATCTTATTATCAATTCTGCAAGGATTTTCTCACAATCATTTGACCGTTGAAACTTGACCATCTTCTAAGTCAACTAGTCAATAGTGAGGCTGTGGAGAAGAATCCTTCCACGAACCTTCTATAATAACACGCTAAACCTAAGAAACTTCTGATATCTGCAGCAGAAGTTGTTTTGGGACATTGTTTCACTGCTTCTATCTTTTGTGAATCCACATGGATCCCTTCACTAGATACAATATGACAAAGTAAAGCAATGGATTGCAACCAGAACTCACATTTGCTGAACTTAGTAAATAACTAGCGATCCTTGGGAGTTTGTAAAATAATTTTCAAATGACTCGCATGTTCTTCCTCATTCCTAGAGTAGATGAGGATATCATCAATGAAGATGAGAACAAACAAGTCCAAGTACTGTTTAAACACTCTATAAATCAAATCCATGAAGGCTACAAGAGCATTGGTTTGTCCAAACGAGATATCTACATATTTGTAAGTTTTTGAAGGCTGTATTTGGAATGTCACTATCTCTAACTTTAAGCTGATGATAACCTGATCGGAGGTCTATTCATTGAGAAATGACAAGCACCCTGAAGTTGGTCAAACAAGTCATCAATCTTTAGGGTGGGAGACTTATTCTTGATTGTGATCTTGTTCAACTAACTATAGTCAATGCATATTTAGATAGCACTATCTTTCTTCCTTAAGAACAATAGTAGTGCACCCAATGGTGAAATACTAGGTCTGATAAGTCCCTTATCTAGAAGGTCTTTCAACTGCTCTTTCACATTCTTAAGCTCTGCTGGATCCATTCAATAAGGAGGAATAGAAATAGGCTTGATATTTGGAAGGATATCCATTCCAAAGTCCATCTCCCTTTCGGGAGGGACTCCAGGAAAATTTTCTGAAAAAACTTCTGGAAACTCACAGACTATTGGAACTAACTTAAGAGTTGGGGTTTCAGAGCTAGGATCCTTACCCAAACTATATGATAGAGATAACCCTTATATATAATATTTTTGGCGTTAAGGTAAGAAATGAATCGACCCATAGGCACTAAGGTACTACCCTTCCATTCTAGGATTGGTTCGTCTAGAAACTAAAACCAAACAATCATAGTTCTACAATCGACTTAGGCATAACAAGAATTTGAACAATCAATGCCAAGAATAACATAAAAGTCTACCATTTCTAAATCTACAAGATTGTCTCAGGTAACTTTCTTAGATACTGTGACATTGCAATTTTAGTATACCAATCTAGCTATAACTAGGTCACCAACAAGAGTAGACACTAAGAAAGGTTCAGGGAGAGTTTCTATACTAACACTTAATTGGACTGTTAAACTGAGTTATAAAATACAAATTCATCTCTATTGTCTTTCCACTTAGTGAATTCAACCATATGTGAATCACATCCCTAATCTGGTAGGATGCCAATTTCACCTACTACTACTACTTACTTGCATCACACTAAATATTTTCTTGACCTCATCAATGAACTTCATGGGTCCTTACCAACTTGTGACCCTAAAAACTTTGGCGGAGAATTCAATGCTAACACAATTACAAACTTTGGCTGCCACTAATTGATAATTTATATTAGTAGGAACTCGAACATGGTTATTGTTCTGGTTGGTCATACTTTAAGCCAAAAGCTGAATTGACATTTTTACACTCTGTAGTAGAACTTACTTATCTCTTACTAGAGGAACTGCATTAGCATTGCTTGTGTAAGCTCTACGAGAAGGCATTATCTTAAGCGCACATCATTGAGTTAGAATGGAATCAGATCATACCTTATGCACGATAAGAGTAACAAGAAAGTAATGTTTTCCTACAAATACTTTATAGCCTCCCTCTCATTAGATTTGTTGCACCTCACACCCATAAAAAAATCTACTTAGTGCAGCTTTTCATATATCTTAGGACTCTTGAACCTAGTGCTTTGATACCACGTTTTTGTGCCATCCCAAGCCACCCCTGAGATGCGGACACGAAACCTAGGACCACAAGTGTTACCAAGCTAAATCTGCTGATATGATCATGAGAATACTAAAGAATATTAATTTTAAACACAAAAGATGGGGAATACACCATATTTTATAATTGAGATATTTGATAACAATGAATTTAATACAAAGGAAATATTAACTCAATACTAAAATGAAACTAAGTATGTTTTAAAACTGGACTAGAAATACATGGAAAAGCCCCAACTAAATCTATCAAAAAGTGAAAATGAATGACTATAAAGAAACTCATGACTATTGTCCTCGTAGAATGAGGAATAACGACTGAATCTGCCGAACTGAAGATTGGGAAATCGATATATGCGTGATCTGGATGTTGAGAACCTGAACCTACATCACGCCGAAGATGTAGCGCACTTATGCATTAGTACTTGAAAGGTACTGAGCATGTAGGATAGAGTAAAGTTGAAATAAAACATAACTTAACAAGCACAAAAGGAAGTATATTAATCTGAACATGATATGTTGATTTCTGAGCTAACTTGATGGAATGACCAATTTATAACATATTGAGACCTAATATTGAGTATATTGATAAATGGTCAATGCCAGAGAGTCTAATTGAACTGTGGAAGCTACTAATAACCGATAATAAAATTACATGAGCTAAATGTGGAGTCTGACGTATACGCCCCATCGAGAGGATCTAATATACCCTGTCAAAGGTATAAAGGCATGCTGGCGTGATCACTAAACTGATTGCCCACAGAGGGGATTTACAGCCTACTTGGCTTGTAGTTCTGGGACTAATTGGGTACATTGAACCCTTGTACAACTCAATATTATGCTACTCCGACTAATTATGTAATTGAGTGATCATGACTGAGTTTCTGTAAATATTGGATAGCTCAAAACTGAACATGCAAACTGAGAATGCAACATTTAAACTGATAATGATGCATTAAGAACTGAGGCATGTTTAACTGAAATATCTAGCCTAGTATGTGTAATTCAAGAACTAAAGAAAAATAAAGCTAGGGTGTTGAAATTCATGGAATAAATTGAATACTAACATGATAATCTATTTTGGAACATATAACTAATAAGTTCATGAAGTAATGTTGAAGGTCTAGAAACCCTTGGTATAATAATGATATCGGAATCGATAATCTGACTGAAAACTAGGGACCCTATGGGTGAAAGGAACTGCTGGAACCTTACTGCGTTATAGAACTAGGGTTATTGACCTTTTTTCTCCTTTCTTACTTCTAATTTTTAATGTTTTGATTTAATTATATGACTGAAGTAAGTTTTAGTTATGTTTCTAGGCTTAAATTGACTAAAATATGATTATTTATGGTCAAAATGACGTATCTTAGGTTTTAAAGGAAGTGGAAAAACACCAAAAGTCCCTTGGGTAAGTTTCTATCGGACCAAATGACGACCAGGGTTGACGGTCCGTCGTTGCATCGACGTTCCATCCTTTGGTCCGTCGGTTGGGCCTGTTCCACATGCCTTTACTAAAATGGGCATAACTTTTTCCTCGGAAGTATGGTTTTAGAAAGGTTGGTGGCTATGGAATGTTAATTCAATTATCTATCTGTTGATAGATTTATAATCATCTGAAGGTGACCCAACTTCATTTTCCCCTAACTGTATGTTATTTCTCACCTACGGACCGTTGGTCCATGTACGGACCGTGTTGGTCATCCCTAGCTCTTTTTAGATAGTGGGTGAATGGGTTGTCGATCGACAGTCACAAACTATGGACTAGAGTCTTACCTACGAATTGTAGGTCCTTACGTCGATCATGACTTAACCAAATTTTCGTGGGCTAAGTTTTTAGGTGTTTCTGACCCTTTTGAAGAATATGAGGACGGACCGTGGGTTAGTCTACAGTCCATCGATGTCCCCATTGGTTGCACCTACTGATTTTTATGAAAATTTAGTTTGTTGTTTATTTAGGATATGGGGTGTTACATTATCTCCCCGTTGGGTACATCCTTGAATGAAGACTAAACTAGTGGAATAAAGTAAGAGAGCTGCAACCCTACTATTAAACATTAAGAACTGACTTTCTAACTGAATTGAGTTTCAAGAACATGCATATACACTAAAAATGCAAGTACAAATTGAGGGAAAATGATTCTAAGACTCAGTTTACGCATGAATGACTTAAAAACAGACGAGGAACTATTACCTCAAGATGGAGTGGAATCGGAAGGAAAGAGGTGAGGATACATAGCTTTCCTGGCTGCTTCTGCTTCCCAAGTAGCTCCCTCTACATACTGACTCCTCCACAAAATCATGACTGAAGCAACTGTTTCATTTCTCAACCTTCTAAACTGAATGTCAAGAATCTCAAATGGTATATCCTTAGAAGAAAGACTATGCTTCACTGTCACACTCTATAATGGAACTACAGAGGCTGGATCACCCACAGACATCTTCAAGAGTGAGATGTGGAAGACTGGATGCATTGCTGCTAATTCTGCTGGCAACTCAAACTCATATTCCACCTTGCAACCCTTTTCAAGATCTTGTAGTGTCCTACGTATCTAAGACTGAGACTTCCTTTCTTGCACACCCTATTGATAAAAGATAACATGTGAAGGCATTGTACCACATCCGAGGATCCTGTTTAAGGCCATAGATCATCTTTCGCAACCGACATATATTCATTGATTTGTCATCGCTAGTAAACCCCACAGGTTGTTCCATGTACACTAATATTCCAGGTTGCCTTTGAGAAACGCCTTATTGACATCCAGTAGGTGCCACTTGTAACAAAGCGCCAAAGAAAGGACGATGTGAACTGTTGTGGTATTGATGACTGGGCTGAATGTTGCATAAAAGTCAATGCCCAGTCTCTGATTAAAGCATTTCTCAACCAAGCATGGTATGTACTTTTCGATGGATGCACTAACGTTTCTCTTGATCCTTAAAAGACACTTGCATGATACAATGTTTTTTGTCGGGTCAGGAGGAAGAAGTTCCCAAGTCAGATTTTTATTTAAAGAAATACATTCGTGTTTTATTACATAATGCCACTTAGGATGTTTTTTCCTTGTTTGACAATAGTGGGTTTCATTTTGGATAGGTAATCAAAAATTGGTTTTGGGTTTTATGATATTGTTTTTGGATCGATTGACTCCATCGGTAGGAGGAGACGGACATTGAGGCGGTTAAGGAGAGCGTTCCAACTCGAGGTAGGAGAGGCTGGTTAAGGAGCCATGGTGTTGGTAGGTGTTTCTACATGCATAGACACGGAGAGGAGACTAGATGCTTTGTGTGTTGGTTGGGATCGGCGTTTGTAAGTTAGTAGGGAGGTGTGGTAGTGCTAAACGATGGTCAGTAGATATAGAAGAGGGGTTCTTGGATGTAGGAATTATTGAATATGAGTAAGACAAAAAAAATTCTAGAGAGGGAGGAGTTTTAAGAGGTAAATTTGTTGCATCCGTTGCGGATGCATTGTTAAATAAGGGATGTGAGTTTGAGTTGTCTCCGGACTGGTCTGGAGATGAATCATACTGTGATAGAAAGTCTTGAATCTTGCTTGCTGCTATTTCTAATAGAGTTGGCAGGTCAGTAACTATGGGAAGTTTTTGTTTGTGGTTCAATGAACTTGGCATTGTTGTTTTTTCCCATTCTAGGTGAGCTAATTTAATTCTAAGATTCGGGAACAATGTCTTAAACACAAATACATCCTTAAAAAATCCTACATCATAGGATTAGTAGTCCTTTGCATAAATTGGGTCAAAACAGTGGTGACGGTGATGGGATGATGAGAAACCAAGATAGACAAATAGGGCAGATTTTGATTCAATTTTATTTTTGAAGAATGGTTTAAGCCATGGATAGCATAAACAACCAAATATACATAGGGAGTTATAATCAGGTGATTTTCGAAGTAATCCTCAAAATGGTGATTGATTATCTAGGTGAGAGGTTCGAAGATGATTGACGAGGAAACAATGTGATGACATGCAAAAGATCATAATTAGGGTGGGAGGGACGCCACATGTAAGAGTGTTCCTGCGGTTATAACAATATGACGATGTTGCCGTTCTACAAGTGCAATTCGTTGTGGTGTTTAGGATGGGGTACAGAGGTGTTGAATGTCGTGAAGTAAAATATAGTAGTCAAGACATTTTTAATCACCTCCACCATCAGTATACAACGATAAATTTTTTGAGTCAAAATGTTTTTCCATCATAGGATGAAATTTTTTAAAGATCTCTTTAACTTCACTTTTCTTTGTTAGTGGGCAGAGACAAGTGTACTTCGTTTGTTCATTAAAAAAATACTATAATACAACTTTTTGTCAAGAGATAAGACTTGTGATTGCCCCCAATCACTCAAAATAACTTGAAGTTTTTTAGAGCTATACAGTGATAATTGGGCAAAAGGATGCTGATGAGATTTATTATATAAACAAGAATTACAATGAAAATTTTTGTCTCGCTCATGAAATGGTAGCGAGAATTTAAACAATAGCGAGAACTTATTTAAAATAAACCTAAGAACTCTAGAGTGAGGGTGTCACATTGGTTCCAAGTTGAGAGGATTGGTTGTGGAGATAATGTGATCTTGGCGATGAGAGACGGGCCACTCATACAGTCAATCATTTGTCCAACCTTTCATTAGTAGCTTCCGTATTTTCAGATCTTTCACAAAAAAGTTTAAAGGAAAAAATTCAATCAATTTAAGATTGACTTGAAAAAATTATTAAACATAGAGAAGCTTATGTTTGATCAAGGGGCACACAGAATTTGATTTAGATTAAAAACATAATCTTATGCATTTAATTTAGTAGAACCAATATGAGAGATGGGAATTTTGTAACCATCGCCCAGGAGACATCCTCGTTTCCGTAGTATGAATGTAGGTTTGGCGACTCTGTTGTGATGTGAAGGGTGGCTCCTAAGTCAATTATATAGGGGTTGGTGTCTACCACAATCCTATCGACATAGTTGAAATATCCTTCATAGTGATAATGAGACTTAGAGTGGGAAATATTGGTGGTGTGGAAATTCTATTACATAGTTGACATCGAGTAACATAATTCGTATTGCCAATGGACTTCCATTGTGGTGAAGTTCTTGGACATGAATTTTGGCGCCATACTTGAAAGTTTTTGATTTGTCTATGATTTCGGCTATTTTCTTAGTATCATTTGGTGGGAGTAGCAACTGCAAAAGTGATGGCACTACGTAGTTTCTTAGCATCCTCGTTGCGAAGGAAGAGTTCAAAGTCGAGTATCTTTTCAAATATATTCTCATATAAGATAGTCATATCGCGTGAACAAATGGCAACATAGATATCAAGAAATTCAAGACCTAGACCACTGAGTATTATGACGATGAGTTCAGGATTGAAAATGAGAGCACCGGCAGTGGCTAACTCATCCTACAATGACCGAATAGTGTGAAGATAGTCAGTAATGGAGCGAGGTTCCGTAGTGACACGAGAATAGTAAAATCTCGGGTTTAGATTTTTTACCATAACTGGTATGCAAAGCATTCCAAACTGATTTAGGCAAGTCAGCGGCAACAATAGAGCCAATAGTGGGTTAGAAAGAAGCCATGAGGGCATTCTGGATGATTTGGTCTTGACAAAACCAAGTAAAGAAGGCGATATTAGGCGATGTATTCGTGTCGAGGGTAATCGTGCGACTGGGGGACAGAGTGGTTCTATCTAAATGGCCAAAAAGGTTATCTTCATACATAAGCATGGAAAATTGGGCTTTCTATGTGGCAAAGTGGTTACCACCACTTATTTTGATATGCAATTAGGATGTAGGATTGAATTGAATGATCATACTGGTACCCGTCATGTTATAAGCATTTATAACTCTAGGCTAGTTGCCATTGTTTTTACTATTGTGATTGGTCATTGTTGTTGATCTGCGTGAGAAGGAGACAAATCAATTGATTGTACTAATTAGAGAATGAAGAGCCCTGATACCATATAAAGACTGAATGTGTACTCCAAAGAGAATCTTTATCTATGGTGGCAGCAAGTTATTAAATAGAGGTAAGGGGAAAATAATAAGTCTCTTAAACGAACTAAATTAAAGTAATCTAAATAAATAATAACTTCTGAACTAGTATAAAGTTCTAACACGACTAAACTAATAATCTTAATACGTCGAAGGTAATGACGATGTCCTAACGCCAGATGCTCTGATACATGTGAGTATGTACCATGTAAAGACCATTAGTGGTAGGAATAGCTAAAAGATTCCTATTAAAGGTGACTCCATTCAAGGAGGCGAACCATATTTTCCTAACTGCAAGGAATCTACTCCATCTTTATTGTATGTTAATTGACCTTCATTGATAAAGCAAAATAATGTTAAATGTTTAGTAGGCTTGAGTTTGCTCCTCTACCTAATAAACTAGTTTTTAGAGTTGGGTTATATTATTTAGTCTATTATGATAAGTATTAGAGTAGGCTTGATGAACAGTTAAGGCTACAACTTGAAATAATAGCTTGATGGAGTGTCAAGAGTGGTGACCTAGACAAAGGATGGGTGGTAGTTATGGCCAATAGATAAGAGTGGTGGCCTAGATCCACAAATAAGTGGTTGTTAAGAATTATTAGGCACGATTGGTTTCTCACAACTTGATTATTGTTATTTCTAAGTAAAGATCGGTTTTGGTCTTATAACTCTTTACATTCAAATGACCTCCTCGATTTATATAATGCACCTTTAACGTATTTATAGGAATGCACTTTCTTGAATGTTTTATGACTTCTAGAATTCTCATTCGAGAGTTCTTTGTTCATTTATCTACAAGTCTTTTATATACTAGATTATTTTATAGAAATATCTTAGATGTTAATTAAGTTGGTGATGACTTTATAACACACACCCTCAAAACCAACTTAATTTATTATCTGTGCGTCAAATTTTAAGGGATCATCAAGACTTTGCAATCGTCTTATATCCAGGTTCTTTATGACCCTATTACTCCTTTGAACTTCTCCACTTACTACACTCTGAATCTTCTTCAAAGGTAGTATTCGCCTTGATCTAGACAACATCTACAAATATTGTATCTATAAATTTGGTGTTTGACATTTCAGTAATGCAGATCTCCTTAGTCATGGTTGTGGTGCTTCCTAGAATTAACAACACGCCTTGTGTGACAAGGGAATCGGTTCGCCATGAACCCTTTTTGTGTGTGGAGATACCTATCATATTTGTGAGTTGGATTAACTCTTGCCTCTAGGTTATTTTCTATCTTGCCGATTTTGCTCAAGTGTTTCTTTTTCATTATGGATGAAACTCAATTCCTTGAACAATGAAGTCGTGTTTCAAACCGAGCTGCCTAATCTCTATCAATCGTGCTTCAACATCTCTTTTATTATTGAAAATGTTTCCCATTTTTATTTCCATCCATCATTCACCTCTTTTATATGGTAGCCTCTCTCTAGGTCCTAGAGCTTTAAAAAGGACAACTTTAACTCATTGCTTTACTTCATGGTCACTCAAATTATCCACAAATCTAAATGCCTCAACATTTATAAGGCCATAATATTCATCATCGCATATAAACACTAGATAAACGAAATATATAACTGGTTCTTTTCGACAACATTCAAGTTCTAATTTTTCCTCGAATATATCAAGCCAATTGATCCGATAAAGTTTAGCCAATTCACAAAATTTACACTTCCTCAGTAATTATATTTATTAAAGTAATTTCTTTCAAAAACAAATTGTAAACATAAAAAATCATATTTGTGTGAGGCAACCATTCTCTATACTCTAGTGACCACAACATATAATACCAAGTTCTCGTCCTGCCACCATAAAAATTTCTTCCATATCTTTTTGTCTAGCTAAAAACTCGATATGACAGGTTAAATCACAGAGACAAAAGATTATGATTTAAAAACAAACCAAAAGGACTGAATCACAATTGCACTAACCTGACATGACAAGCTACCTCAAAGCCGGTCAGGATCGAAAAAACTGAAAAACCCTTATGAATTGAACATGTCATTCATTGACTAGTTCTTCTCAAGACGGGATGGGTCGGTCATGGGCATACCCTACCTACTAGACACGACTTCAATTGTACAACCCTTAAAGCTACACAATCATAAACGTTGAACCCTTTTCGTTGATATTAAGTCTAATATTATTGTATTAAAGAAATAACACATTCACAACTAAAATAAAAACGTTAGAAAGATTTGACCCACATTTGATCATCACTAGATAAGATTGTGGTCCTTCTGATATCTATTGGATGGAGTTAGAATGTTCAAAAAAATAATTCAAAATATTAAGAAAGTAAACATACAAAAATTCCAAGGAAATTTTAAACGTAGTATATCTATAGATACATAATTTCTTTTACCTATATGCACAATCTTATTTAGTGATGACAGAGTGATCAACTGTGTGTTTGATCTTTCAAAAGTTTTTCTTTTAGTTGTGAATGTTTTATCTTCTTAAATAGAAGAATAATCGACATAATGGCAACATAAAAGGGTCCCACTTTTATGCTTGTAGTAGTGGGTAAAGGTGGTACAGTGGAAATTGTGTCTAGTGGGTAGGGTTTGCCCATGACCAACCCAACTCGACCTGAGAAGAACAGGCCACTGAATGACATGTTCCATTCATAAGGGTTGTTAGGTGGTTTGGATCTAGGCCAACCTTTAGGTATCTTATCCTCTCAAGTAAGCGGTTGGTCTGTTGTGACTTTGATATGTCAAATAGTGATTTCACTTGATAAGAAGACAGGGGATAAATGTTCGAACCATTAAAACATAATATTATCTGGTGGTACACCAAAGTATTAGGAATGTACGTCTTGTCCGGATGACATGTTCTATATTTTTGTTGCTCATTTCCATGTATTATACATTTATAAGATAAAACTTTGTTAAATATAACTACCGAGGAGGTGAATTTGTTTTTGTAGATCATCTGAAGTGGAAAAAATTAATTGATTCTGTTCGCTTGATATCCTAGACAAAATAGAAACTTTAATATTGTATAAAATAACCAGTTATTTCTAATCTAGTTTTCAAATTAGAAGATGCATTTATGTTCTTAGAAATTGTCACGACCAGGGTCTAGACCATAGTCGAAATCGGCATCGTTGACCTCTCTGATGTCACAAACAAGCCTACTTACCTTGTCATTACATTCGTTAGGTTAATTTTTTGTGAAAATTTTGAAACTTTTTGTTTTGTATAAAGTATACATAGACTTCATATGTTAAACATGCATACGCGTATAGACAATTTCATTGCTCATGTGTATCAACCATCTAATCTAATCATTCAATCTCAAAATAAATAGTCTAATAGCATAAGTAACAATTGTCAAAATGGCACCATTACATAAGTCTGAACAAAATAGGAAAGAAATACTAGTGTAACACACTCCACTAGCCTAAACCTAAAACTAATCTCAAAATATAACAACAGGCATCCTCGAATGCATGAGGACTTATCAAGTCTGAATGAAGAGCTCTGATATTAGAACAGCTGCAATGAATGTCATCAACGTCCTCATTAACCTGCTTCTAACATAGTGTAATGTATGGTATTAGTACACACTTGTACTAAGTATGGTTTATGCAAGTACACACCAAGGACATGCATGATTAATAAAATCTCTCTCCTAACGATATGAATTATGGATAGTTAAGTAAGTGGACTTGCCAAATAAGATTAGGAATGTTATGCTATGAGAGCAACATGCATCATCAATCTTTTCATATTGCACACATCATATAACATATTCCATATAGCACACACATGTATCACATATCATTCAATATATACCATGAGACCTTGGAATCACGGATTTAACATTAGGACTTCCCAAATGAGGGCTCAACATATGGGACCTACCTTTTTTAACAAACACAGGGTCTGCTTCTTTCATTCATACGTAATTCACATTATTCATTTCATTCATTTGTAGGCTTATGTTAATACCAGCTATACCTAGGATGAATTTTAAGACTCTCATCAGGATCATGGAGTGCAATGATCAAGAATGATCTAATGTTATTACATGAGTTCGATTTCACCTCCTGATTATCTTGCACAAACACCTTTGTTATCATTCATTTCATTATCTTTCATACTTTGAGGAAATTTAAGTCTAACCTAAATAGATCATGTGAGAATCATGAAATATGGTGTCTTTCCCACACCTAAAAGAGGTGGAGTGAGTAGCCAAGGTGAAACCAAAACATCCCTAGCTCGCTTAGGTGGAAAATCGCTGGCTAGTTCCCTATGTTGGCACATAGTTCAAAGACTAGGAGATTTAGGGAGACCCATACCCACCTTGGTGGACAATCTCATCTCATGAGATTACGTTAACTTCCGCCGTTCCCGAAAGAAGGCATCACCACTCATAATTAGCCTATCGGTGCTCCGTTTAATGTTCCTATTTACATTGAGCTCATACATCATCGATAATTTATTCTAGCATGAGGTAGTCATAGCTCATTAGATGATTTATCATCTCTTATTTACGTATTAAGTGTGAATTGTCCTTACACTTGCATATAGAGTGTGATTGAGACTTGTCATTTAATATCAAACACAATCTATGGTGAGTACTTTGGTGACCTTATATTTGTGTAGGTACAACATGTCTCATTTGTACTAGCCTCGAATTGTGGTGCCACCCTTTTCTTTCTTAACATCTTTTCATTTCATCTTTATAGACCTTTCATTATTTTCTCATCGTATAACAGTCATATGGTCTCTTGGAGTTTATATTGAGGGACATTGATTCTAGGTGTAGATACAACTTGTCTCACCTATACTAGCCTATCCTCATGTAGCCACTCTTTCTTTGCTTATTCATCATTTAGCATAAATACACTCTCTTAGAAATTTCATTTAGTGACATTGATATTTAGGCGTAGATGCAACTTGTCTTACTTGCACTAGCCTATAGTCATGTAGACATTATTTTCATTAGCTTTAGAATATTAGATATTCATAATTACTCACCCCATTACAGGAATGTCCATTTCTTCATATGCCAATGAACTTGACCTTTTTGTTTGTTTCACAGTCTTACCTAATCCCCGTGGATTCACATCAATTCATCACATACATCTTAGGTTCACTTACTTTTAAGTGTACACTGGACTTATGAATCCATATGTACATTCAATGAGTCTTCATTCATAATTTGTCAAAGTGACTCATACTTATCCAAGAATATGTGGTACAAGACTTATGCATCTGTAACTATGCCAAGGTCTAGAGTTCGATTCCTATGGGCAGCATTCAATAAATATTTATTCACGTAAGACTTATGTATCAATATGGAATTGGGAAAGGGAACCCGGTTTAAAATCCCTTGGACAACGCTTAGTCTCATATTAAATTTTTTATTTTATATTTTTCACCTTAGAGACTTGAGGTCGAATCCCAACACCTACACTTCTTTTTCCTTTCTTTTTCTTTCCTCTCTTTTTCGATGTAGACCAAGAGGATATTGGAACGATCCCCCACAACCTCTTTTTATTTTTCTTTAATTTTTCTCCTAATTTCCTCACCTATACGAGTGGTTATGGGTTTGATTCCCACACCCCTCATTTTATTTTTTTTCATTTTTCTCCTATCTCCCTCACCTATCCAAGAGGTTGTTGGTTCGATCCACACACACCTCATTTTTTAAATTCTTTTCCTCTTTCATTCCTTCAGTTGAGCCTTACCCCATTTCGAATTCCCCTTACCTAATTTTTATTATTGAAATTTTAATAGCTTGCATATGGTGAGGTATTGGGTTCAATCCCTAATGACCTCACATCTTTAAAAAAAATTAAAAAATTTCAGCGTCTCACTTGTTGCTTAGCTGAGACCAAATTTCCAGATTTTTTTGAAATTTGGTCATGTTTGTAGTCCATTTTTAACATCATTTGTACTTTAGATTCTTAGATAATTCTCTGGATATTTCGTACATTAATATGTGCATCTTTAACATGCCATTTTCATCCACCAAACTTGCCCAAGAAAACGGCTACACACACATTTCACACATTTTCATCATCACATAAGTCCGAACATACATACCTGGACATAATCATCACGAAAACACATTAATATCCCTAATTTCTACCAGCAAACATACCCAACCTACAACAATCGATGGGAGCTAGTTACAGGGACATGCAAAGGGGAACATTCCTAGTTTTCGTATTAGAATTCGACTGAATCTTAGGTGTCTCTTGGGAAAGGGACCAAGAAGAAGAAAACCCATATCTTTTTTCGTTGTTCAACACCTTCCAAATCTGATCTCACTTGATGCCAACTCCAACGAAAAACAAATGCTTCTCCAACAAAACTCACGCTCAAACCGTTTGAAAAATGCTTTCGCTTTTCATTTTTAGTTTAGTTTTTCATTTGAGTTTTTGTGTTAAAGTTCTTTACGTGATGAACTTTGATTTTTTTTCCCTTTTTCTGATGATGGACGTGAGAATTAGAGTGAGAGACTGAGAATAAGACTGGAGAGAGATGAGAGTAAGTTTAGGAGTAGGAGTTTTAGTTGAAGACTTAGTAAAACTAGGAATCTTTGTTATTTATTTATTTTATTATTAATATTTTATTAAAATTCTGATTTTACCTTACTTAAATTAGAAATTTAAATAAAAACTAATTCAACATAATCATTAAAAACCAATTAATTCAATTTCATCATTGCTTCCACCAAGGATCGAACCTGGGTAAAGCCTAACTTGCAAAAATGAGTCAATTTGGGTTAACCCTACCCGAGTTGTCTACTCCTTATATGAATTAATTAATTAATTAGTATAATTACAATACTAACCTTAGGTTGGAAAAGACCATTTTACCCTTAGACCCTCCAAACTTAAGATTACCCCTTTCAAGTCCAGTTAAGACTCATCGGGGTGAGTCTTAATATGTGGGTGCCCTACATAGCTGTACCTAACCTATCCTTGGTTAACTAACTCATTAAGTTGGTTGGCTTTGTTGATCCATAGGCTTAGAGGTCTGGTTCCACACGTCTCAATCCGTGTGAACCCAGTCTAATCTAGGCATTCTAGGTACGTTAAGCATTACTTATCACACTCAATTTCGGGTAGTTGCAGAAATATTAAGTCACTTTGTAGATTTGTTGATTCTGAGAGCAACCATGATGTAGAGACACCAGCTAAAGTTGTCCATTTTTTTGGACGAGGACCTAAAGAGAGGCTACCCTTGAAAAGAAGGGATGGATGGATGAAACAAAAAAGGGAAACATTTTAAATGATATATGAAAACAAAGAAATGTTGAAGCTCGATTGTTGGATATTAGGTAATGTAGTTTAAAACACAGTCTCATTGTTCAAGGATTTGAGTTTCGTCTAGAATAAAGTAGCGATAGATTTTCTTATACTATAACTATTTTGATCACATTCAAATTGACTCGAATAACTCTTATCCATAGTCCTTCCCAAAGTATATGTTAAGATCGAATAGGGATTTTTTTGATAATGAGTAGTTGATAAATAAGAAACAATTTTTTAGATGTATTATCAAATATTCCAAAGATTTGTTGGATGAAAAACCATTTTTGTTCCAGTTCCTAATGCCATTGTAATAGTTTTGTATAACACCATAAATTTATTTATCTTGTAAATTTTTTTAAATCACATGCATATGTTTTTGGAACACCATATCTGGTAGTTTTATTTGTGGTAGAATAACTCGGTATGGGGTCAACTACAGTGTTGCATTCTCTTACCTAATACTTGAGTATCTCTCTAATTCTAAAATTATATTTCCCTACATGTAGAAAAAATGTTAAATGTTATTATGAAATCTACAACATCTGGTAAGCCGCAAGCTATGATATCAGAAGATACAAAAGATGCCCAAACGACAAACATTGAGAAAGAAGACTCTAATAGTGAACCGTATTCCATCACCTAAGGTAACTAACTATCTGGGAAGTGTTATTGATCAACTATCAATGCTTATCCTTCATTTTAAAAAGATACGTTCCTTTCACAATTCTTCTAAGAATGAAAGCACAGAGTTCTACTTGCGCTTCTTAAGGGAGTAAGTGGAACTTTCAGGCCAGGCGTTTTGGCAGTTTGGTTCCAGGTAAAAGGTGCTAAAAAATGTTGAAGTTTGATTTAGTTACTGTAGTAGTTTTTAGAAAAATAAGTTAATTAATTTAAGATGAATTTGAATTTTGAATTTTAGTTAGGTTGTATGAATTGTTGAGATATTTTAAGTTGTTTTAAATTTCAAATTATGAAGATTATATTTTTATAATGGCTATTTAAATCCCCCAAGACTTAATAAAATTATTGAAGATATTTCGATCCATTGAGAGACTTTTCAATTTTTGTATGCTACCCTATTTTTTAAAAATACATCAACAGTTCTATCAAGAGCATCATTGGTCTTGAGGGATCTGTGAAATCTTCTAAAGAAATACAAACATTTTTAACCTGTAAGGGTTACCTTTTGTAACCCATCACAACTACCCATTTTAACCCATAAAGGGTATCTTTTGAACCCATACTATTTTTCAATGCACAGGCTTGTCTAAATCATTTTTTAACAAAACTAATGGGAAGCATCAATATCTCTTTGAATTTTGCAAAGATCTTCACTATTGAAAACTATCAGATTTGGTCAGTGAAAATGAAAACATATCTTGAAGCCTATGATATCTCGGAAGTTGAAATGGAAGCCATACCCTTACAACCTCTCCCTACAAATTCTACCCTTGCTCAAATTAAATCTCATTCGGATGAAAGAACCAAAAAAATTCAAAACCAAAACGGTAATTCCAAATTGAGATTTTGTATTTGATTTTTTTTAGATAATCATTGCTTGTGAGGTGGTAAAAGAATCTTGGCAAAATATAAAGAAAGAATATCAAGAAAGTTACCAAGTCAGGCAAATGCAAATTTTGAATTTAAAAGTAGATTTTGAATCTCTTAAGATGCTAGAGGATTAAACTACTAATAAGTATTCTGACAAGATTTCTTTTACTAGTAATAGAATCAGGTTGCTTGGCGAGGATTTCCAAGATGATAGAATAGTAGAAATTTTTTTTATGACAATGAGAGATTCGATTCTAAAATTTCATATCTAGTAGAACCTAAAGATCTTTCTACTATTTCTTTTGAAGAACTAATAAGTGCTCCTCAAGCACAGGAGCAGATAAGAGACTTTTGGCAAATAAAAGATAATGTTACTAAGGGTGCCTTTTATGCAAAAAAAAAAAGGGTGATTATCCCCTTTGCAAATAGTGCAAAAGAAAAACACACTTGAAAAAACTTTTTTTTGTGGAGACCTAATGCAGTATGTGGAAACTGTAAACAAGCCAGTCATGTTACAAAAGTATGCAAGCTAAAAAACAATCTTCAAGCACAAGTTGTAGTGCCAGAAATTGAGGAGGATCATCTTTTTTAAATTGCAGTAGCTAAAGCAAAGGAGGAGTGTTCAAGTTTGCTTTTAGTTATTGCAGTAGCTTTTAGCAAAAAAGTGTTAATTAGTTTAAGATGAATGTGAATTTTGAATTTTAGTTAGGTTGTTTGAATTGTTGACATATTTTAGGTTGTTTTAAATTTCAAATTATGCGGATTATATTTTTATGTAGGATTTTTAAAGCCCTCAGTGCTTAGTAAAACTAATGGACACTATTCCAGTTCATTGAGAGACATTGAGGTATTTTTATGATGCCCCATTTTTTTAAAAACACGAATAGAAAAAAAATTATTGAGGGATGTATTGACTGGAAAAAGGCTGGGGGATACATCGAAGGTGACATCAAGCATTCGATCTATCCTAAGAAGAAAGACACATTTTGCACATATATCTGGATACTTTGAGCAGAATGACATCCTTTCACCTTAATATGCTCATCTTGGCTGTGTTTACCTCATGATGTTGACAAAAGACAAGAGTGGTTGAGTTCATGTAATCATTTCTTTCTACAGGTTTTTTTTTAAAATTTTTTTTGAAGGTTGCTTGTGGGTTGTACTATATTTGATAGAACTCAAAAAAAAAATATGTTATAGCTTATACAGAACAAATGATGAAGTTTCTCAAAAGAACCAAACAGATTGTTCTCTAGCTTTCCACAATTGGTATATTATTTTAGTTGTTTTTACTTTGGTACAAACAATTTGTATTACATTGGACTCTTCCTACAATGCATAAGTTTCTCCTAGACTATGAAAGATATTTTAGAGACACGCCTAAACTTAACTTGAGTTCAATTACAACCTTACCCCCCCCCCCTCAAAACTAATTTAAAAAGGAATAAATACAACACAAATGTTGACATGTCATAGAGAGTGTGCATACTTTATTTCTTTGTAAAATTTTTATTTAATTTCTATTTACTTTAATTTTTTTCAAGTAATTTATTATCATTTCACTTTTAATTATTTCAAATAAATTGTCTGTATTTTAAAAAAAATTAAAAAGTTTCCTTTATTTTTAAATTTTTAAATTTTTTTGTTTTATTTGTTTTTTTCACTTAATTTTACATCCATTTTTAAATTAACTTATTTTAAATGCAAGACATTTGAAATCAAATCAAAATGAAAGACGAAGAAACTAAACTCAACAGAAAAATAAAAGAGAAAAAATGATGTAAGTAAAAAATGTGTCTTAACTTAAATAAAATACAAGAGTTTGAAAAAAAAGACTATTTTTAAAAAATATTTTAAAAATTATTCTATAATAAGAATAATGAACTATTTTTTTAAAATAATAATATTTTTTTAAAAAAAATATTTATACACATGGCAGACGAGTGTGTACAATCACAACGAACTGGAGTGGTTGAAGGTGCCATATCAACAGAAAAGGTGCACACATTTTACGAAAAAAATGAGTTCAGGGGGTAATAGAATTTTAGTTAAGCTCATAGGTTAGGGAGGTACTTAAGCATTATCCCTAGGCTACTAATATAGAAGCAATTAGTCCACTTCATTTTTCGCAAATTAAGTAATTTGTCTTATTTCTTCGACCATTCTTTTTGGGCATAATAAGATATCAAGTTTTTGAAACAAAATAATGTCCAAAATACATTATGAAAAAAATATTTTTTAGCGAAAATAAATATTAATTGTCATTAGATTCAATGTTGCTATAATCTTTAGGAATGAGAATTCAATCATCTGGTCGTTCATTTGAGTTTTAGGAAAGTTTCTCTTTTTGATAGGCTTTGAAACCTAAAGGTTAACTTCAGTAAAAAATTCACAGACTGCCCCAGAATGAGTTTTAGACGTTTCAGTTAGCTACCTTATGAAGAATGAATTAAAATAGAGCTTAAGTATAAGACCTACTTTGCATTAAGACGACCTTGGATGGAAGTTTTGATGTTTCTGTTGAGTTTGAAATTCCTAAGATGGTGGGGTAGCATATTTTATATACACGAAGGAGATTCTAAACGAATTCTTGGCACCCCACCGAAGAATTCAAAGTTGATAAAACTAGTTGGTGAGCATCAGATGGTGCAACACAAAAATGATCTTCACGTTCATGAGCCATAGGGGCACATTTCCGAAACTTCATTGTCCAAGCAGGCACAATCACAAATTTCTGTGATCTTGTACCTCCATTTTTGTGTGGGTCTTGATAGCTACCCCATCCTTGATCGCGAGGCTCTCCTTCAACGTTCGCAAGGGTCCTTTTCCTATATGTCATTATCACGAGCCTTGGGCTCCACATCATGAGAAGCAATAAACACTAGTCTTTTAAATGAGTTCATTCGTACGTCATGTCATCTCCGACAAGTATTCCTGTAATTTCTAAACCTTTGGAGCTCTAGTCAAGGAAATTTCAAGTACAGGGTGTTGGTGTTGATCGAGGCTACGTTATTGATGTTTGAGAAATGGGGGGAGCGTTATTTTAAGGTAAATTATCACTAGAA
Source organism: Solanum chmielewskii (assembly GCA_027704785.1). Lineage (NCBI taxonomy): Eukaryota > Viridiplantae > Streptophyta > Magnoliopsida > Solanales > Solanaceae > Solanum > Solanum chmielewskii. The sequence continues at coordinate 17,084,208 of JAKWIX010000320.1, read as the reverse complement.
AGGGGCTGCCATGTTACTTTAATGGTGAGTTATGTTGCATCTTCTTGTTTAGGTTGTTCTAGGCATCGCAAGCTAGGTAAGTCAATTAGATTCTTTCAACTGGGTGAATTTGGGGATTCCTCGCATGGGTCCAACATTAACATTTTGACTCAATTTTTTGGCCTGTCTCTAATTGTTGAGATTTTTGTGTCTAAACATAGTATTGACGTTGTGACCAGTATTATCATAGTGTGGTGGTGATTGGAAGTTATTCATTGATTGTTGATTTCTTCATAATTTCTTTAGTTACATGAAATATTTTCAAATTGAAAGTTGAATTTGGATTAAAAGTTTCAAAAATTGACCTGTTGCAAATGTGTATTGATTAGTATGTGGACCGTAGAATGGTTTTGTATGAACGACCTTAGGAATTTGAAATTTTTTTAGTCTAGTAAGTTGACCTACAAATGTAGAAGATGAACTGTAGGGAAGTCTACGGACTGTTGAAAGTTCCTATAGAGTAGATTCAGAGTAGTGGCTTGAAACTTGTCTACGAGAGGGTTTTATAGGTCATAGATGTAAAAGGCACACATAGAAGTGATACATACTTTATGAAATGTTTGGGGTGGAACTTGAGGTATGCGAAACGCATATACAGACAGTAAAATGGTCAAATGTCAGTAATAACATTTAATGGGAAGTAAGGTCGATTGGAATTCCTGCTAACAGAAGGTCCAAACCAAAGTATGTTCCAATAGTTTTTACTCAATAGTTGTTTGGTCCTTTCATAACCATAACGTATATTTATTATAATGTAATTTCTTACATTATTGTGCATGGTTTGATTTTATTTTATGAATTTTAATTGATTTCATATGGACCCGTGACTATACATATTTTATGAACATGAATTATGAATAAAACTTATGAAATTATGAACTATGATTAAGAATTTGATTAAGGATTTATGCATGTTTTATTAAAAGAATTATAAAGAACTAAAGGATGTTTTTGGGATAAAGTCTCAATAATTTGTGAAAGGTTTTCTTGTAATCTAATGGAATCATTATTTAGATGCTGAGAAACTTAAGTGTCTACTATGAATGTTTTATAAAATCATGGTTTAAAAGGAGCTACTCTAATATGAACATAAGATTGGATTAGTATATATATTTCGCCCTTTTAAGTATTTTAATATGAAAATGGTCATGTAATTTTCGTTGAGTTTCACTTAGAACCGAAAGGACTTTTGAATGGATCTCTTACTGCTAGTAGAGGTTTCGTCTTTAGTAGCAATTCCCTTGTCCGAAACTACGTGCCCCAAGAGACTTGTCTTAAATGACCTAAGCTAGTGGATCAACTTTAACAAAAAATGAATGTGATGAAGTTCTACCTTGGCAAGTACATCTCTTTTTTTCGATGTGGGGGTCATTCCAAATTCTAAGTCGATTAATGATAAATATCTTAGATGAACTTTATTTTGTCAAAACATTTTATGAAAGTCTCTCAAATGGTTTTAAAGTAGAATTATCCATTTGGTACTTATCCAAAATTTAACAAAAATCAAAATGCTTTCACATAATTATGCTTAATCTAATGAATGACAAGTCGTTGCGTACCTTAGGGCTAACCACACACTCTCTAAATCACGTCTCCTAAGATTTTCCTTTCTGAATGGCCTCCAAAGGTGCCACATTATCAATCATCACAACATTAATATGTTTGTTTGGACACTAAATTTTCATAATATGTATACGAATCACAATTGGAGTCAAGTGGGAAATATAGGTCCCGCATTGGAAATTTTAAAATTCACTCCATCATAGGATATACTTGCCTCCCAAAACTTTTGTCATGAAATGCAACAGAATTCGGTGCTTAGAACACCTTAAACAACTATAATGCATTATTTTCAAAATTTGGGAACAAGAAAGGGGACAATGCTACCTAAAACAACGAGTTTTTTACCTCAAAAGAAGACTCCTCCACACTTCTAAATTGATCACTCACATAGCCCCAATGATTCTAAACATACGAGCTCTGAATCACATCAATTGGACCTTTAGAACTCCTATAATCACAAAAAATAATCCATTAAAGGTTGATTGAGTCTGGTATTTAGAAGACCAGACCATACCTTGATCATGATAATAAAATATAGGGTGAAAATCTCGAAGCATAACAAAATTGACAATAACGACATCAAGGGTCATACCTTGTGATCGTGATGACCAAGGATAGTTAGCATAGTTTAACACTTCACCACGATCTCGGCCAGAGGCCACGCCATAGAGATGACCAACGAAGCCACACCTTCGCGATTGTGGCCCAGGTCTCATGATCATAAAGCACAAAGAACCTAACCTTTACCATCGTGGCTAAGGGTCCCATGAATGCGAGGGGTAATTTTAACCTACACCAACTAATGCATATCAACTGGTGTTTGGCAATTCCAAATCCTCCCATAGGGTGCTCTTGTTTCGTTCATAACCTGGTGCATAGAAAATAGATATTCTACCCCACAAAATTCAGCATTCGATACTCATTCTAGTAGTGAAAACATCCATATGAGCTCATCTATACAAAGGTTCAATCCCACACCCAAACTCCAGTTTTAACCAAAATCCACATATCAGCATAGATATAGCCTTGGAGCGTCAAGATCCATATAAAGGGTTGTTTTAGACCAAAATCAACATTCCAGATCCAACCATGCTTGATAATTTCTCATTGCCACAACCCTAGAGCACCCCCTAGTCGTATCATGGCGTACTCCACCTCGAAGAGATATTATAAAAGTCACATAGCATTCATAACATTCGATTATAAGTAAAAATGACAATGATTTAAAACTTTTCATTTAAAAACCCTTCACTTAAAGAACACAACATTTAAAATCATAGCGGAATACTATATCTCAGATGACCATATAACCAAGACATGAAACCTAAAGATAGGTACGACCCTTGACAATTGAAAGACTTAAACAAAACTAGGCATAACCTATTACAAAGTAAATGCAATAAACTTCTAAACGTTTGTCCTCGAATCATGAGGACATACACTTGGTTTTGGAGAACTCTTTCCACTCCCTTGAATCTAGAGAACTTTATCTCTCGTCGAAACATACAGTTGTAGTAAAAAGTAAAAGATATATGGGTTAGCAAAAATTAAGTACTAAGTATGATGACCATGCAAAGACATGCTTAGAAAGGGACATTTCATTTGAAAGTCATGCATATGTCATTTTGGTAAAACTTCATAGTTAAGAGCATATTTGTAATAATCTCCAAAAAAATTAACATAATTATCATATCTTAACATTAGGACAAATTCAACATACAAGGTTTGGACAACTACATATTCATAAGAATAATAAACATTACATTCTTCACTTAAACACATTTAGACCATCCCCTAAGGACAACTCTAAATCATACTTGTTCAACGTATGAGTAGTATCCAATAATACTACTCACTCTAAGTATTTCTTATAGTATCCTTCGACCAGGCACATTTTATAATCATGAAGTCTAGACAAAGAAGTAACTCGTAATACAACGCAAGCAATACATACACTATTACATAAATTACATAAGTCAACATTCTATATTAACTTAATTAAGAGTACCATCATTCATTAGACATTAAGTAAACATCCTTAATAACATACTCATAAGACATTATAGCATAACCACAAAAGTAATCCAAGATTGCACTTGTGCCATGTGTAGATAAGGTCCCATAACCCTACCTACACTAAGTACCATCATTGGACTACTATGCTAATTCCTATCATATATTGGTATCATATATAGTTCATACACATAGCAAAAAGACATCCATAATCATGTTCACATTTATAATTCATAAACACACTTCATATTCATAGCACATGATATACTTCATATTCACAGCACATAATGTAATGCATATTCATAGTGCATAAACATAATACACATTCATAGTACATAAACATAAGAGGAACACACCATGACTACTCTCAAAGTCCATTTGTTGCATGTACGAATGGCATCACATACTACCACTCCTCCTAAGTAAACTCTTTGAGGAACCATAGCATATAACTCACTTTCGTATTCATAACTCATATTCTTATTCATTATAGGAAAAATATCATTAGGAGATATAAACCTTGTGAGCTACGTGTAATCCTGTATCATATGACCCCACACTGAAACAAGGCATCCTACTTGCCTAAGGTAGAACTAATTAACACATTTAGCTTTAATGTGGATCCATTAGATAATACCTATGCGGCCGTATATTTATGGGATTGGGAGATTGCTTCTAAAAACCCGGCCTAACTAGTTGGAGAGTTTCCATCTCATGAGAGAATATGTAGAAGACCCGACCTAACTAGCGGGAGAGTCTCTACATTATTTTGTATATCCACTCGGTGCTAATCATTATTCCCAAACTTATACATTAATAAAATTTAAATTGTATCTACATGTGTGACGGAATAATTTAGCCTTCATTCAATATAATTCATAACATAGCTCATTGATTCAACAAGGTGAGAACTACCTTTCACCTTTAGAATCCTAATATAAATGTGAGAAATCCTTTCATATACATTCTGAGTATATTCATGCGAACTATCTTTCAATCAACACAATAAGATTATCATAGACATGTAAATTTCATATTTCATAATGTGCAAAGGTGCATATAAGAACTATACTTTCAATTGACACCATCGATACATTGTAATCATATTTATGCATGGAGTGTGTATTATCAATACTATGACAAAACAACAAAAACATTCTCATCATATACACTTCCCTCTCAATGTTCATAAGCATGTGCATACTATCATAATCATGCATAATCTTCATATAGTGCATTTAAGCCCCTCCACCATAAGTGGATCAATCAATTCGTACTCAATAACTAAACACCTTCATCATAAGTGGATCACACATCAATCTATTGAAATTCCATATCATTAAGGATCAATCTTAACCCATAGATTGAGGATACTACAAGAGGTAAGACAATTGACTATCACACCTAAACCCTACGTGAGGCGAACAAGTACACTATGAACACATGCTTTACAAGTAACTTATGATGAGTAAGTAAACTATTATGCAGATTATTGATGAAAAGCTTTATAAATAACATATGTTGACTAGATTAACCAATACATGTGACAAGTGAAACTATGAATACAGATGATAGCTTTAAAATTTCTACAAAGCCTCTATTGGAATCCATGCTATGAAAATATGTGTCACGCCCCGAGCTACCCTAGAGACGCAGACACAGAACCTAGGACCACAAGTGATCCCAAGCTAACCTTGCTGGCATGATCATGAGCATACTAAAGATATTAAACTGTTGCGGAAGCTAAATCATACTTAAAATGGAAAGATGGGAAATACCTATATTCTATAAATGAGATATTTGTAAATTATGAGTTTAATACAAAAGAAATATTAACTTAGTACTAAGATGAATCTAACTATGTCTGAAAAATAGCCTTTAAACTAGACTAGAATTACTGGGACAAGCCCCAGCTAAATCTAGCAAAAACTAAAACTAAATGACTAAATACTCAAATGAAACTCATGATTGTTGTCCTCGGAGAATGAGGACTCACCACTAAATCTGCTGAAGTAGAGATCGGTAAATCGATCTACGCGTGATCTGGATGCTGAGAACTTGAACCTACATCACAAGAAGATGTAGTGCAAAGGTATTGGGCATGTAGGATAGAGTAAAGCTGAAATAAAACATAACTAAACAAGCACAAAAACAAGTATAATGATCTGAACGTGATGTGCTGCTGATTTCGGAGCTAACTGGATGCAAAGACCAACTTATAACATACTGAAACTGAATACTGAATATACTGATAAATGGTCAATGCCGAGAGTCTGACTGAACTTTGGTAGCTACTAATAACCAATAATAAAACCACATGAGCTAAATGTGGAGTCTGATGTATATGCCCCATTGAGAGGACCTACTATACCCTGCCAAAGGTATAAATGCATGCTGGCGTGATCACTAAACTGACGTCCCACAGAGGGGACTTACAACCTACTTGGCTAGTAGTTCAGGGACAATTGGGTATGGTGAACCCTAGTGCAACTCGGTATTATGCTACTCCCAATGAATTCTCTAAATTAACTGACTATATCTGAATTTATGTAAATACTGGATACCTCAAAACTGAACATGCAAACTGAGAATGCAACAATTAATCTTGTAATTATGCGTTTATAACTGAGACATTGATATACCGTGGTTTCACGGTATTTTTAATGCTTTTTCCTTAAGTTTAGTGTCTGTCCAAAAGCCTTTTTGTATTGATTTTTAGGTAAGTTTCCCTTTTTTTTAGGAAATTGGTCTAAAGATGAACTCGGATGTTTTTTGAGCAAGAAGTGCAGAAAAGTTAACACGTACGGAGCTTCAGATGGTCCGTCGTGCCTGTGATGGTCCGCAAGTGGCATCGTAGTGAAGCTGCTTAAGGAAGATAGGGAATTCAGACCAAGTGTCGGGTTACGAAGTGCATGACGGACCGTCTGGATCCTTTGGAGTTTTGTGGTCGGAGGAAGTTTTCGGGTCTGCTGAAGTCCCTGCACCCGCCACAGCTGCACAGTCTGCCTCGTCTGATGAGGCTGACAGTTGTGATTCCACTCCCGATTCACAAACTCGTGCTCTCACCCCAATTGCCGACCAGCCCAATCGGTGGTGTGTTGACGGGATATCATGTTTATTCAAACGCAAAGTTTCTGAATGATAAAGTATTCATGACACGGACCCTTTCACCGGAGAGGCGGGTCCTTACAAATGTATCCCTACTATGCCTTAGATCCACAATCTTTTCACCAGACACCGACTGGGAGTGGACAGCGCATTCTTTTGGTCGTTATAGTAAAGAGTTGGTGCGAGAGTTCTACGCCTCTTACGTGGCTACTCTCAGATCACAGATTGATAGGCGAGCTGCCCTCGCCAAACAGGCCCCACTTAAGCATGTCCAAGAATGTGGCACTCAGGTCGATATCTCTCTGCCTGTCATCTGTCGGTATATATACAGAGAGAATGTTGATGCTAACCAGACCCCTATCACCGCCGAGTTTGACTACTGGTGGAAAATTGTCAAAGATGGCCAATTCTTGCGTGAGCCATCGCTGAGAGAGACCACCAACAGATGGATGGCCCTGCGCTAGTATGTTAATTGAGAGGGTGCCAACTTGGTAATAGAGCCAAAGGGATCCATTAAGAAGGCTAATTTGACCTTCACGATTAAGTTCTTATGGTTTATGGTCCGCCACTGCCAATAATATAGTCACATGGGATCGTGCAGTTCTGATGGCGGCGATGATATTCGGGTTTGAGGTGGACTTTGCTTGGATTCTAAAGAAGGTCATACACGGGAGGAATTTTAAGGTCATAACTACTTACTCTTTTCCATGCATGATATTTTCCTTATACATGTCCGCAGGTGTGCGTGTCTGGAACATTGATCAGCTCAAGACTCCGCAGGGCACTATTGATATCGGCATCATCAAGGATGAGGCCAATGAGTTGGCTCCACGCATAGGGTCCCGTCTAGAATTGCCTCCACTTGCTGAAAATCAAGCTCATACGGTAGCACAGGCTCATACGGCTAAGCAGGTTGCTTCTGAAACCACTGAGACTACTACATTCGAGTCTATCCCGGGTAGTAGAAATGCCTCGAGCTCCTCTCGCTCAGCCCCTTTTCGCGCTCTAGTCCCGCTTGTTGGGGTCCAGAAACTAGCGGCACAGATGGCTACACTTCTGCATCACATCCCGCCTTGGATGCAGAGGCCTATTGCTGAGGCAGAAGATCGCTTTGAGTGGAAACTGGTCCAGCATACAGAGCGGAAGATCGCTGAGGTTCATCAGCGCTTGGATGCTTTTGAGTTGTGAGTGCTAGCCAGGCCATCCCGTCAGGTGGACGTGTCGACCCTTCAAGCTGTGGTCGAAAGTCTTTGAGCGGACATTGATATAATCCTAGAGGCTAGGGTGCCTGAGTCTGTTTTGCAGAGCCTGTTGAGGACACAGTGATGGCGGCCTTATCCGCCACTTCTGAGATTCATCCACCTCGCCGTCGAGAGCATGACAATAGGCGTAAGGGACGAGAGGAGGATGAGGCTAGATCACGGAAGAAGAAACGTCGTGAGATGGAGGCTGCGAGGAGAGCCTCCTTTGCTGATGAAGAGGCGCGTCGGATCAGAGCTATAGAGTCAGCTGCTGGGGCATCTAGCTACAGAGATGTGGTGATAGCGGGAGGCACTGCTGATAATGTTATTGCTGATGAGGACACTATCGAGGGTGTCCAGACTACAGAGGTTGTGGGTTCCGGGGAACCGTACCTACCAGCTTGCTGATCGTCGGTGCTTTTCCCCCCAGATTTGCTACACCTACCACTCTCGTATTTCAATTTTTTTACGCATTAGGTACAATTGCATGTATTTTTGTTGGGGGCAGGGTAAATGGAAAGTGAGTTCTAGGGTGAAGTCTGAGTATCCCAATTCACTATCCTTTTTTGGGGTTTTCTTGCCTGTGTTCTTTTTCCCCAAGAGAATGAATATTTCTACTGTTGAACCGGCATGTCTATATCTTTTGTACATAGTTTAACTCTGAATCATGATGGCTAAAATGATATCCAGATGAATTGAAAATGATGCATGACTAGACATACTAATTGATAAATGTGTGGCTCTAAGCATGGCATAGAGATACACCACTGCATGACCCTAAGTCTAAAATTAGAACTAGGTGTCTAATAATCTGGTAGAGTAATGATATATCAAGTGAGTGTGAGGAAGATTTGAATAATCCACTATTTGTACTGAGCTAAACTTGCCTGGTTAGTCCTGCTAAAAGTAAGTTGTAATAGACAATTCGGAAAGGATCATAGGCCCTTGTTCAATATAGCCAATTTTCAGCCTAAATTAAAAAAAACAAATGAAATTAATCTTTCTTTGATCCAAATGATTTGAGCTTAAACTAGACCTTTCTTTTTCACCCCAACTGATTTTTTCTGGGAAAAATGTGTTGGCCCTGGTCTTTCCTTGGACATGTGCACCTCAGATTATGCCAAAATTATAAGTTGAGAGTGGCTAATGCAGTAAACAACATTTTCATGGCCCTGACCCAACTTCGGGTATTGTGTACTTTGACTCATGGCAAAGCCATGAGTTGAGGGTGGCTATTATGAGGAATGCTCTGGAAAGTGGGGTTCAAAGAACAAAGAGAGAGAAAGAACAAAAGTGCGGTGACTCAAGAACAAGTTGAAAGAAAAGTGAAATAATAAAAAAAATACAATAAATATAAGCAAGAAAAGAAGAGTCACTTATACAAGCAAGAAAGAGGGAAAATAGCAAGGTGAAAGAATATGAGAAATTGGGCATAAAATAATGAAAAGAGGTATGTTTAGACAATATGTCAAGGAGGGAAAAAAGTCACTAAAGTATACCTTAATATACCCTACCTGACCCTTAACCTATTTTACAAGCTAAGAAAGTCCTATCGTGATCCTAAAAGTTGTATAGCGAACATAAAGTAGTGAAAATAAGGGCAAGATTATGGCAATATGTATGAATGAGTTGTGAATTTGTTCTGAGAGTGAATGTTGAAAAGTAATCCTTATACTCAAACTGAAATCATTGTGTGAAAAATGAGGATGTTGTTTTGAAGTGAAGACACTAGTTGCAATACCGGAAATATTAGCACCTCAGTGAGAAATTGAAAAAGATAGGTGCTAGTGCATAGTGAGTCTGTGTCACGGTTTGATTCCACATGATTCAAGCCTAATAGTGATAACATGGATAAATATGATGAGACTGACCGGGATTGATTGCCAAATGATTGTGAAAGCTAAAACATGGATACTATTGTACAGAGACTTTTGTAGTGAGTTATAGTGTGTTGCTTGAGGATAAACAATGAATTTAAGTTTAGGATGTTCATATACCGTGGGTTCACGGTATTTTTAATGCTTTTTACTTAAGTTTAGTGTATGTCAAAAAGCCTTTTTGTATTGATTTTTATATAAGTTTCCATTTATTTGCAGGAAATCTATCTAAAGATGAACGCGGATGTTTTTTGAGTAAGAAATAAAGAAAAGTTATGACCTACGGAGCTTGTGACGGTCCGCCATGCCTGTGACGATCTATAGGTGGCATCGTAGTGAAGCTGCTGAAGGAAGATGGGGAAGTCTGACCAAGTGTGGGGTTACGAAGTGTATAACGGACCGTCGTAGCCATGATGGTCCATCTTGCTGGTTCATCGCAATGATCAGATAAGTAGTCCCAGTACCCAAATTCCAATAGTTTTTAAGTGTTATGGAACGGAGACCCTCGACGGACTGTCGTTCTTGGAACGGTCCATCATACTTGCCGTCAAGGGTAATGAAGAGAGCAGCAGAAGAATTTCCAATGTATTGGAAGACGGAGTCCATGATGGCCCATCATAACCGCGATGGTCTGTCACTAGGTCCGTCGACCGAGCCGCATTTTCACAAATTTTCAGCAATTAGAGTCCTTCTTTTAGTAGTTTTTTTTTACAAATAGTTGTAAAAACCTCATTTTTGGGGTTAGACTCTTGGTTATTAGACACTTTTATGTTATATTCTTTGTTAGTAGATTATTTTGATTATTACACTTTGGATTGTTACACTTTTCTCTTGAATTGATTGCTGGTGATTTTGTCGATTAATCAAGTAAATTTCTAGATTTTATTCTTTCTCATTGATGTAACTGCATGAATTCTTATATTATATATATGGATATTATTACTAGGACTATGGGTAACTAAACTCCATAACTAGGGTTATGGGAACTATGCGTGAATAATGAGGAAAAATCTAACTAAAATAACAATTGTAGAATAGTGTCTTTAATGTATTGATAATTCTTTTTTTTTTTAATTCTTTTTAACGGATGACAAACGTTAGAACTCGCCTTAAAGCTACTTGCCGGACCAAGGAGGTAGATAATAGGAAAAGAATTATCAACATATATTTAGTGTATACTATCTGATAGGCTAGTATAGAATGGTACGAGTTAATAACTTAATATGAGGTAAAGGTAAGGGTTGGTATAGCAACAAACGTAGCTGGACCAAGGTGCGGAGTGAAATTTTCTAGATGCCGGACCAAGGATTTAGAAATACATAACTTATCAGTTTGCATGCAAGATACTAGGAAAGAATTGTTACTTTTATAATTATCAAATTAGGAACCTATGGGTAACACGTAAACCCTAGCTACTTTTATTAACTGATTAAACTCCAACATTTGAATTTGTTAGCTGGTTACTTTAATTTAGTTAGTCTTTTTCATTACTTTACAAATAAAAAAAACCCTTTTATTGTCTTTGTTTTCTAATGAAATAATTGACTAAATAATAGTAGTAATAGATTAAAGTTAAGTCTGAACTATTTTCCTTGTGGTAACGAACGATCCGAACCTCATTAGTTGGGTTTTTTACTTGATACGACCGCTTTAATTCTTATTTTAGAGGTAGGTTGGAGCTTATCAGGCATGTATATCTGAAGTGTTTGAAATATATGACTTAACATGTGTAATTCAAGAATTAAAGATATACAAAGATAGGGTTCTGAAATTCATGCAATAAGCTAAGTAATAACATGATAATCTGATTTGGAACATATATTTAATAAATTCATGAGGTTATATCAGAGTTCTAGAAACCCTAGGTTTAATCATGATAAGAGAATTAAGAACTGAGTGAAACTAAGGACCCAATGGGTGAAAGGAGCCCACTAGTGAAATCCCACATACCTGGTGATGAAATCCACGGAAAATATTTAAGTTTTGGGGCTGGAACTTCTGGAGCTTGTGGAGTTCTTGAACTAGGGTTCTTGAGCTCTTTCTCCTCTTTTGCTTCTAATTTTCTATGTTTTGATTTAATGATTTGACTTGGATATGTTTTAAATGTGTTTCTAGGCTTAAATTGACTAAAATCTAATGATTTATGGTAAAAATGCTGTAACTTAGGGTTTAAACAGAGTGATAAATGTAAAAAAGACCCTAGGGAAGGTTGGTGTTGGGCCTCACGACGACCAGGACAGACGGTCCATCGTGCGCTCGACGGCCCGTCATTGGTCTGTCGTGAGGGCCTATTCGACAATCCTTTACTAAAATAGGCATAACGTTTTACTCAGACGTCTGATTTTAGCAAGGTTTGTGGTTATGGAAAGATAATTCAATTATATATCTGTGGGTAGTTTATAAGAGACCTAATTCATTTTGTGCTAATATTTATGATCATTTTAAGTTGACCCAACTGCATTTCCGTTTAACTTGATGCAAATTTTCCACCTACGGACCGTAGGTCCACCTATGAACCATGCTTGTCATCCATAGCTCTTGTCAGAGAGTGGTTGAAGGGAGTCGTGATCGACGGTCATAGACTACGGACCGTCGTTTTACCTACGGACCGTAAGTCCGTCCGTTGTCCAAGACTTAACCAATTTTTCTAGGCTGAAATTTTTGGGAGTTTCTGATCCCGTTGACGGTTGTGCAGGACGGACCGTGGTTCAGGCTATGGTCCGTCGATGCCACCGTTGGTAGAACCAACTGTTTTTTCTGAAAAAACTATTTTTTGGTCTGTTTTGGCTACAAGGTTTTACAATATGCATAGTAAAGACTCGGCAAAGCCCTAAATCAAATTTGATCTCACCAACAACAGCAGAGTATCATGTTCTTCTATTGGGGAGATCTACTTTTGAATACTTGTACCTGCAGCATGAAAGGCAGTGCCCCAATAAAGGGCGTCAGTATGAAAGAATATTACATTGTGTTTTTTACCTTTTATGTGCGTTATGATTTTTGTAAGCTATATGATACGAATGACGAGCTGATTAGTTGTAGGAGAGGATGAATCATGCTAGGCATTTTAACCGCTAGGATGTTATCCTCATAATTCCAAAAATTGAGAACGACCCTTTTTAGGCTTTCTCCCCTGATATGCCACTCTTCCATACCAATTGGGATCGGTCCATGTTAAGATTTCGACCCTAAGCTACCACCTTCTATTATAATTGGAATCGACCCATTCTAGGCTATACCCCTGGGCTTCAACCAATAATTATACAATTGCTTCATTTAGATTTTTTTTAATCTTGAGATTGTTTCTTTGATGTTCATAACTCTTTTGAGACAGTACTTTGGATAATAATAACTCTTTTGAGATTATTCTTTTGTTGATAATAACTCATTTTGGTTGATGTTTTGGTGGTCATAATCATTGTTGACATTTGGAACTATGAACTAGTAATAGAAGACATACGAATATGGACTAACGATAATGACAGTGACGTGGGAAGAAAATGTGACACCATGTAATACTTATTCTTTGACTTAGTACAAACTTTTGACATCTCAAATTGAAACACATACAAAGTGAAGATTAACTCTATGTGATAGCCAAATACTCACCAACTAATATCAAATACAAGGTATATATGAATGTGGAACCAAGGAAGAATGTGACAAATTCAACTTAAGAACGGATACATATCCAAGTAAGTACATAACTATAGATTTACAATAGAGCAAGTAGACATCTTGTGAGGCAAACTAAGAGTCTAACATAATGAGAGTAATAACAAATAAAGGGAACACATGAACATGTGAAAATATTACATATATGATGGAATAGACTATCTAAGCAAGTTGACAAGATATGTGCAAATCATGTATCCATCCTATAAACATATGTACCATGTGTGATCTAGGATCACTTTTACGTATATGAGGGAAATATGTGTCATGGGTACTTTAACGATAAAACAAGTTTAAACATTGCATACTAACACTTGGTAGAGCAAACACACACAGTTAGTAACAAACTCATAATAGAGTGCTCACTTTGATTCTCTAGGGAGTACGAACTGCATTTATGGATCAGTCACTACCAAGAGCACTTAGAAAATTTATAAGTGTTGGATTCATGCCAAGGAAATAGGGAATTGAATAGCCTTACATACATTGCTGCACAACAATGGATATCACAATGAGTTAACCATCTGACATTCACATTATTTATCTACAATGGAGTAAATATAAAAACTAATATTGGTTTCTAAATATGTTTGGGCTACTTGATCAGACCAAAACAGTAATTCACAATATATATGTATAATTGATCACATCTAGATTTCTTCCCATCCATTTTCCCCAAATAGTTTTTATAAGGTCCTCCGAAACCCCTCATGCTTCATCACGTCTAGAAAACAGTATTAAAGGAATGGCAGGAAGTAAGCTCATGCAACACTCAATTAAGTGGTGTATCACTACACTTTCAATGGTCTATCCTCTAACTAGTATTCATGACTTCTCTACATATCCAGCCAGACCCTCTTATTTTTATAATACACAAAATAGTCCCTAAGCCTCACAATGTGGAAATAGCAATATGAACTGATGACTTCTGATGAACATCCCATGAATTCCGACTAAAATTTTAATTCTCAAAACAAGCTCAATATCAAATTTTAAGCGGACTCCACTCCGTGTGTATCCCAACGAGCACCTCATTCCTGAACATTCACCAAGCTCACACCATATAAAGGAAACACTCCTCAGTTCATTAACAAATGCCAACTTCTACAAGTAATGCAAAAACATGAGAGAGATGGAAATTTCCATATCTTACCTTGCTAGGCAGAAACCTCACTTACCAAGACTTGGATTCTTCAAGGTTTAGGTTGTCCTCTTTACTTCGCATGTGCTTCCATTTGAGTTGTCAAAAATGCGTACTAGGTCATAGAAGGAGTATTACGTGGTGTCACATTTTCTTCCCACGTCATTTTAATTATTGTTAGTCCATATTCGTATGTCTTCTACTACTTGTTCATAGTTCCAAATCTCAACAATGATTAGGACCACCAAAACATCAATCCCGAATAAGGTATTAGCAACAAAACAACAATATCAAAAGAGTTGTGATTATTCAAAGTACAGTCTCAAAAGAGTTATGAACATCAAAGAAACAATCTCAACGATTTTTACAAAATCAAAATGAAGCAATTTGTATATTTATAGGAGGCAGCGCAGTGTCAAAGCCTACCATGGATCGATCCCATTTGGTATAGAAGGGTGACAGCTCAGGGGAGAAAGGCTAGAATGGGTCAATCCCAATTGGTATAAGAGGGTGGCAGCTCAGGGGAGAAAGCCTAGCATGGGCCGATCCAAATTGGTATGGAAGGGTGGCAGCTCAGGGTGAAAGCGTAGCATGGCCTGATCCCAATTCGTGAAATTATAAGGACAACATCTTAGGGGTTAAAATGTCTAGCATTGATCATCATCTCCTACCACTAATCAACTTGTTATTTGCATCATATAGCTTACAAAAATTATAACACACAGAAAAGTAAAGAAAAGAATGTACCATACACAATTCCCTAAGTATAAGCAAAAGTGGTCTCTAATCCTTTTCTATTAGTATTTGGTTTAACTTGAGCTCTCATGTCACATATGGTTGTATTATGCCTTACATATTCAGTACATTCTTTCGTATTGACATCCCTTATTGGGGTGCTGCATTTCATGCTGCAGGTACAAGTATTCAAAAGTATATCTCCCTAATAGAATCACATGATACTCCGTTGTTTTTGGTGATCTCCGGGTTGATTCGGGTCTTTGCTGAGTCTTTACTATGAGTAGTTTCATAGCATGGATTCTAATAGAGGCTTTGTAGACATTGTAAAACTATCATCTATATTCATAGTTTCACTCGTCACATGTATTGGTTCAGTTAGTAAACATCTGTCGTATATAAGGCATTTCATCAGTAATCTAGATAATAGTTTACTTTCTCATCATAGGTTACGTGGAAAATATGTGTTCATAGGGTACTTGTCCGCCTCACCTAGGGTTGGGGTGTGACATTGACATTCTTTATCATCCACATAAGCAACTTCAACATAAACTCATTCATAGTGTCCATTTTTAGCTCATGATCCAAATCTCGCTAATACATCAATAATTCACCACAATAAGATATAACTAATGTCATGGCTTCACAAACTAACTTCATATAAACAATTAGTATTCATTATAGTTTAATAATTATTCAATTTCTAATTAATATAAAAAATTTAAGTATTTAGGGAAAACCATGGCTTCTTGAAGGAATTCAATTTAAAATCAACTTACAATCATCAATTAAACCTTAATTCATCAATAGAAATGCTTCGAAAACAATTTTGCGTTGCCCATGCTTAGACTAGAAAATAGGGCTTTGATCTTTGAAAGACTTTGAAATTCTTTTTTATTGGACTCCTTGAAAGAAAGATTGATCATGGATGAATGATCACCATACCAATATTAAGAAACTTTGAAGAAGATTGATGAAGAAACCCTTTTGAATTCCTCAAATCCAAGATTCCATGGCTTCTTTTTCTTTCTTGAATTTAAAGAGATAAATATTGGAGGAAGATGAACTTTTCTATTTGATGTGGGTCTTTATGAAAGTGATGAGGATTTTGGATTTTTCTTAAATAAACGTTGTTATCTAAGCACATGATCTTCCCCTTGGGAGTAAACTCTTTTAATAAGCCTCAAATACTACTCCTTTCAACAAACCTAAAGCATTATCAAGACTCATTATAACCTAAAAAACAATAGAAATCAAATGATCATGCTCGCAAACCCTACTAAAGTTAACAAGAGAAACTCTAAAGGACAAAGGAACCCTAAGACACACATAGCAACCAAGACTCCATATCATAAAATGAGTCAAAGTGAACTTTTAATCTTGGAAATAGAGGAGAAATAAAAGGGAACATAGGGATATTGGGACATCTCACTGGTTCTTGGACTCCCAATTAAGTGCCTCTAACTAAAACCCTTTACTAAATACCACTCCTCTACATTCTCATGGAAGCACTTTTTTTATTCTTCTATTTCTTGAATTGGCGGTCTAAGATCCCAATTGTTACTTCAAAATTAGAGAGGTTCTCAAATAAGCACTCTTTCTCACAACCAACCTTACCAATACCACTCAAGGTCTCAAATGCCTACAAAATTGGGACTAAACTCATCAAACTCACTACACCTATTAAGGTGATATTATCAACAAAGCCTAATTCTTAGCATCAAGGACATTCAATGATACCATATAAACACACTATCCCCACTTAAGGGTAAGCCTACACAATCTTTTTGCAACATCACTTCCTTTAAATCTAGGTCGAATTAACTCATCACTCAAGATGATTCTAACCAAAGGTAATTTACACTTATACTCTCCTTTAAAATGAGTCTACACAATCTCCAAGCATTAGTTAACACCACTATTCCTCAAACATTAAAACTATATCATGACCTTCTACCAACATAAAACATAACCATAATGTAACTCATCCAAACCAAAGATTTCATTCTACCATAATAACTTTTGCCTAGCTAGCCAAAATACCATAAAAGCATCTCCACTTACCTTTTTCTCCCTCGATCCTTGAAGTGTATCCTTAAAGTAGTCACGTCTAGAAGACCGCCGGACAAGGAATAAGAGAGAGACCTTAGGGAGTTAGCTATATGGCACGACACAAGAGTAATGAAGAAAGTGAAACTTTCTAACGTCTTATAGACTCTCGCTCATAGATGTGTCATGACTCGCACCGATGAACAAGACTCAACTTGTATTAGACAAATGCTCCATTAAGAGAAACAAAAGTTCACAAACCCCTCCAATTGACACCAACGATTTTAATCTCCTTGTGCTTCTGGACTTTATAGTAACAACAACGAATGTGCTAAACTATTAGTAGGAGTAGAAACCGTGAAGGTTAATATTTTGCAGCCTTCCAAATAAGAACTGTCCAATCCATGGGTATACCATGAAGCTACAAAGGTTGTACATGTGAACCAACCCCCGACAAAGGAATAGGCACAAGTAAAAGTAATAGACTGAAGCAGGACATATACAAGACTCATAGCATTCATAATATTCGATCATAAGGAAAAATGACTATGAATTAAAACTTTTCATTTAAAAACCCTTCACATCAAGAACACGACATTTAAAATCATACAAGACTACATCTCAGATGGACATATAACCAAGACATGGAACATAAAAATAGGTTCACGTCCCTTCAAAATCGAAAAACTTACAAAAAAATAGACATAACCTATTACAAATTAAATACAAGTAACTTCTACATTCTTGTCCTCAAATCATGAGGACATAGACTTAGTCTTGGAGAACTCTTCCAAAGCCATTGAATCTAGAAAACTCTATCTCTTGACGAAACATACACTTGTAGTAAAAAGTAAAAGAAATATGTGTTAGTACAATTAAGTACTAAGTATGATGACAATGCAAGAATATGCTCTCAAAGGGACATTTCGTTTGAAAGTCATGCATATATCATTTTGATAAAACTTCATAATTAAGAGCATATTAATCATAATGTGCAAAACAAATCAACATTCTAATTATATTTTCACATTAGGACATATTAAACATACATGTTTTGGACAATACATATTCATACAAATAATATACATTGCATTCTTCACATAAACACATTAAGACCATCTCCTAAAGACAGCTCTAAATCATACTTGTGCAATGTATGAGTAGCATCCCATGATACTACTAACTCTAAGTATTCCTTAAAGTCACACCTAAACTAGGCATGTTTATAATCATTAAGCCTACAAAAGGAAGTAACTCGCAATACAACCCAAGCAAGACATACACTATTACATAAATTACATAAGTCAACATTATATATTAACTTAATTAAGAGTACCATCATTCATTAGACATTAATCCAACATCCATAATAGCATACTCATACGACATAAAAGCATAACCACATAACTAATCCTAGATTGCACTTGTTTCATGTATAGATAAGGTCCCATAACCCTACCTTCACTAAGTACCATCATTGGACTGCCAAGCTAATACATATCATACGTTAGTCTCATCCATAGTTCATACACATAGTAAAGAGACATTCCTTATCATGTTCATATTCATAATTCAAAAACATACTTTATATTCATAGCACATAGACATACTTCATACTTATAGAACATAACAAAATGCATATTCATAGTGCATACACATAATACATATTCATAGTACATAACATAATGCATATTCATAGTACATAAAAATAATGTGTATTCATAGTACATAAACATAAGAGGATCACACCATGACTACTCTCAAAGTCCACTTGTTCCATGTGCGAATGACATCCCATACTATCACTCATATTAAGTAAACCCTTTGACGGACCATAGCATATAACTCACTTTCGTATTCATAATTCATATTCTTGTTCAGTAGAGGGAATACAACCTTAATCAACATAGAGCATGTGAGATACATGGAATCCGATGTCATATGAACCTACATAAAAAAAAAGGTGTCCTACTTGCATAAGGTAAAACTAACATATTTAGATTTAATGTAGATCCATTAGTTAATACCTATGTGGGCACATAGTTATGGGATTGCGAGATTGCTTCTAAAAACCCAGCCTGACCAGCAGGAGAGTTTCCATCACATGAGAGCATATATTGAAGATCCGACCTAACAAGCAGGAGAGACTCTACCTCATTTTTCATATCTGCTCGGATCTAAGCATTATTCCCAAACTTATACATTAATAGTATTTATATTGTATCTAGATGTGTGAAGGAATACTTTAGCCTTCATTCAATAGAATTCATAACATAGCTCATTCATTCAAAAAAGTGAGAACTGCCTTTCACCTTTATAATCCTAATTTACATGTGAGAAAATCTTTTTGCATACATTCATAGTGTTTTCATGAGAACGATCTTTCAATCAACACAATCGGATCATCATAGACATGTAGATTCATATTTTATAATGTGTAAATGTGTGTATAAGAACTATACTTTCAATCAATATCATAGATACAACCATAATCATATTTATGCATGGAGTGTGTGTTGTCCCTACTATGACAAAACAACAACAACATTATCATCATACACACTTCCCTCTCAAAGTTTTCATTAACATGTACATACTATCATAATCATGCATAATCTTCATATATTGCATTGAAGGATTTATAGACCATGAAACTCAAGACATCCACATTCATTATACTAAACATTTACATAATCCCAATTAAATAAATTCATTCATTCATTGCATGTGTATACTCATATAAGCATATTGCAAGTCATGTGAGTATAACCCTTCCACTATAGCATTACATACAATTCAACATATACCATAATGTAAGCCCCTCCACCAGTAATGGATCAATCCATTGATACTCAATAATTAAACATCTCCACCATAACTGTATCACACATCAATCTATCACAATTCTATATCATTAAGGATCAATTTCAATCCATAGATTCAAGATACTACAAAAGGTAACACATTTGACATCCTCTATCATCCACATAAGAAATTCAACATAAACTCATTCATAGCTTCCCATTTTAGGTCATAATCCTTATCTCACCTATACATCGATAATTCACCATCATAAGATATAACTAACTCCATGAGTTCATACTAAACTAACTTCATATAAAAAATTACAATTCATTATACTTTCGTAATTAACTAATTTCCAATCAATTTCCACAATAAAAGAGTTAAGAAAAAATCATGGTTTCTTGAAGGAATTCAATATAATATAAACTTATAATAATCAAGTAAACCTTAATTCATCAATATAAATGCTTTGAAAACGTTTAAGCATGAAACTATGCTTAGATTAGAAAATAGGGTTTTGATCTTTGAAAGACTTTGAAATTCTTTTCGATTGGACTCCTTGAAAGAAATATTTATCAGGGATCAAGGATCACCATGCCTATATTAAGAAACCTTGAAAAGATTGATGAAGAAACCCTTTTTAAATTCTCAAATCTAAGCTTCCATGACTTTTTCTTCTTCCTTTAGTTTAGAGAGAGAAATATTTGAGGAAGATGAACTTTATAATTTGAAGTGGTTTTTTTCGAAAGTGATTTATTTTGGGGATATTTTAATATAAAATCCCTTATAAATATAGTTATTTATAAATAATATATAATATACTGACGTTCAAATTAAACATAAAAATAATACTTACGAAAATGCCCTTTCACATGTGGACTTAGAGAAAAATCTAAGGAAATGTTTAAAGATGCATTTAAGGTCCTTGAAGTGGTTCACTAGCCTTGAGCCCTCCCTTAAACTTATACTTGGCCAAATTTTTGGCTTTTTATATCTCTAATTTATACATACACTTATAAGGTTCATATGTTAGGCTTTAGTTCAACATATTACTTTGCTAGTCGTTACACTTATCCAAGCATGTTTAGCAAAAATGTTGACTGATGCCAAACATTTGTGAATGCTTAAAAGCTAAAATCCTAATTGAACAAACTCACACAGAAGCCTCCAGATCGGAGTGAATCATTCCACTAGCCCAAAATGACACTTGTGGAACTTAAGAAACCGTTAGAATTGCATTTTGAGGTTGTCTTCCTAAAGTGTTGACTAGAAATCAACCACTAATGCTATAAAAGCTCTAAAACAAAAAAAAAACTTGCATAAAAACCAAATGAACAACCAAGTAACTGAGCTATTACTGTAAATAAGTCGTAAATTACTTGGGTTGCTATATGGACGCTATAATTGAAGAAAGAAACACATTTACAAAGAAAGAACTTGGACAATAATTAATGATATGGACATTAATAATTTTCTATAGAATGGTGCACCTCAAAATATTCTTTATAGTACTCTTTAATCAACAATGTCCGCACCATTTTTTCTCTGTTGATGAAATTCATATTCTACAGAAATATTAGTAAGCTTATTCATGAAACATTACACCCTTTAACATATGTTCTTTGACGTATATATAATTTATTTTATGAGCGATATGTTAAGTTGAGTACTTTGCTGTTGAAAATAGTTTGAGGCAAAAATTGCATATCTTTTTAGTGTTATTGCTTTGGGAAAAGACATAAATTCACCTCTGAAGATGTCTCAATAAGTCAGTTACACGCTTAAACTAATATAGTCAGTTACACGCTTAAACCAATGTATCTGTTATCATGCATCTTCAAGATGGATGCATTGATGATGAATGTTGGTATAAAATTGCTATGTAATGTGACATTTGTGAATGGTTGTTATACATGTTTTCTGAATTACTGTATTAACATTTTACTGATTATTGTTTAGTCATTGAGATTTTTTGAATCATTAATTTACTTATTCATTATCACGACCCAAAACGGGTCGTGAATGGAAACCCACACTTTCCTCCTTAGGTGGGCGAACCAACATATCTAAACCTCAACATATACCAATAGTTCAACTATAAATAATATAAATAATGCAGAAGCTCCAAAAGATACTAACCAACCAATTTAAATAAGTTTCTAAAGTTTAATACTTATCATCCCAAAATCTTATAGTCATCACATCAAGGACATCTAATCTCCAATACTAAGTCTAAGAATATCGAATACACTAAAATAAAGAATAAAATGGTATGTGTCCGAAAGTATAGGACATCATGTCGTGACCGAGAGAATCCAACACGAGCTTGAATTGATAGCTCACCCTGTAACTTGATATGCGGGAGGTTGGCTAGAGCTGAGGGAAATCAGAAGTCATAGGTACACTCACTGCATTTCATAAAAGGAAAACAAAGAAGAAAACAAGTAGGACTCAGTACGAGGCAACATGTACTGAGTAAGTATCATCGGTCAACCCAAGATAGTAACTAATATACAAAGAATAATAGTATGAACTCAACTATAGCACTTAACATGTGATAAGCAACAAACAACATGAACAAGCGTCAATAACAATAAAGTAAGCACGTATTAAGTCTACGGTATCAAGATCACACATGAGGACTGATGCCTCCAAACCAAACCATTTTGGGAGTTGAGTTCTTTGAGATTGAATGTCTTCCATTAATTCCACATATTTTCCTTTAATATTATCGTGTCGGAACGTGACACTCCGATACAAAAATACAGTGTGGGAACGTGACACTCCGATCCAAGAATACCATGTCGGAACGTGACACTCCGATCCAAGAATAACGTTTCGGAATGTGACACTCCGATCCAAAAATACCGTGTCGGAACGTGACACTACGATCCAAGAATACCGTGTTGGAACATGACACTACGATCAAATTATACTATTAATTTATCATTTATTATCACCATTTTCAATTCATTGTTATATTATTTTCATCAAACCTTCTTTATTCAAGGCATCACTTCGATAAATAGGATTAGAGAATATAAATTCTACGGTCTCAGGATTTCAGACCAATCACAAACCACACAACCAAATCACACAATCACACAGTCAAGTACATAGAGAACTTCACAATATCATTCAAGGCATGTCAATCACTATTAAGAATTTACTATCAAATATCATAAACCATAACCTACCTCCACCGAAGAATCGAAGTCAAGCAACTACTTCTCCAATGCCTTTGTTTTCCTTATTTCCTCTGAACCCTTCCAATCTATCAAATATATATATATATATATATATATATATATATATATATGTATAAGGTGTAAGTTCACAAGGCCATAAACACTCCGATTATCTGTGTCTAGCCTATACCCATCAATTCACTTAATACTATAATCAATCTCATAAAGTTTAAGCCTAATGGTAAGTCTTAATTCCTCCCACTAGCATAACTTTAGTGGAATTTAAATAACTCGATACACCTAATAATTAATTACCTAACTCAATATTTTAAAACTTGGCTCATAACAAGATAACTATGGAAAGAATTGGAATTTAAGGTTACGTCAATGTCCAGTAACCTCTACCAGGGAAAATCAAAACAACATATTACATAATTTATAACACCCATATGAAAAAATTCCCAATTTCATCATAGAAATATCAAAGTTTATTACCCCACCTTACTCTCTTATTGGTTATATATTTGGCCTCAATTTTATAATCAATAATTACATAAGAATTTAAAACCTTCCTACTGTTAATTGTTTGTTATTCTTCAATAGATCATTAGGCCATCATTATATGCAATTCAAAACAAAGGCATTTGTCATTCAATATAACAACTTGAATGGCAAAGAACGTGATAATACATAACATACGAAATTTATTTTAAAATAGTAAACATATGACAGTAACAATTTAATCCTCCATGAACTAATAAAATTTTCTATATATAACTTTCACTTGCCACTCATCCACCAAGTTTAAGCCAATTCTACCAAACATCACAGTAGGACATATATTAAAATGTACGCCCGATCCCTCTTCACAACAACATAGTACTAATATATATATATATATATATATATATATATATATACCTTTTCCTTCCAATCAAGAACATAACAATAGTAATAATAATACTCACAAGCAGTTTCTGTACAATCCAATACGACTCCACTAATTTTTCTAACGTTTATTGAATATCCCTCTTTTCCAATTCAATTATTATACTAAAAATAATTAACACAAT
Source organism: Solanum chmielewskii (assembly GCA_027704785.1). Lineage (NCBI taxonomy): Eukaryota > Viridiplantae > Streptophyta > Magnoliopsida > Solanales > Solanaceae > Solanum > Solanum chmielewskii. Next base: position 17,059,701 of record JAKWIX010000320.1, on the reverse strand, counting down.
CATGCTAATACATTCAAAGTCCAACTCTAAATTTGATTACCTGATAGAACAACCGCTTCGTGACTGCTGCAGATATGGTTTCTCTTGGCTAAGCTCTTATGTCCCTTACTACAGAATATTTCCTCCTAAATATTATATAACTAATTATAAGAGTGGTGAAAGTGACCCATTATTTATTTCACTATTATTTTCTTAACCACTAACTAAGTAAATTAGTAAAACTACCCCACTAATTTCATAATTATAATTATGAATAGTCCAAAACACCAACTTAAATCTATCAGAAAATATTTTCTAACATAAAAATTTCTAGTGCCCAAACCGACTACACGGGTTGTTACAATAGATACCAATTTACCCATCGTTCGTCCTCGAAAGATAAAAGGAAGACGAGGCAAGAAAGGATAGGTATCTCAATGATTATTCCAAAATATTAATACCCATTGTCTCATCTCAATAGTTTCAAAAACTAGACATCTACACCTCCCCTCAGAGAATGTCTCTAATATAATTGCACACACTTGGTTTATCAAACTCCACATTCAATGAAGTCAACACTCATAATAATAACAAAACGTGTAACTGCATCGATCATCTACCTTACTCTTAAACCATCATTAGTATCAAAGTATGCTTATCAAATACATGTTCAAACTATGGCTATCTCTTTCTGTTTAAGCATTTCCTGACAGATACGAGTCCCAAATAAGGCATATAGCACTAATTTCAAATGTGATAGTACCTTTTCATTGACACAAAACTATTAAATCACACCCAAAGTCAACTCTACACCACTTTCACATACCATGCTTAAGGTACCATTTTAAACCATTATATATATCATGCCAACACTTAGGAAAATTCTTTGTCACTCAAACTATTATGTATACTATAAGCTCATAACCTCTATTAACAATCAAATGTCCATGAAACACACCTTAACATTCTATGAAGTCCCATCAATAGAGTAGTATTAACCCAACTTTATTCGTAATAACCATGTAGAATTATATCTCACCTTTTACATCATTCGTAAGTTTTCTATCCAAACTTGAGCAATCTAACCTCATTGTAAAATACTAAAATTTTCATACCTCATTATTTGTCACCTAAACCAAAACTCATTTTTTTTAGAAGTCGATGATAAACTCCTAGTAAGTATGTACCGAACTAGTTCACATCTCACAATTATATCTAAACTCATAGGCAAAAATTAAAAAAACCATCAACTACACCCCATGGATTTATACGAGAGGTCTTATTCTTTCACTCTTCTCAAATTCTTTTCATGGTGAAAATTCTAAATATCTCTCTCCTTCAATATATCAAACTCTTGTTTATCTAGCTTGCTTACTGATCTCATATTTTACTAATAATCCATGACATTTTACTTCACACTCTAAATCAAAACTCTGAGGGTAAACCCTTCCTTAGATCCTTTAACAATCAAAAGTAACAACTTTATGGTCCAAAGCATGCATAAATTCTTTCACGTAATCAATAACGATGCAATTAATCGTTTCTCATCTTACTAAATCATACCTTGACAAAATATACCACAAGAAATTCAGACTTATAACAAAAAAAAATAATTTGAATTATAAGTCCAATTGTGTAAAAAAATAATTTGAATTATAAGTCCAATTGTGTAACACAATGCCCTTAATTATCTACATTTGCTTATACTTTGAAGATTTTTACGAATCACCTTATCTTAGCTTATCATTGATTGCCTCTCCACCAACCATACCATAAGCTTCACTAAAAATCCAACCCTACTCATTGCTAAATTCAACAGTACAACAGAACCTATCATCTCACTCAAGTTGAACGTTTGTACACTCCTCTCTTAAGTTCTATTCAATAGCTTTTAACCAAGCTGATTAACCTGTTATGCTATTACCTTAACCAAAACAAAATAGATGAAATCACGCAATTTTGAATCCAATTCTCGATCCCTTCGAAGATACATTTTTAGTTCATACAATCAGAGAAAATAATTTTGCTCTCACTTATTTTTCTTAAGGCTACACATCCCACAAGTTTTATCTTATTTTAGTTATGATTCCAGCTCCTTTAAATAATATTTGAGTGTGCCCTAAATTTCCTAAAATTTATCATACAACCACATTACTCACTAAATAGTAGAATATCAAACTTAGATACTGGCAAGTTTTTATCACCATACAAAATTTATTTGACCAATAATTTGTATTCTATAATTTGCATCTCCGTCACCATCCATTACTTACTCCTATCACCATCATGTATTTGTAAGCCCTTTTCATCACCACAAAGTCAATTTTTTCTTCCTCGACATGACACCTTAAACTCAGATATAGTAATCAAAATGAAGGGACTAACAAATTTTATATTCACTTTCTTACTAAAATCTTCATTTTACTTCACCCAAAGTATACCCACTAGGTTTTTTTTTCCCTATAAGTCTGTCATGGTAGTATCAATCTACCTTTTGAAGCTTAAGATAAAACTACCAGTCCTCACACAAAACCCTCAAGATACATTGCACAGTTTAAGTTGTGTTAATATTTGTACCAAAGATCCACCACTAAATATTTTCTTTAGAATAATGCTCAACCACTAAAATTTTCCTTCAAAATAATGCTCAATCTAAGTTCGTGTAGTAATAAACTAGTTGGTTTCTCAAATGTGAATGCAACACTAAATCTTATTATCTGACCATGTCGTACAACTTGTAACTCCTTTAGTAATTAGTTTTCATACTTGACAATCGACGTACATGTTTCCACATAACCCTAGTACTGCCACACCGTGAAAGTCCGTTAGATACCTCACTAGAACACATCATACCTGTCCATAATATCGTACCCAAATAGCCCACATATTTCTACCCATTGAATAATTGCAAAACATTATCGAATATGTTCTCTCTCTAGACCAAACAATTTGTTTTACTTCTTAGATCAATTCAATAACAAAATAACACACTTCCTAACTCTAACCAAGTAAGCATCGATGACTTTCTCGAATATACCCTCACTCTATGAAGTCATAGTAGTGTCTTTATTAACCGACACTCGACATGAGACTACCACCACATTTTGCGATCGAGAAAATATATCTATTTCTAAGGACATATTTTTTTGTCTTTTGGTTTTTGTTATTTCAACTTCAATACTCTAGTAGTACCCATATTTGAAATAGAGTGAAGAAGTTCAGATACGAATTTGTATCACCTAGATACCAATTGGATTCAAGTAATAGCACGAAAGAAAGAAAGAAATGAGCTTTCCTAAAGTCCTATAGCTTCTCAAAGAAAAGTAAAGGAGTCCCCTAACCATTCTGCAAGACTCTACTAGACTTGTCCTTGTGTGATGAGATCAATGAACCTAACGCTCTGATACCAAGTTTGTCACGACCCAGAACGAGCCGCGAGTGGCACCCACCCTTACTCTCCTAGGTGAGCGAACCAACAAATCTAAACCCCAACATTTACCGGTAAAACATTTATAAATAGTAAAGATAAAGCGGAAGATCCAAACTCATTAAGATAACCAATAAATAAGCTTCTAAAGTTTAATACTTATTGTTCCCAAAATCTGGAAGTCATCACATCAAGAAAATCTATCCTCAAATTTCTAAATCTAAGAGTATTTAAGAAGCTAAAAATAGTAAAAAGATGGTCCATGTCCGAACTTCAAGAAATCAAGACGTGAAGGAGAGAATCCAGCACGAGCTAGGAATAATAGCTCACCTTGAATTCTGATATGCTGAAGACTTGCTATATCTGAGGACGAGTCGAAGTCGATGGCACGCTTGGTGCACTCCTCAAATAACAAAGAAGAAAATTACAAGTAGGGGTCAGTAAAAGGCACACATACTAAGTAGGTATCATCGGCCAACTCAAAATAGAAAACAATATATACTGAATAATAATATAAAATCAACCATAATACTTAACAGGCGACAATCAACAAGTATAAGAACCATTGACAACAACACCAAGCACACCTATGAGGACTCAAGCCTCCACACCCTACTCATTTGGGAAATAGGTTCTTTGAATTTGAGTACATTAACATAATTCAAGATTCATTCTCTTTATTATTATCGTGTCGGAACGAGACACTCCGATCCAAAAATACCGTGTCGGAACGTGACACTCCGATCCAAGAATACTGTGTCGGAATGTGACACTCCGATCCAAGAATACCGTGTCGGAACGTGACACTCCGATCCAAAAGTACCGTGTCGGAACGTGACACTCCGATCCAAGAATACCGTGTCGGAACGTGACACTCTGATCCAATTATACTATTAATTTATCCTTTATTATCACCGCTTTCAATTCATTGTTATGTTATTTTCATCAAGCCTTCTTTATTCAAGGCATCACTTCGATAAATATGATTAGAGAATATAAATTCTACGGTCTCAGGATTTGAGACCAATCACAAACCACAAAAACAAATCACACAATCACACAGTCAAGTACATAGAGAACTTCACAATATCATTCAAAGCATATCAATCACTATTAAGAGTTTACTATCAAATATCATAAACCATAACCTACCTCCACCGAAGAATCGAAGTCAAGCAACTACTTCTCCAATGCCTTTCCTTTCCTTATTGCCTCTGAACCCTTCCAATCTATCAAATATATATATATATATATATAAGGTGTAAGTTCACAAATATATATATATATATATATCATTCAAGGCATATCAATCACTATTAAGAGTTTACTATCAAATATCATAAACCATAACCTACCTCCACCGAAGAATCGAAGTCAAGCAACTACTTCTCCATTGCCTTTCCTTTCCTTATTGTCTCTGAACCCTTCCAATCTATCAAATATATATATATATATATATATATATATATATATATATATATATATATATATATATATAAGGTGTAAGTTCACAAGGCCATAAACACTCCGATTATCTGTGTCTAGCCTATACCCATCAATTCACCTAATTCTATAATCAATCTCTTAAAGTTTAAGCCTAATGGTAAGTCTTAATTCCTCCGATTAGCATAACTTTAGTGGAATTTAAATAACTCGATACACCTAATATTTAATTACCTAACTTAATATTTTAAAACTTGGCTCATAACATGACAACTATGGAAAGAATTGGAATTTAAGGTTACGTCTATGTCCAGTAACCTCTACCAGGGAAAATCAAAACAACATATTACATAATTTATAACACCCATAAGCAAAAATTCCCAATTTTATCATAGAAATATCAAAGTTTATTACCCCACCTTACTCTCTTATTGGTTATATATTTGGCCTCAATTTTATAATCAATAATTACATAAGAATTTAAAACCTTCCTACTGTTAATTGTTTGTTATTCTTCAATAGATCATTAGGCCATCATTACATTCAATTCAAAACAAAGGCATTTGTCATTCAATATAACAACTTGAATGGCAAAGAACGTGATAATACATAACATACGAAATTTATGTTAAAATAGTAAACATATGACGGTAACAATTTAATCCTCCATGAACTAATTAAATTTTCTATATATAACTTTCACTTGCCACTCATCCACTAACTTTAAGCCAATTCTACCAAACATTACAGTAAGACATATATTAAAATGTACGCCCGATCCCTCTTCACAACAACATAGTACTAATTTATATATATATATATATACACATTTTCCTTCAAATCAAGAACATAACAATAGTAATAATAATACTCACAAGCAGTTTCTGTACAATCCAATACGACTCCACTAATTTTTTTAACGTTTATTGAATATCCCTCTTTTCCAATTCAAATATTGTACTAAAAATAATAAACACAATCATGCTAATACATTCAAAATCCAACTCTAAATTTGATTACCTGATGGAACAACCGCTTCGTGACTGCTGTAGATATGGTTTCTCTTGGCTAAACCCTTATGTCCCTTCTACAGAATATTTCATCCTAAATATTATATAACTAATTATAAGAGTGGTTAAAGTGACCCATTATTTATTTCACTATTATTTTCTTAACCACTAACTAAGTAAATTAGTAAAACTACCCCACTAATTTCATAATTATAATTATGAATAGTCCAAAACACCCACTTAAATCTATCAGAAAATATTTTCTAACATAAAAATTTCTAGTGCCCAAACCGACTACACGGGTTGTTACATTCATTCATGTTATTCTATGTTTGTTTCAAATCCTTTCAATGTTTTATCAAACTTTATTTTTTAAAAAACAATTATCGTCATACGATGGGGTGACAGTTAGATCATCAAAAATTACAAAGTTGAGCAAGTGTAAGTTCGACCCTTTCTTCCAGTTTGTAGTCAATTATCGCTCGCAAAATATAAAGCACAAGCAGAACTACACTATACAAGTTTTGTATAAATATACAAGTCCACTATGATATGACAAAATAATAGTTAGACATCTCAATGTCACTATTTCTTTACACCAAATAGCCTACAATCAAATAAAATAATTTTTCCACACTTACTAGGATCTCTATTTAAATTTGATGAAATAAAGTAAAGGTTAAGAAAATATTAATATAACTAGATAATTGAAGGCATGATCTCAGGTCCAATATAATCTATTATATTTTAAATTTTAATTTAAAAAACTTACCTTAATTCACATTGCATTTTATTATAGTTTCTAAAATTTTCTATCATTTACAAAAATTACAAAAAATTTCTGTCAGCTATATTTCTATCCTCTGTATGCATCACTATCTCCTCTTGGATACATCTCTATTCTCTCTCGTATGCATCTTTATCCCCTCTTGAATACATTTCTACCCTCTCTTGGATACATCTCTCTTCTTTTAGATACACCTATATTCCCTCTCGAGTACACTTCTCCCCTCTCATATTCATCCACTATATATGTGTCTGCAAGTTTTTTGAATAGTATCACGACTGTTTTCTGTATTTTAAAAGTAGGGATATAATGTAATTAGCTTTTAACACTATAAATGTGGCATATTTTTCTTTGTAGTCAATTTCAAAAGAATGATGTATCAATATATTTAAAAACATTTTGACTTCAAAAATATTAATTTTAGTCTTAGTAAGATGATTTATAATCATATGAACATCTATGATTTTTTTTAAACCACGAGTTCTAAAAATGTATTTTTTAAAAAAAAATATTTCATGTTAAGTCAAATTAACATTACTTAAATCAAAAATGAGTGAGTACAAACTTTAGCTCAATTTTACATTTATGAAATTTAAGTTTTTGTAACATTTTGCCGTTAACAAAATTTAAAATGAAAATACTAAAGTTTTTTCACAATTAATTTTATAATATTCTTTTCATTAATATTCTATCGATAAGATCAAAATTCTAATAAAAAATAAGGTAATAAAGTAATTTAATTTTGAAATTCAAGTATTGATGTCAATTGAGAAAATATTTATTTTTAAGCAGTAAAGCGTTCATAATATAATATTTAATATGCACCTTACTCTCGACGAATGACACTACTTTATCATAATTTAAGATTGTAAGAAGTAAAAATAAAAATTAAAAAGTGCAACTCACTATTATATGAAGGTCATTATGAGTTAATTGTCACTCGTCAGAGATATGTCATATGTTACTTGTCATAATGAAACAACATGAAAAATATAAGAGATAATTTATTTATCTTTGAAAATTATTTATGAAAAATGGAGTACAAATTATATATATAAATATGTTTGTGTCATATACATATTAGTGCAAAGAATTTAACATTATAAACTTATTTACTTATTTTAATATGTAATTTATTTTATTATGAAAATTTACAATTTTGACGTTTCATGAAAAATTGTTATGAAGATTTATATATATCCATATAGTAAGTAGTTCTTTACTTTATAATATAGAGGATATTACTTAAAATATGTTATCACGTCAATTAACCACATTAGATTAAATATATAAATATAATTTTTTTTTATAAAAAACATCTTGTACATCAATTTTCTAGGTCTTAATAAATCATTAGTTTTGAATTACCTTTAGACCTATAAAAATCATTAGTATGTTGTAAAAATAATAATTTATTCGACATTTGTTTGATAAATAATTTTGGTTTAATAAAAATTTATACTTTATATAAAATAAACCTATAAGAAGTGTAATATCTCATTAAAATAGACTAATTATTAGTCTATATTCAAAAAATTTAAGAAAAAAGTGTGAATGAAAATGTGAGTCCATATTAAATGTCACATCATTAGGATAAACATGAAATTTAGGAAAATATATTTGGTTGTTTGGTCATTACAAATCTATTACCACACTTTATCTTGATATCATAACATACAAACAAGCATTCTAGAATCTTCATGAACCCACAAATTTGCCCTTGGTCATCCTCAACTTGGCTCTTCCATATTATAGAAATTATACTAAAGTAGATTGTCTCATTTGTAGACACGTAATTTTTGACCGAATCTAAGTTTTATACCCTTTTTAGAGCTTAAATATTTTTTTATAAATATTTTGAGTTTTATCTTATTTTTTTAAGTGTATTTTTAAAAGATATGAAAACCACAAAAATAGAATCACACTTTAAGGTATATTTTTATTTATTCATTCAAAGTTTTAATAAATTAGTAATTTTTATTTTTATTTTGATTTAATCTAGCTATTTAATTTTTCTAAATTAATATTATTATTATTTTATGACAAAAAAATAATTAAAAGAAATTAACCTACCTATTATCCCAGCCTCACTTCACCATTTCTCTCCATTCACCCCACACCCCACTCCACTAATCCAACTCTTCCATACACATGTACACACATTTGACATTACTATATATACATTAATAATGCGAGGTAGGAAGAAGAACAAAAAGTGGTACAAAGGGAAAAAAAATCAGCAAAAGGGAGGAATCAAAAAAGAAGAAAATCAGCAAAAGAGAGGAAAAGAAAAACAAAAGAAGAAAAAAAAAGAAAACTTTTCACCTTGTTTTTTCCTAAGGCACACATGTACAAAAAAAAACTCAAAAATAGTGGAATTCGAGGCTTCAGATTCGTGGCCCTTATCGATGTATTTTCTTTGTGAATTAATTTTCACAAAAGGTAACAATTGATCTTTATTACATTATTTGGTTTCAGAATCATGCAAGATATGATTTCAATGATACAAAGTGTTTTAAATTTATGCATGTTTAATTTTTACATTATGATATGAAATAGATTGAGATTTTATATTATTAAATATAGAGTAAAATTAATATAACATGTATTTATTCTTGCTTGCTCTAAGGATTCCTTTTATTCTACAGTATGCTGTTAGTAATAATTAGATAAAATTTAGTTCTTATTTGTTAAGTTACTTTTTCACTTTGTATATTTAATAAAACTGTATTTTTTTTTTAAAAAAAAAGAGAAGAACAAAAATAAAGATAAAATAAATCAAACCTGCACTATCTTTACATTTCTTTTAATGCGAAACTTTTTTTAAAGAAAAATCAATTAATTTATTCATGTTGAAAGAATAAAAAATAAAAATCTAAATAAAAGGAAAAGACGTAAAAGAAATTTATAAAACATGGAGTATATTTATTATAATGTAATTGCTTACATTATTGTGCATCGCTTGATTTTATTTTATGAATTTCAATTGATTTCATATGGACTCATGCCTATACCTATTTTATGAACTTGAATTATGAACAATACTTATGAAATTATGAACTATGATTAAGAATTTGATTAAGGATTTATGCATGTTTGATTAAAAGAATTATAAAGAACTAAAGAATGTTTTTGAGATAAAGTCTCAATAATTTGTGAAAGGTTTTTTCGTAATCTAATGGAATCATTATTTAGATGCTGAGAAACTTAAGTGTCTACTATGAATATTTTATAATGTCATGGTTTAAAAGGAGCTACTCTAATATGAACATAAGATTGGATTAGTATATATATTGCGCCCTTCTAAGTATTTTAATATGAAAATGGTCATGTAATTTCCGTTGAGTTTCACTTAGAACCGAAAGGACTTTTGAATGGATCTCTTACTGCTAGTAGAGGTTTCGTCTCTAGTAGCAATTCCCTTGTCCGATAATACTTGCCCCAATAGACTTTTCTTAAATCACCTTACCTAGTGGATCAACTTTAACAAAAAATGAATGTGATAAAGTTCTACCTTGGCAAGTACATCTCCTTTTTTCAATGTGGGGGTCATTCCAAATTCTAAGTCGATTATTGATAAATATCCCATATATGAACTTTATATTGTCAAAACATTTTATGAAAGTCTCTGAAATGGTTTTAAACTAGAATTATCCATTTGGAACTTAACCCAAATTTAACAAAAATCAAAATTCTTTCACATAAGTATGCTCAATCTAATGAATGACAAGTCGTTGTGTACCTTCAAGCTAACCAAAGACTCACTAAATCACGTCTCCTAAGATTTTCCTTTCTGAATGGCCTCCAAGGGTGCCACATTATCAATCATCACAACATTAATATGTTTGTTTGGACACTAAATTTTCATAGTATGGATACAAATCACAATTGGATTCAAGTGAGATATGTGGGACCCGCATTGGAAATTTCAAAATTCACTCCATCATAGGATATACTTGCCTCCCAAAACTTTTGTCATGAAATGCAACATAATTTGTTGCTTAGAACACCTTAAACAACTATAATGCATTATTTTCATATTTTAGGAACAAGAAAGGGGACAATGCTACCTAAAACATCGAGTTTTTTACCTCAAAAGAAGACTCCTCCACACTTCTAAATAGATCACTCACATAGCCCCAATGATTCTAAACATACGAGCTCTAAATCACATCAATTGGACCTCTAGAACTTCTAAAATCACAAAAAATAATCGATTAAAGGTTGATTGAGTCTTGTATTTAGAAGACCAGACCATACCTTTATCATGATAACGGGATATAGGGTGAAAATCTGGAAGCATAACAAAATTGACATTTACCACATCAAGGGCCATACCTTGTGATCGTGATGACTAAGGATGGTCAGCATAGTTTAGCACTTCACCACGATCTCGGCTAGAGGCCACACGATAGATATGACCAAGGAAGCCACACCCTCCCGATTGTGGCCCATGTCTCATGACCATAAAACACAAAGAACCTAATCTTTACCATCGTGGCTAAGGGTCCCATGAATGCGAGGGGTAATTTTAACCTACACCAACTAATGCATATCAACAGGTTTTCTGCAATTCCGAATCCTCCCACAGGGTGCTCTTGTTTCGTTGTTAACCTGGTGCATAGAAAATAGATATTCTACCCCACAAAATTCAGCATTCGATACTCATTCTAGTAGTGAAAACATACATATGAGGTCATCTATACAAAGGTTCAATCCCACACCCAAACTCCAGTTTTAACCAAAATCCACATATCAGCATAGATATAGCGTAGGAACCTCAGGATCCATGCAAAGGGTTGTTTTAGACTAACATCAACATTCCAGATCCAACCATGCTAGCTAATTTCTCATTGTCACAACCCTAGAGCACCCCCTAGTCATATCATGGCGTACTCCACCTCGAAGAGATATTATACAAGTCTTATAGCATTCATAAGATTCGATTATAACGAAAAATGACAATGATTTAAAACTTTTCATTTAAAAACCCTTCACTTAAAGAACACAACATTTAAAATCATAGCAGAATCTTACATCTCACATGACCATATAACCAAGACATGAAACCTAAAGATAGTTACAACCCTTCACAATCGAAAGACTTAAACAAAACTAGGCATAACCTAATACAAAGTAAATGCAATAAACTTCTAAACACTTGTCGTTGAATCATGAGGACATACACTTGGTTTTGGAGAACTCTTCCCACTCCCTTGAATCTAGAGAACTTTATCTCTCGTCGAAATATCCAGTTGTAGTAAAAAGTAGAAGATATATGGGTTAGCAAAAATTAAGTACTAAGTATGATGACCATGCAAAAACATGCTTAGAAAGGGACATTTCATTTTAAAGTCATGCATATGTCATTTTGGTAAAACTTCAAAGTTAAGGGCATATTTGTAATAATCTCCAAAATAAATCAACATAATAATCATATCTTAACATTAGGACATATTCAACATACAAGGTTTGGACAACTACATATTCATAAGAATAATAAACATTATATTCTTCACATAAACACATTTAGACCATCCCCTAAGGACAACTCTAAATCATACATGTTCAATGTATGAGTAGCATCCCATAATACTGCTCACTCTATGTATTCCTTAAAGTCACCTTCGACTAGGCACGTTCATAATCATGAAGTCTAGACAAAGAAGTAACTCGTAATACAACCAAAGCAATACATACACTATTACATAAATTACATAAGTCAACATTATATATTAACTTAATTAAGAGTACCATCATTCATTAGACATTAAGTGAACATCCTTAATAAAATACTCATAAGACATAATAGCATAACCACAAAAGTAATCATAGATTGCACTTGTTCCATGTGTAGATAAGGTCCTATAACACTACCTTCACTAAGTACCATCATTGGACTACCATGCTAATACCTATCATATATTAGTATCATATATAGTTCATACACATAGCAAAAATACATCCATAATCTTGTTCATATTTGTAATTCATAAACATACTTCATATTCATAGCACATGATATAATTCATATTCACAACACATAATGAAATGCATATTCATAGTGCATAAGCATAATACACATTCATAGTACATAAACATAAGAGGAACACACCATGACTACTCTCAAAGTCCATTTGTTCCATGTACGAATGGCATCACATACTACCACTCCTCCTAAGTAAACTCTTTGAGGAACCATTGCATATAACTCACTTTCGTATTCATAACTCATATTCTTATTCATTATAGGAAAAATATCATTAGGATATATAGACCATGTGAGCTACATGTAATCCGGTGCCATATGGCCCGACACTAAAACAAGGCATCCTACTTGCCTAAGCTAGAACTAATTAACACATTTAGCCTTAATATGGATCCATTAGATATTACCTATGCGGCCGTATATTTATTGGATAGGGAGATTGCTTCTAAAAACCCGGCCTGACTAGTGGGAGAGTTTCCATCTCATGAGAGCATATGTAGAAGACCCGACCTAACTAGCGGGAGAGTCTCTACGTTATTTTGTATATCCGCTCGGTGCTAAGCATTATTCCCAAACTTATACATTAATAAAATTTAGATTGTATCTACATGTGTGAAGGAATAATTTAGCCTTCGTTCAATATAATGCATATCATAGCTCATTGATTCAACAAGGTGAGAACTACCTGTCACCTTTAGAATCCTAATATAAATGTGAGAAATCCTTTTATATACATTTAGAGTATTTTCATGAGAACTGTCTTTCAATCAACACAATAAGATTATCATAGGCATGTAAATTTCATATTTCATAATGTGCAAAGGTGCATGTAAGAACTATACTTTCAATCGACACCACCGATACACCATAATCATATTTATACACGGAGTGTGTATTATCTATACTATGACAAAACAACAAAAACATTGTCATCATATACACTTCCCTCTCAATGTTCATAAGCATGTGCATACTATCATCATCATGCATAATCTTTACATAGTGCATTTAAGGATTTATAGATCATGCAACTCAACACATCCACATTCATTATGCTAGACATGTACATAAACGTAATTCAATTAGTTCGTTCATGCATTGCATCTGTATACTCATATAATAATATTGCAGGTCATGCGGATATAACTCGTCCACCATAGCACTATATATAATTCAACATATACCATAATTTAAGCCCATATACCATAAGTGGATCAATCCATTCGTACTTAATAACTAAACACCTTAACCTTAAGTGGATCACACATCAATCTATTGAAATTCCATATCATTAAGGACCAATATTAACCCATAGATTGAGGATACTACAAGAGGTAAGACAATTGACTGTCACACCTAAACCCTAGGTGAGGCGGACAAGTACACCATGAACACATGCTTTACAAGTAACTTATGATGAGAAACTAAACTGTTATGCAGATTATTGATGAAAAGCTTTATAAACAACATATGTTGACTAGATTAACCAATACATGTGACAAGTGAAACTGTTAAAACAGATGAATGCTTTACAATGTCTACAAAGCCTCTATTGGAATCCATGCTATGAAAATATGTGTCACGCCCCGAGCTACCCTAGAGACGCGGACACGGAATCTAGGACCACAAGTGATCCCAAGCTAACGTTGCTAGCATGATCATGAGCATACTAAAGATAATAAACTGTTGCGGAAGCTAAATCATACTTAAAATGAAAAGATGGGAAATACCCATATTCTATAACTGAGATATTTGAAAACAATGAGTTTAATACAAAAGAATATTAACTTACTACTAAGATGAATCTAAATATGTCTGGAAAATAGCCTCTAAACTAGACTAGAATTATTTGGACAAGCCCTAGCTAAATTTGGCAAAAACTGAAACTAAATGTCTAAATACTGAAATGAAACTCATGACTGTTGTACTCGGAGAATGAGGACTTACCACTGAATCTGCTGAGCCGGAGATCGGGAAATTTATCTATGTGATATGGATGCTAAGAACCTGAACCTACATCACGAGAAGATGTAGCGCATGTATGTGTCAGTACTTGAAAGGTACTGAGCATGTAGAATAGAGTAAAGCTAAAATAAAACATAACTAAAAAAGCACAAAAACAAGTATAATAATCTGAATGTGATGTGCTGATTTCAGAGATAACTGGATGCAATGACTAATTTATGCCATATGGAAACTGAATAGTGAATATACTGATAAATAGACAATGCAGAGAGTCTGACTGAACTGTGGGAGCTACTAATAACCGATAATAAAACCACATGAGCTAAATGTGGAGTCCAATGTATACGCCCCATCAAGAGGACCCAATATACCCTGCTAGATACTTTCTTTTTTTCCTCGCATGGGCTACACTACCCATAGATAATATACTAAGAGAATCTGCTACTACATTCGCCATACCAGGATGGTAATGCACACTCATATCATAATCCTTAAGGAACTCAAGCCATCTTTATTGGTGAAGATTCAACTCCTTCTGGGTGAACACATACTAAAGGCTCTTATGGTCAGTGAATATATCTACATGAACACCATACAAGTAGTGTCTCCATATCTTCAGTGCAAATACCACTGCTGCAAGCTCGAGGTCATGAGTTGGATAGTTCTTCTCATGCACCTTAAGATTTCTAGAGACATAAGATATAATCTTATCTCTTTGCATCAACACACAACCAAAGCCAACTCTAGATGCGTCGTAAAATCACATAACCATCTGAACCCTCGGGAAGATTCAAGACAGGAGCTGTAGTCAATCTCGTTTTCAATTTTGCGAATCTTTTCTCACAATCATCTGACTATTGGACCTTGACCATCTTCTAAGTAAACCTAGTCAATGGTGAGGCTATGGATGAAAATCCTTCCACGAACCTTCTATAATAACCTGGTAGACCAAAGAAACTTCTGATAATTGTAGCAGAGGTAGTTCTGTGCCATTGTTTCACTGCTTCTATCTTTTGTGAATCTACGTAGATCCCTTCGCAAGATACAATGTGACCAAGGAAAGTAACGGATTGGAACCAAAACTCACATTACTAAACTTAGCGATTAACTGGTGATCGTTGAGAGTCTTCCGAACAAATCTCAAATGACTTGCATGTTCTTCCTCACTCCTAGAGTAAATGAGGATCTCATCAATAAAAACGATAACGAACAAGTCTAAGTACTGTTTAAACACTCTATTCATCAAATCCATGAAAGCTGTAGGAGAAATGACTAGCACCCTGAAGTTGGTCAAACATGTCATCAATCCTGGGGATGGGATACTTATTCTTGATTGTGACCTTGTTCAACTGTCTATAGTTAATGCACATTCTGAGAGAACCATCTTTCTTCTTTACAAACAATACTGGTGTACTCCATGGTAAAATACTAGGTCTGATGAAACCCTTATCTAGAATGTCTTTCAACTGCTCTTTCAATTCCTTAAGCTCTGCTGGAGCCATTCTATAAGGAGAAATGGAAATAGGCTGGGTATCTTCAAGGAGATCAATTCCAAAGTTGATTTCCCTTTTGGGAGGAACCCCGGGAAGATCTTTTGGAAATACTTTTGGAAATTCACAAACTACTGGAACTGACTCAAGAGATGAGGTTTAAAGGCTAGAATCCTTAGCCCGAACTAGATGATAGAGATAACCTTTAGATATCAACTTTTTGGCCTTAAGGTAAGAAATAAATTGACCCATAAGCACTAGGCTACTACCCTTCCATTCTATGATTGGTTCGTCTGGAAACTGAAAACAAACAATCCTAGTTCCACAATCTACTGAGGTATAACATGAGTGTAACAAATCCATGCCTAGAATGACATCGAAGTCTACTATTTCTAACTCTACTAGATCTGCTGAGTTGACTTTCTGAGATACTATGACAGGGCAATTTCTGAATACCCGTCTAGGTATAACTGGGTCATCGACTGGAGTAGAGACTGAGAAAATTTCTGAGAGAGTTTCTATAATGACATTGAATAGGACTGCTATACTAAATTACAAAAGGCAAAGTCATCTTTGTTGTCTTTCCACTGAGTGAACCATATGTGAGCCACATCCTTAAGTTTGCTGTATGCCAATCTCACCTATCACTACCAGTTACTGACATCACACCAAATATTTTCTTGACTTCATTAATGAACTTCTTTGGGTTCTTACCAACATGCGACCTTAAAAAAGTAGACAGATTCATCCTAACAAAATCACAAACTCTGGCTGCCATTGATTGATCATTTCTATTAGTAGGAACTAGAACCTACTTATTTTTCTGGTTGGTCATACTATGAGCCAAAAGCTGAATTGGCATTTTGAAACTCTACATTAGAACTTTTTTATCTGGTACTGGATGAACTACGTTAGTATTGCGTGCATTAGAAGTCTATTCCTAAGCTCTAAGAGGAGGCATGATCTGAAACGTAGAACGTCAAGCTAGAGTTGAATAAGATTATACCTTAGGCACGATAAGAGTAACAAGAAAGTGAACTTTTTCCAAAGACACTTCATAGCCTCCCTAACATTATATGTGGTGCACTTCACACCTTTGAAAAGAACTCTACTTGGGGCGGCTTTTTCAGACTTCTTAGGACTCTTGAACATAGTGCTCTGATACAAAGTTTCGTCACGCCCTGAGCTACCCCTGAGACGCGAACACAAAACCTAGAACTACAAGTGATCCCAAGCTAACCCGGCTAGCATGATCATGAGCATACTATACATAATAAACTGTTGCGGAAGCTAAATCATACTTAAAATGAAAATATGGGGGATACACATATTCTATAACTGAGATATTTGAAAACAATTAGTTTAATGCAAAAGAAATATTAACTCAATACTAAGTTGAATCTACCTATGTCTGAAAATAGCCTCTAAACAAGACTAGAATTACTGGGACAAGCCCCTGCTAAATCTAACAAAAACTGAAACTGAATGACTAAAGACTAAAATAAACTCATGATTGTTGTCCTCACAGAATGAGGACTCACCACTGAATATGCTGAACTAGAGATCGGGAAAATGATCTACACGTGATCTGGATGCTGAGAACTTGAACCTACATCACGAGAAGATGTAACGCACGTATGCATCAGTACTTGAAAGGTATTTAGCATGTAGGATAGAGTAAAGCTGAAATAAATCATAACTGGACAAGCCCAAAAACAAGTATAATAATCTGAATGTGATGTGCTGCTGATTTCGGAGCTAACTTGATGCAAAGACCAATTTATAATATGCTGAAACTTAATACTGAATATACTGATAAATGGTTAATGCCAACAGTCTGACTGAACTTTGGGAGCTACTAATAACCTATAATAAAACCACATGAGCTAAATCTGGAGTCCGATGTATATGCCTCATTGAGAGGACCTACTATACCCTGCCAAAGGTATAAAGGAATGCTGGCGTGATCACTAAACTGGTTGCCCACATAGGGGAATTACAACATACTTGGCTAGTAGTTCAGGGACTATTGGGTACGCTGAACCCTAGTCCAACTCGGTATTATGCTACACCCAATGAATTCTGTAAATTAACTAATTATATCTGAATTTCTGTAAATACTGGATAGCTCGAAACTGAACGTGCAAACTGAGAATGCAACAATTAATCTTGTAATTATGCATTTATAACTAAGACATTGATATACCGTGGTTTTACGGTATTTTTAATGCTTTTTCCTTAAGTTTAGTGTGTGTCCAAAAGCCTTTTAGTATTGATTTTTATGTAAGTTTCCCTTTATTTTCAGGAAATGGTCTAAAGATGAACTCGGATGTTTTTTGAGCAAGAACTGCAGAAAAGTTAACACCTACTGAGCTTGTGTTGGTCCGTCGTGCGTGTGACGGTCCCTAGGTGTCATCGTAGTGAAGCTACTGAATGAAGATGAGGAGGCACGTCGGATTAGGGCTATAGAGTAAGCTGCTGGGGCATCTAGCTCCAGAGATGTGGTGATAGCGGGAGGCACTGCTGATAGTGATGTTGCTGATGAGGACAATACTGAGGGTGTCCAGACAACAGAGGTAGTGGGTTCCAGAGAACTAGACCTGCCAGCTTGCTGATCGTGGCGCTTTGCGCCCCAGGTTTGCTACACCTACCACTCTCGTATTCCAATTTTTTTATGCATTGGGGACAATTGCATATATTTTTGTTGGGGGGTGGGGTAAATGGAAAGTGAGTTCTAGGGTGAAGTCTGAGTAGCACAATTCACTATCCTCTTTTGGTTTTTTCTTGCATGTGTTCTTTTCCCCCAAGAGAATGATTATTTTTACTGTTGAGCCGGCATGTCTATATCTTGTGTACATAGTTTAACTCTGAAGCATGATGTCTAAAATGATATCCTGATGAAATGAGAATGATGCATGACTAGGCATAGTAATTGATAAATGTGTGGCTCTAAGCATGACATAGAGATACACCACTGCATGACCCTAAGTCTAAAATTAGAACTAGCTGTCTGATAATTTGGAAAAGTAATGAGATGTCAAGTGAGTGTGAGGAAGATTTGAATAATGCACTATTTGTACTGAGCTAGAACTTGCCTGGTTAGTCCTGCTAAAAGTAATTTGTAATAGAGAATTAGGAAAGGATCATAGGCCCTTGTTCAATATAGCTAATTTTCAGCCTAAATGAAAAACAAAACAAATGAAATTAATCCTTCTTTGATCCAAATGATTTGAGCTTAAACTAGACCTTTCTCTTTCACCCCAACTGATATTTTCTGGGAATAATGTGTTGGCCCTTGTCTTTCCTTGGACATGTGCACCTCAAATTATGCCAAAAGCATAAGTTGAGAGTGGCTAATGCAGTAAAGAACCCTTTCATGGCCCTGACCCAACTTTGGGTATTGTGTACTTTGACTCATGGCAAATCCATGAGTTGAGGGTGGCTATTATGAGGAATGGTCTGGAAAGTGGGGTTCAAAGAACAAAGAGAGAGAAAGAACAAAAGTAAAGTGACTCAAGAACTAGTTGAAACAAAAGTGAAATAATAAAAAAAAACATTAAATACAAGCAAGAATGAGGGAAAATAGCAAGGTGATAGAATATGAGAAATTGGGCATAAAATGATGAAACGAGGTATGTTTAGCAAATATGTCAAGGAGGGAAAAAAGTCACTAAAATATACCTAGATATACCCTACCTGACCCTGAGCCTATTTTACAAGCTAAGAAAGTCCTATCGTGATCCTAAAAGTTGCATAGCGAACTTAAACTAGTGAAAATAAGGGCAAGCTTATGACAATATGTATGAATGAGTCGTGATTTTTTTCTAAGAGTGAGTGTTGAAAAGTAATTCTTATACTCAATCTGAAATCATTGGGTGAAAAATGAGGATGTTGTTTTGAAGTGAGGACACTAGTTGCAATACCGAAAATATTAGCACCTCAGTGAGAAATTGAAGAAGATAGGTGCTAGTGCGTAGTGAGTCTGTGTCATGGTCTGATTCCACATTATTCAAGACTAATAGTGATAACATGCATAAATATGATGATACTGACCGGGATTGATAGCCAAATGATTGTGAAAGCTAAAACATGGATACTATTGTACAAAGACTTTTGTAGTGAGTCATAGTGCGTTGCTTGAGGACAAACAACAATTTTAAGATGAGGGTGTCGATATACCGTGGTTTCACGGTATTTTTAATGCTTTTTACATAAGATTAGTGTATGTCCAAAAGACTTTTTGTATTTATTTTTATGTAACTTTCCCTTTATTTGCATGAAATCTATCTAAAGATGAACGCGAAGGTGAAGCTGCTGAAGGAAGATGGGGAAGTCTGACCAAGGGTGGGGTTACGAAGTGCATGAAGGACCGTCATAGCCATGACGGTCCGTCCTGCTGGTTCGTCGTAATGATCAGAGAAGTAGTCCTAGTAATCAAATTCCAGTAGTTTAAGTGTTATGGAATGGAGACCCTCGATGGACCTCCGTGCTTGGAACGGTCCATTATACCTGCCGTCAAGGGTAATGAAGAGAGCAGCAGAAGAATTTCCAACGTATGGGAAGACAGAGTCCATTACGGCCCATCATAATTGCGACAGTCCGTCACTAGGTCCGTCGACCGAGCCGCATTTTGACAGATTTTCAGCAATTAGAGTCCTTCTTTTAGTAGTTTTTTTATAAATAGTTGTAAAAACCTCTTTTTTGGGGATAGACTCTTGGTTGTTAGACACTTTTATGTTAGATTCTTTGTTAGTAGATTATTTTGATTATTACACTTTGGATTGTTAAAGTTTTCTCTTGAGTTGATTGTTGGTGATTTTGTAGATTAATCAAGTAAATTTCTAGATTTTATTCTTTCTCATTGATGTAAGTGCATGAATTCTCATATTATATATATGAATATTGTGACTATGACTATGGGTAACTAAACTCCATAAATAGGGTTGTGGGAACCATGGGTGAATAATGAGGAAAAATCTAACTAAAAATAACAATTCTAGAATAGTGTCTTGAATGTATTGATAATTCTTTTGCTTAGAAGTCTTTTTAACGGATGGCTAATGTTAGAACTCTCCTTATTGCTACTTGCTGGACCAAGGAGGTAGATAATAGGAAAGAATTATCAACATAAATTTAGTGTATACTATCTGATAGCCTAGTATTGATTGGTACGAGGTAATAACTTAGTCAAATATCGAATACAATGCTTAATATGAGGTAAAGGTAAGGGTTAGTATAGCAACACGCGTAGCCGGACCAAGGTGCGGAGTGAAATTTTCTAGATGCCGGACCAAGGATTTAGAAATACATAACTTCTCAGTTTGCATGCAAGATACTAGAAAAGAATTGTAATATTTAGAATTATCAAATTAGGACCCTATGGGTAACACGTAAACCCTAGTTACCTTTATTAATTGATTAAACTCCAACATTTAAATCAGTTAGCTGGTTACCTTAATTTAGTTAGTCTTTTTCATTACTTTATAAATAAAAAAACCCCTTTTATTGTCTTTGTTTTCTAACGAAATAATTGACTAAATAATAGTAATAATAGATTAATGTTAAGTCTGAACTATTTTCCTTGTGGGAACGAACGATCTCAACCTCATTAGTTGGGTTCTTTACTTGATACGACCGCTTTACTTCTTATTTGAGAGGTAGGTTGGAGCTTATCAGGCATGTATATCTGATGTGTTTGAAATATATGACCTAACATGTGTAATTCAAGAACTAAAGAAATACAAAGATAGGGTTCTGAAATTCATGCGATAATCTGAGTAATAACAAGATAATCGGATTTGGAACATATATTGAATAAATTCATGAGGTTATATCAAAGTTCTAGAAACCCTAGGTTTAATCATGATAAGAGAATTAAGAACTGACTGAAACTAAGGACCCAATGGGTAAAAGGAACCCACTAGTGAAATCCCACATACCTGGTGATGAAATCCACGGAAAATATTTTAGTTTTGGGGATGGAACTTCTGGGGCTTGTGGAGTTCTTGAACTAGGGTTCTTGAGCTCTTTCTCTTTTTTTGCTTCTTATTTTCTAAGTTTTGATTTAATGATTTGACTTGGATATGTTTTAAATATGTTTCTAGGATTAAATGACTAAGGATTTAGGGTCAAAATGATGTAACTTAGGGTTTAAACGGAGTGAGAAAAGTCAAAAAGACCCCAGGGAAGGTTGGTGTTGGGCCTCACAACGGCCAGGACTGACGGTCCATCGTGCGCTCGACGGCCCGTCATTGGGTCTGTCGTGAGGACCTATTTGACAGTCCATTACTAAAATGGGCATAACGCTTTACTCAGAGGTATGATTTTAGCAAGGTCGGTGGCTATAGAAAGATAATTCAATTATATATCTGTGGGTTGTTTATAGGAGACCTAATTCATTTTGTGCTAATATTTATGATCATTTTAAGTTCACCCGACTGCATTTCCCTTTAACTTGATGCAAATTTTCCACCTACAAACCATTCTTGTCATCCATAGCTATTGTCAGAAAGTGGTTGAAGGGAGTCATGATCGACGGTCACAGACTACGGACCGTCGTTTTACCTACCAGACTGTAAGTCCATCCGTTGTCCAAGACTTAACCAAATTTTCTAGGCTGAAATTTATGGGAGTTTCTGATCCCATGGACGGTTGTGCAGGACGGACCGTTGTTCAGGCTATGGTCCGTCGATGCCACCGTTTGCAGCACCAACAGTTTTTTTTGAAAAACTAATTTTTGGTCTGTTTTGGCTACGGGGTGTTACAATATGCATAGTAAAGACTCAGCAAAGCCCTAAATCGAATTGGATCTCACCAACAACAGCAGAGTATCATGTGCTTCTATTGGGAGATCTACTTTTGAATACTTGTACCTGCAGCATTAAAGGCAGCGCCACAATAAGGGGCGTCAGTATGAAAGAATATTACAGTCATTTTTTTACTTTCATGTGCGTTATAATTTTTGTAAGCCATATGATACAAATGACCTGCTGATCAGTGGTAGGAGAGGATGACCCATGCTAGGAATTTTAACCCCCAGGATGTTGTCCTCATCATTCCACAAATTGGGAATGTCCCTTGTTAGGCTTTCTCCCCTGATCTGCCACCCTTCCATACCAATTGGGATCAGTCCATGTTAGGATTTCGACCCTAAGCTGCCACCCTTCTATTCAAATTGGGATCGACCAATTCTAGGCTTTACCCCTGGGCTTCCACCAATAATTATACAATTGGTTCATTTAGGTTTTTTTTAATCTTGAGATTGTTTCTTTGGTGTTCATAACTCTTTTGAGACAGTACTTTGGATAATAATAAATCTTTTGAGATTATTATTTTGTTGATAATAACTCATTTTGGTTGATTTTTGGTGGTCATAATCATTGTTGACATTTGGAACTATGAACTAGTAATAGAAGACATACGAATATGGACTAACGATAATGACAGTGACGTGGGAAGAAAATGTGACACCATATAATACTTTTTCTTTGACTTAGTACAAACTTTTGATATCTCAAATTGAAGCACATACAAAGTGAAGATTAACTCTATGTGATAGCCAAATACTCACAACCTAATATCAAATACAAGGTATACATGAATGTGGAACCAAGGAAGAATGTGACAATTCAACTTAAGAACGGATACATATCCAAGTAAGTACATAAATATAGATGTACAATAGAGCAAGTAGACATCTTGTGAGGCAAACTAATAGTCTAACATATGGGAGTAATAACAAATAAAGGAAACACATGAACATGTGAAAAGATTACATATATGATGGAATAGACTATCAAAGCAAGTTGAAAGATATGGGAAAATAATTTATCCATCCTATAAACATATGAACCATGTGTAATCTAGGATCACTTTTACGTATATGAGGGAAATATGTGTCATGGGTACTTTAACGATAAAACAAGTTTAAACATTGCATACTAACACTTGGTAGAGCAAACACACACATTTAGTAACAAACTCGTAATAGAGTGCTCACTTTAATTCTCTTGGGAGTACGAACTGTATTTATGGATCAGTCACTACCCAGAGCACTTACAAAAATTTTAAGTGTTGGATTCATGCCAAGGAAATAGGGAATTGACTTACTTACCTTGCTGCACAACAATGGATATCACAATGAGTTAACCATCTTCCTTTCACATTATTTATCTACAATGGAGTAAATAAAAAAACAAATATTAGTTTCTAAATAAGTTTGGGCTCTTTGATAAGACCAAAACAGTAATTCACAATATTTCTATAATTGATCCCATCTAGAGTTCTTCCCATCCATTTTCCCCAAATAATTTTTATAAGGTCCTCCGAAATCCCTCAGGCTTCATCATTTCTAGAAAACAGTATTAAAGGAATGGCAAGAAGTAAGCTCATGCAACACTCAATTAAGTGGTGTATCACTACACTTTCAATGGACTATCATCTAACAAGTATTCATGACTTCTCTACATATGCAGCCAGACCCTCTTATTTTTATAATACATAAAATAGTCTATAAGCCTCACAATGTGGAAATAGCAATATGAACTGATGACTTTCGATCAACATCCTGTGAATTCCGACTAACATTTAGATTCTCAAAACAAGCTCAATATCAAAATTTAAGCGGACTCCACTCCGTGTGTATCCCAACGAGCACCTCATTCCTGAACATTCACCAAGCTCAAACCATATAAAGGAAACACTCCTCAGTTCATTAACACATGCCAACTTTTACAAGTAATGCAAAAACAAGAGAGAGATGGAAATTTCCATATCTTACCTTGCTAGACAGAAACCTCACTTACCAAGACTTGGATTCCTCAAGGTTTAGGTTGTCCTCTTTACTTCGTATGTTCTTCAATTTGAGTTGTCAAAATGCGTACTAGGTCATAGAAGAAGTATTACGTGGTGTCACATTTTCTTCCCACATCATTGTAATTATCGTTAGTCCATATTCGTATGTCTTCTACTACTAGTTCATAGTTTCAAATCTCAAAAATGATTATGACCACCAAAACATCAATCCCAAATAAGGTATTATCAACAAAAGAACAATCTCAAAAGAATTATGATTATCCAAAGTACAGTCTCAAAACAGTTATGAACATCAAAGAAACAATCTCAAAGATTTTTACAAAATCTAAATTAAGCAATTTGTATAATTATAGGAGGCAGCCCAGTGTCAAAGCCTACCATGGATCGATCCCATTTGGTATAGAAGGGTGACAACTCAGGGGAGAAAGGATAGAATGGGTTGATCCCGATTGGCTTAAGAGGGTGGCAGCTCAGGGGAAAAAGCCTAGCATGGGCCGATCCCAATTGGTATTGAAGGGTGGAAGCTCAAGGTGAAAGCGTAGCATGGCCCGATCCCAATTTGTGAAATTATAAGGACAGCATCTTAGTTGTTAAAATGTTTAGCATGGGTCATCATCTCCTACCACTGATCAACTTTTTATTTGTATCATATAGCTTACAAAAATTAGAACACACAGAAAAGTAAAGAAAAGAATGTAACATACACAATTCCCTAAGTATAAGCAAAAGTGGTCTCTAATCCTTTTCTATTGGTATTTGGTTTCACTTGAGCTCTCATGTCACAAATGGTTGTATTATGCCTTACATAATCAGTACATTCTTTCGTATTGACATCCCTTACTGGGGTGCTACATTTCATTCTGCAGGTACAAGTATTCAAAAGTATATCGCCCTAATAGAATCAAATGATACTGCGTTGTTTTTGGTGATCTCCAGGTTGATTCGGGACTTTACCGAGTCTTTACTATGCATATTTTCATAGCATGGATTCCAATAGAGGCTTTGTAGACATTGTAAAACTATCATCTATATTCATAGTTTCACTTGTCACATGTATTGGTTCAGTTAGTAAACATGTGTCGTATATAAGGCATTTCATCAGTAATATAGATAATAGTTTACTTTCTCATCATAGGTTACGTGAAAGACATGTGTTCATAGGGTACTTGTCCGCCTCACCTATGGTTGGGGTGTGACGTTGACATTCTCCATCATCCACATAAGCAACTTCAACATTAACTCATTCATAGTGTCCATTTTTAGGTCATGATCCTAATCTCGCCAATACATCAATAATTCACCACAATAAGATATAACTAATGTCATGGCTTCATAAACTAACTTCATATAAACAATTAGTATTCATTACAGTTTCATAATTATTCAATTTCTAATTAATTTCAAAAATATAAGAATTTAGGGAAAACCATGGCTTCTTGAAGGAATTCACTGTAAAATCAAATTATAATCATGTGTTAAACCTTAATTCATCAATAGAAATGATTTGAAAACATTTTTGCGTTGGCCATGCTTAGATTAGAAAATAGGGCTTTGATCTTTGAAAGACTTTGAATTATTTTTTATTGGACTCCTTGAAAGAAATATTGATCATGGATGAATAATCACCATACCTATATTAAGAAACCTTGAAGAAGATTGATGAAGAAACCCTTTTGAATTCCTCAAATCCAAGCTTCCATGGCTTCTTCTTCTTCCTTGAATTTAAAGAGATAAATATTGAAAGAAGATGAACTTTTCTATTTGATGTGGGTCTTTGTGAAAGTGATTTATTTTAGAAGAAAGGTATGAGGATTTTGGATTTTTCTTAAATAAACGTTGCTATCTAAGCACATGATCTTCCCTTTGGGACCCTTTGGGAGTAAACTCTTTTAATAAACCTCAAGTACTACTCCTTTCAACAAACCTAAAGCATTATCAAGACTCATTATAACCTAAAAAACAAAAAAAAATCAAATGATCATGCTCCCAAACCCTACTAAAGTTAACAAGAGTAACTCTAAAGGACGAAGGAACCCTAAGACACATATAACAACCAAGACTCCATATCATAAAATGAGTCAAAGTGAACTTTTCATCTTTTAAATAGAGGAGGAATAAAAGGTAACATAGGGATATTGGGACATCTCACTGGTTCTTGGACTCCGAATTAAGTGCCTTTAACTAAAACCCTTTACTAAATACCACTCCTCTACATTCTCATGGAAGCACTTTTTTTATTCTTCTATTTCTTGAATTGGCGGTCTAAGATCCCAATTGTTACTTCAAAATTAGAGAGGTTCTCATATAAGCACTCTTTCTCACAAGCAACCTTACCAATACCACTCAAGGTTTCAAATGCCTACAAAATTGGGACTAAACTCATAAAACTCACTACACCTATTAAGGTGATATTATCAAGAAAGCCTAATTCTTAACATCAAGGACATTCAATGATACCATCCAAACACACTACCCCCACTTAGGGGTAAGCCTACACAAACTTTTTGGAACATCACTTCCTTTAAATCTAGGTCGAAACAAGGCATCACTTAAAACTTTACGCTCATCACTCAAGATGATTCTAACCAAAGGTAATTTACACTTATACTCTCCTTTAAAATGAGTCTACTCAATCTCTAAGCATTAGTTAACACCACTATTCCTCAAACCTTAAAATTCTATCATGACCTTCTACCAACATAAAACATAACCATAATGTAACTCATCCAAACCAAAGATTTCATTCTACCATAACAACTTTTGCCTAGCTAGCCAAAATACCATAAAAGCATCTCCACTTACCTTTTTCTCCCTCGATCCTTGAAGCATATCCATAAAGTAGACACGTCTAGAAGACCGCCGGACAAGGAATAAGAGAGAGATCTTAGGGAGTTAGCTATATGGCACGACACAAGAGTAATGAACAAAGTGAAACTTTCTAACATCTTATAGATTCTCGTTCATACATGTGTCATGACTCACACCGTTGAACAAGACTCAACTTGTATTAGTTCAAAAGCTCAATTAAGAGCAACAAAAGTTTACAAACCCCTCCAATTGAAACGAACGATTTTAATCTCCTTGTGCTTCAGTACTTTATAGTAACAACAACAAATGTGCTAAACTATTAGCAGGCGTAGAAACCGTGAAAGTTAATATTTTGCAGCCTTCCAAATAAGAACTATCTAATCCGTGAGTATACCATGAAGCTACAAAGGTTGTACATGTGAACCAACCCCCTACAACGAAATAGGCACAAGTAAAGAGCAATAGACCGAACCAGCCTACAAAAACAGAACGGTCCCATCAACCCTAAAAACCATTCCAAAACCTTACTATGATACAATGTTTGGTACGACCCAAAACACCCCTAGTTGTAACATGGTGCACTCCACCTCGGAGAGGTATTATACAAGACTCATAGAAGACTACATCTCACATTGACATATAACCAAGATATGGAACTTAAAAATAAGTTCACGCCCCTTCAAAATCGAAAAACATACAAAAAAAATTAGACATAACTTATTACAAATTAAATACAAGAAACTTCTAAATTCTTGTCCTCAAATCATGAGGACATACACTTAGTCTTGGAGAACTCTTCCCAAGCCCTTGAATCTAGAGAACTCTATCTCTTGACGAAACATACACCTGTAGTAAAAAGTAAAAGAAATATGTGTTAGCACAATTAAGTATTAAGTATGATGACAATGCAAGAACATGCTCGGAAAGGGACATTTCATTTGAAAGTCATGCATATATCATTTTGATAAAACTTCATAATTAAGAGCATATTAGTCATAATGTCCAAAACAAATCAACATTCTAATCATATATTCACATTAGGACATATTAAACATACATGTTTTGGACAATACATATTCATACAAATAATATACATTGCATTCTTCACATAAACACATTAAGACCATCCCCTAAAGACAACTCTAAATCATACTTGTGCAATGTTTGAGTAGCATCCCATGAGACTACTAACTCTAAGTATTCCTTAAAGTCACACCTAAACTAGGCATGTTTATAATCATTAAGACTACAAAAGGAAGTAACTTGCAATACAACCCAAGCAAGACATACGCTATTACTTAAATTACATAAGTCAACATTCTATATTAACTTAATTAAGAGTACCATCATTCATTAGACATTAAGCCAACATCCATAATAGCATACTCATAAGACATAAAAGCATAACCATATAAGTAATCCTAGATTGCATTTGCTCCATGTGTAGATAAGGTCCCATAACCCTACCTACACTAAGTACCATCTTTGGGCTGCCAAGATAATAGCTATCATACATTAGTCTCATCCACAGTTCATACACCTAGTAAAGAGACATTCATTATCATCATCATATTCATAATTCATAAACATACTTCACATTCATAGCTTATAGACATACTCTATACTTATAGAACATAACATAATGCATATTCATAGTGCATACACATAATACATATTCATAGTACATAACATAATGCATATTCATTGTACATAAACATAATGTGTATTCATAGTACATAAACATATGAGGATCACACCATGAGTACTCTCAAAGTCCACTTGTTCCATGTGCGAATGACATCCCATACTATCACTCATATTAAGTAAACCATTTGAGGAACCATAGCATATAACTCACTTTTGAATTCATAATTCATATTCTTGTTCAGTAGAGGGAATACAGCCTTAATCAACATAGACCATGTAAGATACATGGAATCCGATGTCATATGACCCTACATAAAAAAAAGGTGTCCAACTTGCATACGGTAAAACTAACATATTTAGATTTAATGTGGATCCATTAGTTAATACCTATGCGGGCACATAGTTATGGGATAGGGAGATTGCTTTTAAAAATCCAGCCTGACCAGCAGGAGAGTTTCCATCACATGAGAGCATATATAGAATATCCGACCTAACTAGCGGGTGAGTCTCTACATCATTTTTCATATTTGCTCGGAGCTAAGCATTATTCCCAAACTTATACATTAATAGTATTTATGTTGTATCTAGATGTGTGAAGGAATACTTTAGCCTTCATTCAATAGATTTCATAACATAGCTCATTCATTCAGCAAAGTGAGAACTACCTTTCACCTTTCTAATCCTAATTTACATGTGAGAAATCCTTTTGCATACATTCATAGTGTTTTCACGAGAACTATCTTTCAATCAACACAATCGGATCATCATAGACATGTAGTTTCATTTTTCATAATGTGTAAATGTGTATATGAGAACTATACTTTCAATCAATATCATAGATACAATCATAATCATATTTATGCATGGAGTGTGTGTTGTCCCTACTATGACAAAACAACAACAACATTATCATCATACACACTTCCCTCTCAAAGTTTTCATAAACATGTACATACTATCATAATCATGCATAATCTTCATATATTGCATTGAAGGATTTAGAGACCATGAAACTCAAGGCATCCACATTCATTATACTAGACATTTACATACTCCCAATTAAATTAGTTCATTCATTCATTGCATGTGTATGCTCATATAAGCATATTGCAAGTCATGTGAGTATAACCCTTCCACTATAGCATTACATACAATTCAACATATACCATAATGTAAGCCCCTCCACTAGTAATGGACCAATCCATTGATACTCAATAATTAAACACCGCCACCATAAGTGTATCACACATCAATCTATCACAATTCTATATCATTAAGGATCAATCTCAATCCATAGATTCAAGATACTACAAAAGGTAACACATTTGACATCCTCCATCATCCACATAAGCAATTCAACATAAACACATTCATAGCTTCCCATTTTAGATCATTATACTTATCTCACCTATACATCCATAATTCACCATCATAAGATATAACTAATTACATGACTTCATAATAAACTAACTTCATATATATATATATATATATATATATATATATATACATATAGATATATATATATACATACATACATACATATATACATACATATATATATATACATACATACATACATACATATATACATACATATATATATATATACATACATACATACATACATACAGACATACATACATACATACATACATATATATATATATATATATATATATATATATATATATATATATATATATATATATAAAGAGAACTCTAAGCCCGCCTATGTGGCGCCAGCACAAATAAGAATTCTCTTTTAATTATTTATTTTCAAAATTAACATCCTTCTTTCATGAAAAGTCATTACTGTTAAGAAAAGTTGTGACTTTTATTGAAATGATGTGACTTTTATCAAAAGTTGTAACTTTTATTAAAAGGTGTTGCTTTTATTAAGATTTGTGATTTGTATGAAATGTTTTAAGATCTATGAAAGGTTGTGACATTTAAAAAAAGTTATGACATTTCCGGTAAGGCACAATAAATATTTGTTTACACTACTCTTTATTTTCTATAAATAGAGGGGTTTTATCTCATTTTAAAACATCAAAAATTATAAATTTCTTCTTCTTCGTTAAATACTTCATTATGAACTTCTTCTTATTCTACACAATTAAATATTTGTGTACTTTGCTCATATTGAGTGTCTCACTAACAAGTAGGCATTGTGCATTCAATGAGCACGATTTTTCTTTTCGTTTTCATTGAATTGTTGCGGATCTTGGTATGTTTTCTCAGTGTCATTAATTTATGCTTATGATAATAATTGTTGTTTTAAAGTGCATATTTTTAACTTTTTTGTTTATGTTTATCTTTCTAGAAAGTTATTGTTTTAAGTATCTGTTAATAGATACTATATGTAAATCCACCAACTGAATATTGAGACTTTTAAAGAATACATTTATTTACAACATTCTCCAAAGAAATCTTTTCTTCTTCAATATATCAAGCCTAAAAGTTTATATGATTTTTTGTTATTTTCATAATAATGTTAATATTAATAAGAAAAAATAGAAAGTCAAATGATAGAGTTAAAACTAGGAATTAATTATTATTTTATGATACAAAATGATGATTATTTTCTCATATCAAAGTACTTTTTTTTAACTTTTTCCCATATCCCTTACTTCTCTTTAATTCTTTGAAGGTTCCTTAATGTTTTGTTTGTGTACAATTTCAATTATAAAACACAATCATAACTATATTACATATGAAATTTTGATTCTGGAAAACACATTATGACTGCATATTAGTTATTGGCATTTTATATGATTATGGAACCTTTGCTCTTCATAATACTTTGAATTTAATTGATAGTGTTATATCGACGAAATTTGCAAAGAAAAACATTCTGAAAAATATTCCTGTGACTCTAATTATAGATACTATGTAACCATGGTAAAATGAAATTATGTATTCTAGGAAAAATTAGTGTTATGAATTGTAATTTTTCCTTTTTTTTTGTAAACTATAATTGAATAGTCTCTATACTCTAAAAAACCTTATATAAAAATACTATGACATCAAAATACAAGAAAAGTTCAATTCTAATAAATTTTAAAGAAGAAGTTATAACCACGCGAAGTGCGGGCCCATTTACTAGTACATTTATATCATTATACAAAAT
This sequence comes from Solanum chmielewskii, assembly GCA_027704785.1. NCBI lineage: Eukaryota > Viridiplantae > Streptophyta > Magnoliopsida > Solanales > Solanaceae > Solanum > Solanum chmielewskii. Next base: position 17,027,209 of record JAKWIX010000320.1, on the reverse strand, counting down.
ACAATATAAAAACTAGAATGAATACAACTACAAATAATATATCTATTAGAATGAATACAACTTAGGAAAGAAAACATAACTTTTAAGAGAAAAATAAAATACACAATAAAAAAATAATATGATTACAAATACGTATTTTAAACAACTACAGATTCATCTGACATACCTATTGTAATGAATACGAACTAATAAAGAAATACAAGTTGAATTTAAAACGTAGAACATGAAACCTAGAATGACTACAAATACAAATGACATATATATTCGAATGAATATGATTCAAGAAATGACAAAAAAATTTGGTAAATAAAATAAATACATTATGAGAAAAGTATGTCAAGTAACATATGAAAATACAACATGAAAACTAGAATGAATACAAATCCAAATGACATACATATATTAATGAATACGATTTAAGAAATCATACAAAATCTGGTAACTAAAATAAATACAGTGTGAGTAAAGTATGTCAAAAAACATATAAAAATATAGGTGTTCAAATTTGTAAATTTTTTAAAAAATATTTTAATAGATAAAATTCTACGTTTTATATAACAATAACTAATTTTGATAGAGAAGAACAAATAATACCTTTATGAACAAGGAAGAGACCACCTAATTTAGGTCTTATAATCTTTTGTAAGGAAAGTAATAAATATTTTCAGTAACTTAATTTAATTTGAAATCTTCTCCTTTAATTTTCTCTAGTTTGTCATTTCTTAATTGTATTATTTTAAATTAAATAAAGAAAAAAATACATAAATCAACTCATAACAAACTAAATATTGTCATTTTTAATAAATATTGAAAGTTTGTTAAGGTATCCTATTAAATGTCAAAATATTGTTGTTTTGAAAAATTCCACAGAAAAACACATGAAACAGATAAATTAGGATATTCTTTTGTATGAGTTATTAGAACAATGGTAACTATTTGTGTGGTCCAGAAGAATTTTGTATATTTATGGTACATTATTTTTTTAAGGTAGATACATATATATAATATTTTCTTTTTAAACAAAAATAAAAAAACCAAATGAATATAAGATGATTTGCCAATAGTCAAGATATGAATGAAAAATACTTTAACAGAGGACAAAATTATATAATATATTTTGAATACTACACGGGCTAACTTTAATATAATTTACCTTTTTATATACATATTTTGTTAATTTTAGTCACTAACAAGATATAACGAACAAAGGTATTTATAAGTAACACAAATTTCGTCCTTATTTATTTAGAAGATAAGAATTTATCACCAGTCCATAATTTTGGTAAGTCAATTAACATTTTTTCTCTCTTGGGATTGCAAACATGTATATTTTTTAAAATCAACATATTACCACATTCTGGAACTTTTTAATTTTCTATTCTTAGTCCTATATGCATTTGAAACATACAAATAAAGATTTTCGTATCTATTTATTGAGATTAGTGCCGTCAAAATGTGCTCATATGTTGATGACTAACCTAACCGATCCATATTTTAATAGGTTGGGTGAGTGATTTTTCACATGGGTAAAAATGGGCAACCCATAAAATATGTTTAAAGTATGGGTAAAATATGGGTAAAATATGAATTAGCAAATGGGTTAGTCTTCTACCTTTTATTCACTCACAATTCATGATATCACTAAAAATAGTGTAATTTCTCTTCCTTTTTATATTATTCTATAGAAACTAACTATCATATATCATATATATTTATATAAAAGAGAACTCTAGGCCTACCCACGTGGCGCCATCACATGCAACAATTTTTTTTTAAATTTATTTATTTCCAAAAATAGCCTTCCCTTTTCCGAAAAGATGTGACTTTTATGAAAAAATTGTGAATCTTATAAATAGTCACAACTTTTATGAATACTTACCAAAAAATAGTCATCCTCTTTCATGAAATAATGCGCCTTTTGATGAATAGTTGCGACTTTAATAAAGAGTTGTAACTTTTATAAAAAAAATGTGATTTTTATGAAAATTGTGACTTCTATAAAGAGTTATGACTTTTATTAAGACTTACCCAAAAATAGTCATCCTTTTTATGAAAAGTTGTGACTTTTAAGAATAATTACGATTTTAATGAACAGATATAACTTTTATAAAAAGTTGTGACTTATATGAAATGTTGCGACATTAATCAAGAGTTGCGACTTTTATTAAAAGGTGTGAATTTTATGAAAGGTTGTGACTATTCTTATGGGTTGCAATAGTCGTAATCTTTCTGATAATGCACAATAAATATTTTTTTCACACAATCATTTGTTTTCTATAAATATAGGTCTTTCCTCTCATTTTAAAACAACGAAAATTCTGAACCACTTTTTCTTCTTCTTCACAATTAAATATGTCTGATCAGTGACACCATTGCCTATGTTACAGATCATGGTATGTATTTTATCATATTAATTTATGCTTATGTTATTTAGGTTAAATGAGAAAATGTAATAATTTTCATTTTCCTTTACATTATTAATCTTTTATGGGAAAATGCACAAGTACCACCTTAGACTATGACTAAAATTTTAGAGACACACCTTAACAAAACTAAGGTCTTATTACCTCCGTAAAAATTTTCTTTTGTAGTTTTGTGCATCTTTGGTATTACGTGGCACACTCCGAGATTCCATTCAATTGAGGCGCGTGAGAGATATTTGATTGCCACATAAGCCAAAAAGGTGTAGAAAATTACAAGATAAATAAGTTCAGGGAAATAATAGGACCGTAATTTAGTTAAGGTGTGTCTCTGGAATTTCGTTCATAGTCTAATGGGGTACTTTTCCCTTTTCCCATATTTTATGTAAGGTAATATAGTGTTTAGGTTTTAGTAACCAATATATTTTAAGTATTATTAAATTGTCGCGCAAAGCGTGGGTAATTTTACTAGTTATTCTTTTATCATTAAAAAGGTGATGTCTTTGACCCTTCAAAAATATATAATTCAAATGTACATTTCTTTTTTTAATTATAATATATATTCTTTTGTTTGTTCAATTTTATATTGGATAATAAATAATAGTGTAAAATAAGCAAATCATGTATTAGTATTGATATTACTTAAAGTGAATTAAGCATGCGTTTAGTCCTAACATGCAAATATTTACTTTGAAAGTAAAAATATTTTCATCTTTTAATCACATAAATATATTTTATGTTGAAAAGTTATACAATTTTTTTTATTTATTTTTACGATACAATAAAATTCAATGAAGCGTATTCATCATTTTTCATCTAAAAAAAGACGAAAATATCTTCTTGATATTGAATTCTTAAGTAAAGTATCATATTCATGAAAATATGGGTAAACTTATATATTTTATCCAACCCATTTAGTACCCAATAAATTTTTACACATATCAAATACGGGCGGATTGAATTATCACCCATTATATGTTTATCCATTTTCATCCCGCCAAAATTTAACCCAACCTACCCATTTGCCACCACTAATTGAGATATTTGACCAGGACCAATGATAAGGGGTACTAGCTGACCCACAAGCCCACTAAGTATTCCTCCATTGTAAACCCTAGAGCTAGCCCATATAAACACCATTATGATAATGAGGAGGTGAAAATTTGTTGTAGATCCTCTAAAGTGACTAGACTTAATTGATTCTAGTAGCTTGACATTCTAGACAAAATTGAAACTTGAATATTGTTGAAAAGAACCAGTTATTTCTTATCTATTTTTCAAATTAGAAGATGAGTTTTTTATGCCATTGGAAATATTACGGAAGTTTGTAGATTTGTTGATTTGTTGATTCTAGAATAAACAAGAGAAGGATTCTCCTATTACTATGTCTATTGTTTTGGTAACATTGGGATTGACTCGAATAATTCTTATTTATAGTCCTTCCTGAAGTATATATTGAGAGTGAATAGGAATTTGTTTGATAATGTGTAGTTGATAAACAAGAAACAAGTTTTTAGATGTATTATCAAATATTCCAAATATTTGTTGGATGAATAACCATATTTGTGCCAACTCCTACCCTCCCATTGTAATTGTTCTGTATAATACCATAAATTTATTTATCTTGTCAAATTTTTGAAATCACATGCATATGTTTATGGAACATCATATCTGGATGTTATTTTCTTTGCGGTAGAATCACTCGGTATAGGGAGGGATACAATGTTGCATTCACGTACCTAAAACGTGAGTATTTCTCAGACTTCTCAGTTTATATTTCCCTACGGATAAAAAATGTTAAATGTTCATTTTGAAATCTGTAGTTTTTGGTAAGCCGCAAGCTATGATATTCGAAGACACTGAAGATGCCCAAACTACTAGCACTGAGAAAGAAGACTAATATTCAGGAAATGTTATGATCAAGTAGCAATGTTATTCCTTCATTTACAAAAGATATGTTACTTGCACGATACTTGCAAGATTGAAATCTCATAGTGTTAGTTGCAATAAATAGGCACTTCTTAAGAGAGTAAGTGCATCTTTTAGGACAAGTGTTTTGGCAGATTTGTTCGGAGTTAGTGGTGCTAGAAAATCTTGATCTTTGATTTTAGTTACTGCAGTAGTTTTTAGCAACATAAGTTAATTAGTTTAAGATAAATTTGAATTTTTTATTTTAGTAATGTTGTTTGAGTTGTTAAGATATTTTTTATTATTTTGAATTTCAAATTATGTAGATTCTATTTTTATGTTCATTATTTAAATGGCTCAGTGCTTAATAAAATTATTAAATGCTATTTCAATCTATTAGGAGACTTTCCAATTTTTTTGGGTTGCCCCATTTTAAAAAAGAAATCAACAGTGGTATCAAGAGCTTAAGTGATCTTAAAGGATCTGTGAAATCATTCAAAGAACTAGCATACATTTTTAACCCGTAAGGGTTACCTTTTTTAACTCATTAGGCTACCCATTTTAACCCATCAAGTGTATCTTTCTAACCCGTGCTTTTTTCAATGTACATGCTTTTCCAAATGATTATTTTAACCAAAATAATTGTAAGCAGCAGTCTCTCTTTGAATGCCCCAAAATTTTTTATTTGTGAAAACTATCAGATTTGATCAGTGAAAATGAAATAATATCTTGAAGCCTATGATCTCTTTGAAGTTGTAATGGAAGACATACCCTTACTACCACTCCCTTTAAATCCTACCCTTGCTCAAATTAAATCTCATTCGGAAAAAACAAAAAAATTCAAAACCTAAACTGTAATTCAAAATTCAGTTGCGGATTCAATTTTTTCGAAAATCACTGCTTGTGGGATGGAAAAAGAATCTTGGCAAAAATAATGAACGAGTATTAAGGAAGTGACAGAGTCAGGAAAATCCAAATTTCAAATTTGAAAGGAGATTATGAATCTTTTAGGATGCAAGAGGATGAAACTATTGTTAAGTATTCTGACAAGATTTATTTTATTGTTAATAAAATCAGGTTGCTTTACGAGGATTTCCAAGATGATAGAATAGTAGAAAAAATTTTCTTGTGACAATTCCAGAGATATTCGAATCTAAAATTACATCTCTGGTAGAGTCTAAGATATCTCTACTATTTCTTTTGAAGAACTAACGAGTGTTCTCCAAGCACAAGATCACAAAAGAGACTTCGAAAAAATAAAGATAACGTTACTAAGGGTGCCTTTTATGCATAAAACGAAATGAAAAATGTGATTATCCCTTTTGCAAATACTGCAAAAGAAACACACTTTGAAAATTTTTGTTGGTGTAGACCTAATGAAATATGTGGAAATTGCAAACAAGCCAGTCATTTTACAAAACTATGCAAGTTGAAGAATAATCTTCAAACACAAATTGTAGAGGCAGAAATCTAGGAGGTGAAATGTTTTTAAATTACAGTATCTAAAGCTGAGGAGGAGTGCTGAAGTTTGATTTTTGTTACAGTGGTAGTTTTTAGCAAAATAAGTTAATTAGTTTAGGATGAATTTAAATTTTGAATTTTAGTTAGGTTGTTTGAATTGTTGAGATATTTTAGGTTGTTTTAAATTTCAAATGATGCAGATTATAATTTTATGTTGGCAATTTAAAACCCTCAATGATTAATAAAATTATTGAAAGCTATTTTCAATCCATTGAGAGACATTTAAATTTTTGTTTGCTACCCTATTTTTTAAATAACATCAGTAGAAAAAACAACATTGATGGATGTATTGGCTGGAAGAAAGACAGGGGGATATATCGAGGTTGACATCAAACATTCGGGCTATTCTAATAAGAAAGACACATTTAGCACGTATATTTGGATACTTTGAGCAGAATGACAGCCATTCACCTTAGTATACTCATCTTGGCTGTGTTTAACTCATGATGTTGACAAAAGATAGGAGAGGTGGAAATCATGTCATTATTTATTATTTATTTATCCACGTATAGATTTTTATTGAGGAAGTCATGAATCTTGTGGAGCTTCTACCATTAAGATTAGCCTTAGTTTTTTAGACGGCAACGACCTCTTAACTGAAAAACTCAAAAGGTTGACCATTGCAGTGGAGCTAGTGCCTAACCCCTCTATCATATTCATGAATGAACCAACCTCGGGGCTGGATGCAATAACCACTATTTGTACCGTCCGTCTGCGTAGTATCAACATTATTATTGGAAAACAAAAATATAATGAAAAGGAAAAGTGAACAGGAAGAGACAAAAAGTTACTGCAAACTTTTTTTTGGATTTGATTAATTAATAAAAGAAAAAATACCTGCCTTTAAATAGTATCACAAAAAACATAAAAATTCTAAAATCTAGGTTCACTAAATCACTAATTACTAATTAGATACTAATGTGCCACAATATTTAGTCTTGCTAAGATAAAGAGAACTAAACAAATTCTTTGAGACTTATTAATCACTTTTCAACATCCCCCCCCCCCCTTGATTCAAAACTGCAAACTCCAAGTTGACCTCTGAAGAACTCGTGATCTTTCTTAGGGAAGTGAATTCATGAAGATGTCTGTTGCTGGCTCATTTGTAATCAAAAGACTTTAAAGTAACTTCTCCAGTATGAACAAGACTCGAATAATGTTACCTTAGAATACAAAATTCCATGATCTTGTGTCCCTGCGATATATCTCAATACTCTTTTTGCAGCTCCAAGGTGAAGCTTACTTAGATTGTGCATAAATCTGGTTATGACGCCAATAGAGAAAGCAAAGTTTGGTCTTGTATGACAAAAGAAGTTCAAACCAACAACAAAACTTCTAAAACATGTCGAGTTTTTTATATCATAATCATCATCACGACACAAATTCTGATTAATATTCATCATCGTAGCAACAACATTGCAATAAAGCATATTGAAATTTCTAGAGATTTCTTGCATATTCTCTTTATGAAAAAAATATCCCATCAACTCCCTGTTTCACCTCCAAACCAAAATAATAATGCAGTAGACCCCAATGAGACATCTCAAAATTCTTCGTTAATGAAGTCTTTAAATCTAGTGATGATAGACTCACTCAAACCCATATATATCATATCGTTAACATGAATACATATAACTAGAAAGCCAGTTTTTCCTCCTCTTCTTATATAAAGAGTAAACTCATTGTTGCTCCTTTAGAAGCCACTCTCCTGGAAATAAGAATAATTTTTGAAGTACCATTCCTACGATTCTTGTTTTAAGCCATGAAGTGCATTTTTTAACTTGTAAACCTTATCCTCTTTTCAATTAACAACAAAACCTCCAGGTTGTGAGACATAAACCTCCTCTTCCAAATCACCATTTAAAAGGGTGGATTAACATCAAATTGGTACACTGGCCAATTTAATTTAGCAGTCAAGGATAAGAAAGATGTTTCAAAGCGGGCAATAGGAGAAAAAATTGTGTTGAAGGCAATACCTTGTTCTTGGGAGTAACCCTTCATGATGAGCCCTGGCTTGTGTTTTTCAATGCTGCCATCTGCATGATACTTTGTTCTAAGCACTCATTTGATCCCATTGACTTTATTTCCTTGAGGAAAATTTATCATGTCCCATGTTTGATTCTTTTGAATAGCCATCAACTCCTCTTCCATAGCCTTGCACCATTTATCCTCTTTTTCAGAATATTCAAAGAAAGTAGGATCTCAAAAACAATTAAATCAAAAGTACAAGATGTATTTTTAGCATGTCTAGGTTTTTGCTTCCTATCTCTTGTTTATCTTATCAATGGAGTTGGCTCAGCGAAAGTTTTTTCAAATATTGGAGAAGTTGCTGGTGCATTCGAATATGTAGTTTATGGACCTGCAAAGAAAAGATCTGCTACATACTCTTGATCGACAATATCGTCAGAAGGAAACAATTGAATGTTTGAACTTTCATTTGGGGAATTAAAGTTCAAACTTGCATCTTCATTCAACACAACATTTCTATTGATCGTAATTTTCACACTCACTGGATTATATAACTTAAGCCTTGGATTATGTGTTATATCCTACAAAAATACACCTTAACATTCTTCATCAAGCGTACATCGAGCTTGTGAATTTACCAAGGCATAAGCTATACAACCAAAGACATGTAAGTTTTTTATGTTGGACTTGTTACCTCTCCAATCTGCATATGGTGTTTATTTAAACAATGTCCTAGTGGGAGAAATATTTAGCAAATAGATAGTAGTTGCAACATTTTCATCCCAAAAACACTTCAGTACACCTCTATCTTCCATCATGCTTTTTCCTATCTTGACAGTTGTGTGGTTCTTTCGTTCTCCTACACCATTTTCTCTAGTGTACAAGGTGTTGTGAGTTCTCTATGTATCTCATTTTATTCACAAAAGGAAGTGAATTCTTTTACATAAACTTGTCATATCTATCTGTCCGAACAGTTTTGAGTCTTCATCCATTTTTCCTCTCAACAGAAGATTTAAATTTCTTAAAATTATCAAAAGTTTCAGATTTAAATTTAAAGAAATATATCCAACTCATACATATATAATTATCAGTAAAAGGTAGAAAGCATCGACTTACCCCTAAGGACTCAACACTCATAAGACCACACAAATTAACATGTACTAACTAAAAACAAATAGAATCTCTCCAAGACATGCCTACAGGAAAACACTATCCATAAACACAACTTTCAAAAAAATTAAGATTCAAAACTTTGGGCAACAAAAAAAATTATATTTTGTTGGCTCAATTACTTCAACCCATTAACATTTAAATGCCCTAAAGCAAATGCCATCGTCTAGTTTCGATATATCCACAAGCTACCTTAGTACAACTTCAACCATTAAAAATTCTAAAGGATAAATTTTATCGTAAGCCATTTAAACTTTAGCAATGGTGTTATATTCTAGGTATTATGATCATCCTCACAAATGTAGGGAATTGGTCCCTAGCAGAGTGCTCTCATCCAGATACAAATGGGGTACAGTCATAAAAGCTGTCATATCGGGTGGTAGGTGAAAAGTGCAATGTCCTACACCAATAAGAAGAGCAGACGAGATTGTATGTTTAAGTATCTCACAAATGTAGGGACCTGGTCCCAAGAAAACTTTCCTCCATCAGATACATAATTGGTTACAACTATAAAGTTGTCACGTCAAAGGTTGGTGAGGCATCAGTGTACTACACCAATCATAATGGATGAGGGTGTTTGTGAAACAAATAATAACTCTTTGTGTTTGTTACTTTTAGCATGACAAACACCATATTATATTCAATCATCCAAAGAAGGAAGTCAGCCAACAAGCTTTTTCAAGAACTCACAAAGAAGTTTGCAAGGGACCTGATCCCCGCAAGACGTCGACATTAAAAGGTGAAAAAATAGCTGTCAGAAAAGTTGCCACCTCTGATGCGGTAGATGCACAAATTTTCCTATAGCAGGATTTCATCCAATAGGATGGTCTCAACAAATTTGTGGTGATTTATATTATCTCTTTCAAACAAACACAAATTCAAGACTTGGCAAACTCAACTTGGATTTTCTCTAAAAATCATAAGCTTGAAAAGTGAAGGTCATCTTCAAGGAAAAGCACTGCTTATATCAACAAGGGACCAGATGGAGTGCTAAAGAGTCTTGTTTTATTTAGAGCTCAGTGTCTTATGTGCTTACATTGTAAATTTGATCCTAATATATAAAGGATACAAATCTTGTTTCGATTTCTAGAAGTCTAAGTCATCTAGAGTTAGGTGATTAAGTGGGCAACATTGTTGTTGCTTAGTCAAAATCTAAATTGTCCAAAGGGTGGGGGTTTAGTAGGCCGTGTAGTATCCGCTTAGCAAATTCTAAGTTATCTAGGGGTGATAGCTTAGTAAGAGGTGTTGTATTCGCTTAGGCTCTTCAAGTAATAGGTAGATTACTTGATCGTGATATTAATAACTTTTTCTCACATTTGTTGTAATCGGGTTTCACTTTTGCTTGAGAAGATTAGTGAAGACGGTTGTAAATCATGTGCAACAGGTCGTGGTTTTACTCCCTTGAGCAAGGAGGTTTTCACGTAAACTTCTTGTGTTTATTCTTCATATAGTTTAATCTTTTGCACTTTTCTTGATTTGTCAAGGAACCCGGTCCGTTGACTGGTAGTGGACGCGTATATTTCAGCTAGTGGTATCAGAGTAGTTGCTCTCTTTCTGGTTAACACCAAGAGAGAAGTTCCTGCAAGCACTAGCATCACTACTAAATAAGCAAAGAAATCAGTCTCCCACATGACCTCCTCTTTTTTATGATAAGCTCTACAAATATTGGAAGATTCGGATGACAGACTATCTCATGGCTGAGGATATTGAAGTATGGGATGTCATATGTAAAGGTCCTTATGTGTCAACTATGGAGGTTAAAGATGGAGAGGTCACAAGAGTCATTCCAAAAACTAGAAAACAATACAATGACTCTGACAGACTATTAGTCCAGAAAAATCACAAAGCAAGGAAGCTACTGATGTGTGGCCTTAGTATAAATGAATACGATCTTATTTCATCTTGTGAATCAGCCGAGGAAATCAGGGATCTGTTGAAAACAACTTATGAGAGCACTGAGGAAATAAGGAAATCTAAGATAGATCTCTTTACTACTCAGTTTGAAGGTTAAATCATGTATGAAGGTGAACTTATTCATGAAGTGCGCACCAGATTCTCCAACATCACAAATGAGCTCATATTTCTTGAAGATCCTGTTCCTATTGTCAAGCAAGTCTCTAAGATACTGGAAATTCTTCCTAGTTCTTGGACAAATGATTTTGTAACTGGAAATGAGACAAGAGAACTTGATGTGATGACAATGCATACACTATTTGAGTATCTTCAAGTTCATGAGATGCATAAAAAATATGAGGGGATCTTTCTCAAGGGCAAAGACAAGAAGATTGATCTGGTTGATGAGGCCGATCCTAAGAAAGAAAATCATGACAAGGCTACCAGCTCAAGTGAAGGGTGTGGCATAAGTTATATGTTTGGTCACTCAATTGGAAACTTTTCTGTGCACAAAGTTGACCACATGAAAATTGTCAAGACTGCAGAAGTTAAAGACAAAGAGGGGGACCAAGTCCGTCCCAAGATAAGAAGAGAAAAAATCTTTTTCAGTGCATTAAAAAGGGATATGGTTGCATGGAAAAAATCCTCAAGTGATTCAGATGATTTTGAATGCACAGATAATGATTTCATGGCAAAGTCTGACGAGGAAGATGCTCATGAAACGGTAACTCTATCTTATTTAAAGCGAAACTTGAATACCTTTTCTACTAGCAAGTTCAGAAAGCTAGCTGACAAGTGAGAAGGATCCCATAAACAACAGTCTAGATATCTCTTAATATGGAAAGATTGCATTAGTTGCCCAAATATCTAATATTAAAAGTCAAATGCTTGTTCTAGAAGCTAAAAATCTAGAACAGAAGAAAAAGATGAAAGGGGTAACTAATAAAACTTTTAAAGGAAAGAATGAGGCAAGCAGCTTGCAACTGGAGCTTTAGATAAGCTGCACACTGCTGAAATGAAGACCAAAATTGCATTAGAAAGAAATCTTGAGTCTGAGAGGGACCTGGTCCGTGTAAAATAGGAATTGGAAAAATCTCTCACATGGACCAATTCCTCTAACATTCTTACAAATCTGATCGGTCAAGACAACAACAGTAGAAGAGGGTTAGGCTGTGACAAGATAAAATCCTCCTACAATCCTCGAAGTAAAAATGTTCCTGATGCTGACAATTTGTTGTCTGAGAATTGTGGTCGAGATGGAAATCTTAAGAAAGATTGTCCAATTTTGGAAAAATTTGAAGGAAGTTCATCAAATTATTCCAAACAGCGGAAAAGAGCTAAAGAAAGGCATGTGAAGTTTGTACGACCTGAAAATAATCAAGAAAAGAAAGAAAGGGGACCTTGTCTTCATGCTAAATTTGTCAAATCCAACAGTAATATGGAAACGGAGCACAAGGGACCTGGTCCTTGCTATCATTTTAGCAAGAACACTTTGCATTCTTGGACATGAAGGTTTCTTGTTAAGCCTTTTGATAGTTATTGGGAACTCCGTTTGAAGTGGGTTCCTAAGTCTAACAAGTAATTCTATTGCAGAAGAGAGAAAGCAGTCAGTGTTGGTTTATAATAGCAGATTCTAAAAACACATGACTAAGAAAGTTACAAAACTTTCTCTGTCTCAAGACACTTAAAGGTGGAGGTGTCTCTTTTGGCAAATGGAAAGAAATGCTAAATTCTTGGTGTAGATTTGTGATGAATGAAATGACGCTAAGCTCTTAGCATATTACTGTTTTGTCACAAACTTGCCCTCTCGGGTGATGATTTTTATAGAAAATAGATGCAAGAACATGTATATTGCTGATCTGTTTACTGCTCATTGTGATAGCCTCACTTAACTTAATGCTCAAGGTATGAATGCTGAGGCATAATTAAGGATACATGTTCAAGAGTGTTGCTTTGCTGCACAAACCGGTGTAAGGGGACCTGGTCCCAGTAGGCATAAAATGATATTTGCAAATGATAAATGTTGTGACGATGATGTTAAGGAGAAGTAGATTAGACCATCCTTCAGGTGAAATATGCTAACTTTGAATCTTTCAAGAGACTTTTGACTAAAGTGATAAATGGTACATGTTTGTGACAAAAATGATGATAATGAAAAAATTGATCTCAACATTGATAAAAGAATAATTGTGGTACACTCTTCCTCCAGCTAGGCTTATCAGGGGTATACTAAAAATGGTCATGTGTTTATTGATGAGTCTAGAAGATTTTAGAAGTTTCAAGGAAAGAAGTTTCTGAGATAGAAGAGTTGCTTTAGAATCAGAAAGATGGTTTAAATAGTGAGCTTGTTGAAGAACATCCTCTTCATGAATCCAACAATCTCAAAGAAGATGATGCATATGAGGAACCTGATGAGGAACTTGGTCCTCTAGACAGTGTTGAACAAAGATGATGTTGTTCAAATTGACAATGTGAATTTTGAAGGTGAGAATGATGAAGCTAATCAAGCTCAGCTTGAAAGAAGCAAACTCTGATAGTCGGTTCCCCAACAAAATGATCGGTTCTCCAAGTTGCTCCTCAACAATGGCTTCAAGAGAGCTAAAATTTTCAAAAACTCTTCTCTTTGAATTAAATTTGGAAGGAACTGCTAATTATTCAGGTACATATTGATATGTCATCTTTGAGGCAATCTTTGAGGTGTTGTGTGAAGAGCTTATTTCTATTTCACTCATTGAAAGTGAGTGTTGAAATACTCATAATGGAAGAATTTAATTTCTTCTTATAGCTACACATTTAGCACACCTTGAAAGGTACCCTCGGTTTTCCAGAAAATGCACATTTATGAGCTATTCAAATGACGTAACATATTTGAAGTCAAGACAATGATAAAGAGGGATAGTGTCATCATGAAGCTTTGTAACAAGGATGATCAAGTGGAGGACATATTCACTGAAGCTCTAAGCACGGACCAGTCGAATTCTCTCATAGGATCTTAGCTACAGAGAATAAGATAGCACAATATTCAAGGGTCATTGATGTCCGATCAAAGAAAGAACTTTGTACCAGTTCAAGGAAGCTGCTGAAAGGATTTCATGTTTTGGGTGTATAGACAATTCATACTTTCTTGGGCACTAACTAGAAGCTGGATGCTAATCAATTGGGTTCAAAGACTCTACTCATGTACAAAGGAAAATATTTTGAAGGTTGTTGAGAAAATCTTAAGTCATCTGAAGAAGATAGAGGACCTGGTCATATTGTGTCCATCGGAAGACCTTTTGATTTGTAGTACATGGTGTTGTTGATTATGCTAAGTATCAAGCTGATAGATTGAGTACCTCAGGAGTGGATTATGTTATTCTCTTATCTTTCATTCATGTGGTATTAAAAGGCAAGATTCAATTGCTCTTTATCACTGAGGCAATAAATGTAGCAAGTGCAGCTTGATGGGTTCAACTCTTATGGATCAGGGAACATCTTGAAGCCCATAAAAATCTGGCTAAATTAATCAAGATGATGATGGAAATGTTAAAACCATCTTGAATGGATCCTTTCTAAATCAATCAACTCTTTCATGACTATGAAAAAAGAGTAGGTATCCTTGCTTTTCAGTTATGCATGTTTTAGGAAGTTCAGTTGCATACCTTTTGTAGGTATACACACATGTAAAATGGGATGAATAAAAAGGGAGATCAGGATAGATCTAGGAAATGGCATTCAAACTACAAAGAGGGACCTGGTCCTTTCTCGAAGGTTAGCAATCTTAACATTAGAGTTTAAATTATGCATGAGAAACATTGCAATTGCTACATGTCTATCCTTCAGGAATCTGACTATTGTCTCATCTTTTGAGTGCCAAAATGATACCTTATTTTCTCTTTCTTTTTATTCGATAGTTATTTTTATTTCCCCAGAAAAATCAAGTTACCTTCCAAATATCAAGGTGCTTTGAAATTTTCTTTTCTCTTCTTTTCAGACACACTTCAAATTGTTAACCCCTTTATTATTGCTGGAGAATTCTCAGATGAAAATGTTTAAGTGTTAAAAGGTATCTAGTCCTCCATGAAAAATGAAGAAGTGGAAAAGATGATGCCCAGAAAGGAAGAAGTTGATATTCTGAGTACTCAAAGTTTTCTGAAGAGGAGGTGTAAAAAAGAAAAAAAATTAAAAAAAAAAATTCTTGGATCCTCAATTGTTGATCTATTCATCTTAAAGGCCTTGAGTTGTTTGTGTTACCAATCTTTTAGTTATGAAAAACTCAGGCTGGTATTGGAAACTATGATAGTTGCTCGTGTTAACTGGAATACTGAAATGGGTTGTCTAAGAGTCCATCTTCTGAAACAACACTATCAAAGGGACCAGGTGCCTACAAAAAAAAAATAATTAAAAAAAGGAAAATTTGGCAGCCCTAAAGGTTAAACATATAGGTTGGGTTGCACATCATGTTGTACGTTAAGAGAAGATTCTTGAAATCTTATGCTAAAAGATATGCTCTATTAATTCTATTCTTTCAATCCCTTGCCTCTAAGTCATCCCTTTTCTTTGTATCTCTCTATGACAGTCCTGGTCACTCTTTTTGAGATTATTCTGGTTTCCATTTGTAATCATATTTGCAATGCTTTGATGGTTGATCTATTGTTTATGGATGAAAAATGTCTTGTTTCTACTGACTTATCTCATTACTTTATGCCTTTTTACTCATGCTTAATGTTTCCCAAGCGGCCATGAATTTGCTTAAACTGCATTTTTGTCAACTTGGTTTACTGCTTTAACCCTTTTTTATGACGTCAAAAGGGGGAAAGTTGTTAAGGTAAGGTATGAGATAAATGGTGTTACAACTGCTTGAAGAAGTGTGAGATCAATAGTGTTATCACTGCTGAAAGAAGACATGGATCATGCCGATAATGGGGGATCAAAGATATCTAATTGATGAGGAAATGGTTTTGTCGACAAGGGGAATAATGATTTCTACTTGATGAGGACCTGGTCCTATCGATAGGGGGAAGTAGATGTTTTTCATCAAAAAAAGGGGGGGAAATTCTATGTTGATGTTTTGATGATTTGAATAACTTTGAGGGTGATTAGACTCCAGTTACCCTAATAATTCTTGTTCATAGGGGGAACCAGTGAATATGGTTGTCAACATCAAAAAGAGGGAAAAACCTATATTGATGTTTTGATGCTTTGACAAATTTTGGGGATGATTTAACTGCAGTTACCTCAAGAATTATTGTTGATAGGGGTAACTAGTGAATAAGTATGTTATAATCAAAAAGGGGGAAATGTTTGTTCGAATCTGATTTGAGGTATTGGTTCAAACTTGATATGAAGTTTTGATGAGTGAACAAACTTATCCATCTAACAAGGAGCCAGATCCTTGTTATTGAAATTGCTAACAATGAGATGAATGATAAACTCAATATGAGGTATATTTGTGTGTTATCATCAAAAGGGAAAAATGTTATATTCTAGGTGTTTTAGTGATCCTCACAAATGCAAGGACCTGGTCCCAGCAGAGTGCTCTCGTCCAGATACAAATGGGGTACAGTCATAAAAGTTGTCATATCAGGTGGTAGGTGAAAAGTGCAGTGTCCTACACCAATAAGAAGAGAGGACAAGATTGCATGTTTCAGTATCTCACAAATGCAGGGACCTCATCCAAACAAGAGTTTCCTCCATCAGATAATATTTGGTTACAACTATAAAGTTGTCACGTCAGAGGTTGGTGAGGCGTCAATGTACCACACCAATCAGAATGGAGGAGGGTGTTTGTCCAGAAAATAATAACTCTTCATGTTTGATACTTTTATCATGACAAACACCATATTATATTCATTTATCCAAAGAAGGAAGTCAGCCAACGATCCTTTTAAAGAACTCATAAAGAAGTTTGCAGGGGACTTGGTCCCCGCAAGACTACGACGTGAAAAGGTGAAAAGATAGCTGTCAGAAAAGCTGCCACCTCTGATACGGTAGGTGCACAACTTTTCCGACAGCAGGCTTTCAACCAATGGGATGTTCTCAACGAATTTGGTGATTTACATAATCTCTTTCCAACAAACACAAATTCAAGACTTGGCAAACCAACTTGGATTTTCTCTATAAATTCACAAGCTTGAAAAGTGAAGGCCATCTTCAAGGAAAAACACTGCTCATATCAACAAGGGATCATATGTAGTGCTAAAGAGTCTTGTTGTATTTAGAGCTCCGTGTCTTATGTGCTTACATTGTAAATCTGATCCTAATCTATAACGGATACATATCTTGTTTCGGTTACTAGAAGTCTAAGTCATCTAGAGTTAGGTGATTTAGTGGGCAACATTGTTGCTGCTTAGTCAAAATCTAAATCGTCAAAAGGGTAGGGGTTTAGTGGGAGGTGTGGTATCCGCTTAGCAAATTCTAAGTTATCTAGGGGTGATAGCTTAGTGAGCGGTGTTGTATCCGCTTAGGATCTTCAAGTAATAGGTAGATTACTTGATCGTGAGATTAATTACTTTTTCTCACATTTGTTGTAACCGAGTTTCACTTTTTCTTAAGAAGATTAGTGAATACAGTTGTAAATCCTGTGCAACATGTTGTGGTTTTACTTCCTTGTGCAAGGAGGTTTCCACGTAAACAGCTTGTGTTATTTTCTTTATATTGTTTAGTCTTTTGCGTTGTTCTTGCTGTGTTAATAGACCTGGTCCATTCACTAGTAGTGGAAGCACATATTTCCATAAATTGTTTTCCCAAATTTGTTATTTTTAATAGTGCAAACACCATGGTGAAAGAAAAAGACTACCTGTTATCCATTAGTTTTCCAATGCTATCAAAATTATGAGATAGACTAGGAACAAACATCACATCTTAAATCTTAGCATTACCTTGGCTGGTAATAATGCTAACGGTACCTCTGCCTTCAACATTAATTTTTTTGTTGTCTCCTAGCCTTACATCTGGTTTTTGGACTCATCAAGCTCCTTGAACGATGATCTGGTTTCACACATATGATTTGAACAATTACTATGCAAAAACAAAAAAATTATTAAGAATTTCTTATTCAAAGTAAAAGTCCATGAACAACATACCATCATCGTCAATTTTCTCTGCAAAGTCTGCTTGGTTATTCTCATTCTTCTGTGTTTGCCAACAATCTTTATGACGTGATTTTCTGCAGTATTTTGCAAAGAAACATCCTTGTATGCTTCTCTTCAGTTGAACCTCCTCTATCTCGGTTTGTTTCTTGGGTCTCTTGTTCAAAAACCACCTCAGACTCTGCCACAATTTGCAATGTTTTCTAACTTATTAATCTGATGAGTGGGCTCCCCCTTCACTTGAAATTCTTTTCTTCATATTTTCATGTTACCATAGGAGGCTCGCTTCATGAGCTTTCAAAGAACACATGAGTTCATCCAAAGTAAAATCAGACGAGTCATGAGATTCCTCAACCGTAGAAACAATATGTTTAAACTTTGGAGTAAGACTCCTTAAAACTTTTGCTACAACAATTTCTTAAGATATATTTTCACCATAAGACTTTATTTGATTAACACGAGAAGAAACACTTGACAAGTAAGTGTGAACAAATTCATCACTTTTCATAGAATGAGTTTCAAACTCGTGACAGTGAGCCTGCAAATTTACCATAATCACTTTAGTTGAACGTTGAATTTCCTTCTTCAATTTTTTCTTGCCTGCGAAGAGTTGCTGCTACAATTCGTGAAAAAATTGTGTTTGGAACTGCCATTTGAATCAGGATAGCGCTTCGGCAATCTTCTTTTTGATCTCTTTAAATTTTTGACATCTTCATCAGAGTCTTATTTGTCCACGAAGCGTGTTTCAACAAAGTCTTAAACTTCTAGTGATTTGAAAAGTGATAACATTTTTACTCCAAAAATCATACTTGTCACCACTAAACTTGGCATAAGTTGCTAGGAAGATGATGAAATACCATTAATTGCCATTTCCCCTCAAAATTCACATGACTTCAAGAAATGAACCTTGCTCTAATTCCAGATTTGTTGGGGAAAAAAAGATAATCAAAAGGAAAAGTGAACCTAAAGAGAGCAAAAGAGATAACAAGTTACTGCAAAATTCTTTGACTTGCTAAGATAAAGGAAACTAACTAACAAACTCCTGAAGACTTAGTCAAGATTCTTTTGAATTACTTTTCAGCAATATTTGAAGCCTTTGATGAGGTGAATCTGTTATCATTTTTTAACTCAAACAAATTGTTCATTGTTTTCCCTAGACTTTTGTCATCAAATACTAATATAAACACCATTTTGTAGTAATGAAACGAGGAGGACTGTGTGTGTTGTGTGTGTGTGTGTGTGTGTTCATCCATTGGGCCGTCATTCTTTCTATTTTATCAAATAATTATAGGTAATTTATCTTAGTGTAGAAGAGCTTTCATTTTTAGGATTAAGAAGACCAAATACTTATTTTGGTTCTCTTATGCACAGTTATGCCTAGGGTATGTAAAATAAACAACGGCTACAGTTCAACAACTTGGAATGTATTCTGCCATACCCTGTGTCTTTGGACAGGTGAGCATATAGTTTAATTTCTTATAAGCCAATCTCGAGTTAATTTCAAAGTTGATCACTGAGATTTTCCACTATAAATTACCATATTTGAATAGTGGAATGTAATTCACTCTAACAGTAGAAGACATAAAACTATTTTATGTCATAAGTAACAGAGTTTTGCTTTTCTATTAAAGTAAAGTCACCATGATGGATAGATTTTATCATTATATAGTAGGAAAATTTCATACCTCGACAATTAGGTGAAAAGTCTAAATTACATAAATTTTTCTATCTTACAGATTTTTATTGAAATAGCTTATTTTTCATTGTAAGTTATTTTCGGTGGTGCCATTATCTATGATATTATTAGATTTGAATAGACATCCACAACGTTCTTTTGGTACATCTTCTTCCTGTTTTTCACCCTCTTGTACTTAACTTTCTATGGTATGATGACAGTTTGTTGTTACCCCAAACGTATGTGTTTCTCATATTATCAGCTTCTTTTATGGTCTATGGAATCTTTTTTAAGGATTCTTTGTGCCACGACCTGTGAGTTCTTGAAACACTGCATGTTTTGTTTCATCAAATAACTGATTTAGAGTTACGAAATATCACGACCTCAGAGCACCCTCGGGTTGTAACATGGTGTACTTTACCCTGAAGGGGTCTCATACAAGCCTCTTAGCATTAATTGCATTCAATATAGGAATAGTGCAAAATTAAAACTCATATAAGTCTAAAATAATAAAACTTCATTTGATATAAAAATTGAAAATTTAGGAGATGACTTAGTCTCACATGGCCGTTCTAGATCCAATCTTAAACATACTAGGGAAACAACCCTTTACGATTGGAAAACAACTACTAAAATGTGTATTAGATAAATTAAAGGAAACATAATTTCTTGTCCACGAATTATAAGAACATACCAAGTCTTGAATGAAAGCAATCCAACACTTCAAACTAGCTAGAAGAAATAACATTTGCTGGAAACTACACTTGTCGTAAAAACATGAAGAATATGGATTAGTACACAAAAATGTACTAAGTATGATGACCATTCAAAAACATGCTTAAAAGGGAAAATTTTATTGGAAATCGTGCATTATCCACCTTTTGAAATTTCATGAACAATCTATCTATCTATATCTATCTATACTGCTTTAAAAGCATGAACTCCGTAACATGAACGTTAAATTACTATAATACTCCCAACTTAAAATACCCATTTTAGTAAGTACAATGTATAATACCCCTAACATAAAAGAACCATTTTATTAAATATGTTGTATTATTATATTATATTTATTTATAGGCCAAATACATAAGCAAGTCCCTAAAGATGTTCGTTTTTTTCCCCTAGGTACTTCAACTAACCCAGATTCCTATTGAATCCTTGAACAGTCAATATTTTTATCCTTTTAAATATTCTTGGCTGATGTGGAGCCAAACATGATCTCACGTCCTTTAAGCGTGTGCAGACGCTTTATAAGCACTGATGTGGATCTTAAACCACCCACCAACGATCTTCTTCCCCCTTTTAATCCTAATTTCTCCTATTCTTCTCTTATTTCTCCTCTTTTGTTTCTCTTCATCATTATTTCTCCTCTTTAGGTCATTATATTATATCTCTTTTTCATTGATTTCTTCTTAATCATCAAGTTCCAATGTCAAATTTATCTTCTTCATCAATTTCTTCTTGTTCAACTGCGAAGGTGCTATGTCAATATGAGAACGTTTTGGAAATGAAGACCTCATGGATGCAATCCAATCCTTGACATAGGTTCCTTTGTTGAAAAACTTCAAAGGTAATTCAAATTCATTTTTTGGTCTAATATGGTAAAGAATCTCCTTATTTGTAATTCAATTTTTTCTTTAATTTTTTAGGAACGAGGTGGATGTGGATATTTTCGATGGTATGATGATGAAATGTCGTCTCAAGCTAGATTGGTGATATGGGGTTTGTTGAAAAACCTCAAAACATATGAACTGCAGAGGAATCGATCAAGAGAAGTATGGATGACATGCATTGTCATAGGGGTGTTATTGGCTACTTGGATTTGTGTAACAAAATGATCTTAGTTTGTTCATTTGTCTTCTACTAGATTCCTTCATAAAAGTATGTATGATAGTTTGAAGTGTTCTTTATGAGGGAAATTTTGATCGGCTTTTCTATTGTAAATGCCTTGTGTTTTTATTATAATGATTTTAATGGAAGGAATGAAGATAATTTGTGTGTCAAAAGCAGTAAAAATTGATCGATCATACCATTAATTTGCTTTAGTGAGCTCCAATCAAACACAAGTTAATGTACTTAAAAACACCAAAGATATTTCAAAGCAATCAATACAAGTTTTTGTCGTTGATTATACAACCAAAAAGCGACATTTCAAAGCAGTCAATACAAGTTTCTGCTGCTGATTACACAACCAAAATTGACTTTTCTATAAAATTTAGGCATTCTTTGGTGCACTAGATGTTCCAAGTTTGTTTTTCCTTGACTGAGTGATTCGTTGCAACTGTGAACCTATGACAACATCTCCACCATTCCACTTGAGTCCTCGAGGCTTATAACCAATATCAATATTTGTTGGAGATGCATCCTTATGAACTCTCGGATTGATAGCTCTTTCTCCTGAAGTACCAGGCTGCATAAAAATGTCTTAAAATGAGACTTTATATAGTAGAGTAAGAAATGAACAAAATTATGTATACACTTCCATTAAAAGTTTGACTACCACTTTCATTTGTATAGATGCCAAATCCTATAGTCTTGATCATCTTTTGTCTTCCTATTGATATTGAAGCTTCCATAGCCCTTGGTTGATCAGGTTGCTGACTTGATACACCTCCAATGCCTCTAGAAGTGCCTCTTCCAGTGCCTTTCCAAATGCCTGTGCCTGTGCCTCTGCTTTTAGAAGATTTTGCTCTCTTCTTACAGCTGAAGAATCAAAACACATAGAACTACCTTGATGATTGAATATTGGTGGTTGACTTGAGCTTGATTGTCTACTAAAAAGTGGTGGCTGGCTTGAGCTTGATGGTTGGCTAAACACTGGTGGCTGACTTGAGCTTATGGTCTACTAAAAAGTGGTGGCTAGCTTTAGCTCGATGTTTGGCTAAACAATGGTGTTTGGCTTGAGCTTGCAGGTTAGCTAAACATCCGTGGCTGACTTGACCTTGGTTGCCTATTTGGGTAGCCTCTAGGTTGTCCCACTCCATCCTATTAATATAGTTATAATTGATTATTGTATATAATTGAAGCTTATTGTAGATGTATTAGAAGAGAATAGTAACTTACCAATGTTGGACAAGCTTTTTTGTTGTGGCCTACTTGATGACCCAGGGAGCAGTTTATTTTTACTCCTCTTTTGGACAACTTCATATACTTTTTCCTAGGCTTATTCTTTGCCTTTCTTCTCCATTTTGGTGTCCTACCAGGCATGACTTTTGGTTCAAGAGGTTCAATAACTACACCACTAGTGTGAGGCCATATTCTCATGTTTGGTATTGGCTGTAGAAAATGGCTATAAGCCTTCAAAAAGTCTCTTTCCTATACCAATGTTCCACTACATATTCAGGTTGTATGGCTTTGTGCTGATATGCAAGCACTCATCTTTACATGGTATGCCCCTCAATTGCCATGTTCTACATATACATATATTCTTCCTTATATCAACAATATGCATGTACTGACAATCTAAGATTTCATACCCAATATCATGATTGAATCTAACTTCACAAAATCTAGTAAAATCATTGTTCTCTTCAAGTACTAGTCTAGCCATAGGAGTAATATTTGAGATCCAAGTTTCAGTAAATTGCCT
Organism: Solanum chmielewskii; assembly: GCA_027704785.1. NCBI lineage: Eukaryota > Viridiplantae > Streptophyta > Magnoliopsida > Solanales > Solanaceae > Solanum > Solanum chmielewskii. The sequence goes on along the minus strand of JAKWIX010000320.1, from coordinate 17,003,992 downwards.
CATTGCAATAATTTTATCCATTATCTTGTACCTAATCTTCTCTAATATAGTTATGATATCCTTATGTCTAGCAGCTAGTATCCACGAATTAAAAGTTTCACACATATTATTTTCAACAATGTCACACTTAGAATGCTCTTTAAAATATGCTTTCCACCAAGTAGTTTTTTTTCACAATGCAACAAGTCCTCACAAATTTTACTACCTAAGTTGTTGAGTTTATCCATCTCATCTTCAAATTTCACTTCAAAACTTGACTTAGCACATCCCTAGAATTGTTTCCTTCTTTCTTCACCACTCCATAATTGATGCCACTTAGACCAGATATGTCTAGCACACCTTCTCTGCTCATTATCTAGTAGCAACTCACATAAAGCTGGTACAAGGCCCTATCTAAACAGTTGTAGAACAAACATTAAAAAGTATTAGCAACGTAAGAAAATAAAAAATAAAGATCAAGCTACAAATCAAAAACCATCTAACCTTCTGCATATCTGACATAACAGTCATTCCATGTCCTGTGCCTAAGTTCAGATTTTATATCAAGTACTTGAGAAAAAAACTCCAACTGTGTTTTGTCTCTGTGTCAACAATAGCCCATGCAATTGGAAACATCTGTTGATATCCATTTCTACCAACAACAACCAATAATTCTCCCTTGCGAGAACCTTTTAGAAAGAATCCATCAAAACAAATAATTTTTCTGCATCCTTCCAACCAACCCCTTTTCAATGCATCAAAGCAAACATGGAAGTAAACAAACAAAGTTCTTCCTGGATGAGACTCTCTATCTGTACTCACCGAGCAGGATGTTCCAGGATTAGTATGGTTAATCATGTCTGTATAATCACACAAACTTGAAAATTCCATCTTCCAATCACTTAAGAACTCCTTGATAATCCTCTTTTTTTCCCTATGACAAACAGTTCTTCCAACATACAACCCAATTTTTTTTCTCACCAATTCTTGAACTTTTCTGCAACAAACTTCGATGTATACAACTTGTTCTTGGTTAGTTGAGGACATATATGCACAGTAGAATAATTTTTGACAATAAAATCACCATTATCTATACTAGCAAACCACAATAATTTACATTTCTTGTCCTCACGTTTAACTCTAACTCTTTTTTTGTCATTAGGCTTCAAATTTAACCTAGTTTTATATTCACAAGAATAATCTGCAACAACTTTTCCATATTGTTCAGCACTTTCAAATACCATACCAAGCTCAAAAATTGCTAGAAAACAATTAGGATCAAATCTTACCTTTTCACTTTTTCTTTTTCTTGGTAAATCAACACCCTTCACAAATTCTGGATCCAATTCGTCCCTACTGTCTTCACTGTCAAATTTTTAGCTATGTATATATTTCTCATCACCCCCTAGTCTTCCAATGTATCTAGCATTCTTATTCCTTCCTATGTCTTCAAAGCCTCTATCAATACTAGCTATTCAAAGCTTTATTTCCTCAGCTTGAGTAGGTTTTTTATTTTTCACTTTCTTTCTCCTTTCATTTCTAAGAGATCTCAATTCTTCGTCAACCTCAGAGTTTTCAACATCAGGAATAGCATCCTCTTGAGAGTCATCACTTCCTTCTTTAATTTATTCTGTCCATTCAACTTCTAGATCTGATGTATTCCCTTGCTCAACATCCACATTAACATTTTCAGATTCATCCTCATGATTCAACCCTTCACTTGCACTCACATTTATATTTTCTAAGTCTTCTTCAACTAAAGACCCACAAAGCAAAACAATTGTGACCACTTCTACATTATCCACCACATGCTTCACATAAAGGTCTAAAAGATCACAATCCTATAGGTCTTTGATAAGATTTAGTATAGTGAAATCAGTGTCCACCTCAATAAAGCCTTTTTTTGTGGGGTCTTTAACACTGAACCCACCAACAGTAATGTACCCTAATTGTTTGGTGTAAAAAAGTAACTCGATTATTGAGAAGTGGTCCTTGTCGATATAAACATATTCCACATCGTTTTCCCCTTTATTAGTAATTTCAATTTTGTCCTCAATAAACTTAGCACCATGATGAAAACGAGTTATAATAATGGTGTCCATAAGATTTTCTGAAACAAGGCCCCAAAATTTTCTGACACATTATGAACAATGAAGACCAAAAGACCTTAACTTTATCCAGATAATAACAACAACAATCACATTAATACTAAAACCCAGTATATATCAATAAAAAATACAGGGCAAACACAGATATTAACAACACACCACCACTAAAACAATAAAATTTACGTAGAAATTAGGGAATAAACTTACCTCACACTCATCAACTCAAAACTCGTGATTGAACTCCAAAATCCTCTGCATTGTTCGATGATTCATTCAACAAAACATTCGTAATCACTTTAAAATATAAGAATTTCAGTTGTAAAAGTCATTGAAAGAGACCGATTCTTAGGGTTTTCTCGTCTAGAATCGGGTGAGAAGTGTTTTGGGGGGAAATTGGTTTTTAGGTTTGAGGATTTAATATATGGAGCTTACGTGTAATTGGGTTGAAGTATAGTGGTTATATTTCATGGGGAAGGTTCATCTCACATGCCCAATTACCAAACATAATTTGTTGAAATTTGGCACCGCATCAGCCAAGAATATTTAAAAGGATCAAATTATTGGGGGTTCAAGCATTCAATAGGAATCTGGGTTAGTTGAAGTACCAGGGGAAAAAACCAAACAACTTTAGGGAACTGCGTATATATTTGGCCTTATTTATAATATTAAAAGCTGACACAACTTTAGCACATTTTCATACTATCCTTTGTTGTCTATAAATATAGTGGTATTCTAACACTTTGAATTTTGCATATTTTCTTTTCTTCTTCTGTTTGAATGTATGCACCCACAAATCAACCAAGGATCAGGTTCCTTGACTCAGCAAGAACAATAATTAAAAGTTGTGTCCATTTGTTTCGATGGGACCAGGTCCTCAGCACAGTTACAATAACATATAGTAAAAACAAGTGCATAAAGTGAAGATTGACAAACAACTTTACGTTGAAACCTCCTTGCTCAAGGAAGGAAAACCACGACTTATGTTCAATAGGACTTCTCAAACTTCTTCCACTAATCTTCTCCAAGCAAAAGTAAAATCCTTGTTACAACAAGAGATTAGACTGCTAATCTCCATACTAAGCAATAGTTCTTATCACTTAGCTTAGCCAGAGTAGATACAACACTACCCACTTTACTAAACCTCACTGATTAATGTAGATTTTCCTAAGCGGATACCACACCGCCCACTAAGCCCCCACCCTTTGGACGATTTAGATTTTGACTAAGCAAAAACAATGTTGCCCACTACATCAACTAACTCTAGATGACTTAGATTTCTAGAAATAGAAACAAGATATGAATCCTTTATAGATTAGGATCAGATTTATAATGTAAGCACATATACACAAAGATCTAAATACAACAAAGATTCTTCTTTACTCTATCAGGTCCTTCTGTTGAGTTGAACAATGTTGTCCTTGAAGATGGCTTTATATTCAAGCTTTTGAATTTTAAAGAAAATCCAAGTTTAATTTTCCAAGTCTTGAATTTGTGTTTGTTGGAAAGAGATAATATAAATCACCACAAATTCGTTGAGGCCATCCCATTGGCTAAAGGCCTGTTATTAGAAAAGTTGTGCACCTACCGCATCTAAGGTGGCAGTTTTTCTGACAACTGTCTTTTCACCTTTTCAAGTCACAGTCTTGCGGAGACCAGGTCCTTTGCAAACTTCTTTGTGAGTCTTGAAAAGGTGTGCTGGCTAACTTCCTTCTTTGGATGAATGAATTTAATATGATGTTTGTCATGAAAAATATCAAACATAAAGAGTTATTACCTGTTGGACAAACACCTTCCTCCATTCTTATTGGTGTAGTGCGCTGATGCCTCACCAACCTCTAACGTGATAGCTTTACAACTGTAACCAATTATATATCTCATGGAGAAAACTTTACCTGGGACCAGGTCCCTACATTTGAGAGATACTGAAACATACAATCTCGTTTGCTCTTCTTATTGGTGTAGGAAACTGCACTTTTCACTTACCACCTGACATGACAACTTTTACGGCTATACCCCATTTTTATCTGGACAGGAGCACTCTTCCAGGGACAAGGCCCTCGCATTTGTGAGGATCATCAGCACACCTAGAATATAACATTTTCCCCCTTTTTGATGATAGTACACAACTATACGTTACACTGTGATTATCATTTATTTCACTGTCATCAGTTCCAATAACAAGGATTTGGTTCCTTGTTATATCGATAAGTTTGTTAAATCAACAAAACTTCGTATCAAGTTTGAGCTAACTTCTTAACTCAGCTTTGAACTAACATTTTCCCCCTTTTTGAAGATAACATACTTATTCACCAGTTTACCCTATCCACAAGAATTCTTGGGGTAACTACAGTTGAATCATTTCCAAAGTTTGTCAAATTATCAAAAAATCAATATAGATTTTTCCCTCTTTTTGATGTTGACAAACATATTCACCATTTCCCCCTATCAACAAGAATTCTTAGGGTAACTGGAGTTTAATCATCCTCAATGTTTGTCAAATTATCAAAACATCAACATAGTATTATTCCCTTTTTTGATGATGACAAACATCTTCTTCCCCCTATCGACACGTCCAGGTCCTCGTCAGGTAGCAATCATTTATCCCTCCTGTTGGCAAAATCATTTCCTCTTCAAGCAGTTAGCATTGATTTCCCCTATAGGCATGATCTATGTCTTCTTCCAACAGTGATAACACTGTTAATCTCATACTTCTTCAAGCAGTTATAACACCATTTATATCATACCTTACCATACCAACTTTCCCCCTTTTGACATCATAAAAAGGGGTGAAAGCAATAAACCAAGTTGAAAAAAATGCAGTTTAAGCAAATTCATAGCCACTTGGGCAACATTAATCATGAGTAAGAATACATAAAGTAATGACACAAGTTAGTAGAAAGAAGATATTGTTCATCCATAAACAGAAGATCAGCCATCAAAGCATTGCAAATATGAGTACAAGTGGAAACCAGAACAATGCCAAAAAAGAGTAATGACGACTGCCATAGAGAGATAGGAACAGAAGGGATGACTTACAGGCAAGGGATTGAAAGAATAGAATTTATAGAGCATATCTCTTAGCATAACATATAAAGAATCTTCTATTAACGTACAACATGTTATGCGGCCCAACCTGTATGTTGAACCTTCAGGGCTGCTATTTTTTTATTTATTTTTTTGCATCTGGTCCCTCTAATAGTGTCTAGTTAACACGAGGAATTATCATAGCTTCCAACACCATCCTGAGTTTCTCATAACAAAAAGTTTGGTAACACAAACTATTGAAGGCTTTCGAGATGAATAGATCAACAATTGAGAAACCATCAAGATTCTTTTTTGTACACTTTTCTCTTCAGAAAACTTTGAGTTCTCAAAATATCAACTATTTAATTTTCGAACATCATCTTTTCTACTTGTTCATTTCATGGAGGACCTGATCCATCTTTACACTTAAAACATTTTCATCAAAGAATTCTCCAGCAAGAATAAAGGGGTTAACAATTTGAAGTGTGTTTGAAAAGAAGAGAAAAGAGTATTTAGAAACACCCTGATATTTGAAAGGTAATTGTATTTTTTTTTTTTGGGAAATAGAAAAAAATATGGAATATAAAGAAAGAGAAAGGAAGTATCATTTTTGTATTCAAAAGATGAGATAACGGTCCAATTTATTAATGACATACATGTGGTAATTGCAACGGTTCTCATGCATAATTCAAACTGCAATGTTTAGATTGCTAACCTTCGAAAAAGGAACAGGTCCCTCTCTATAGTTTGGATGTCATTGCCTAGATCTGTCCTGACCTCCCTTTTCATTCATATTCTTTTCCTTGTGTGTATTCTTACAAAAGGGATGAAACTGAACTTTCAAAAACATACATAACCAAAAAAGCAAGGATACCTGGTCCCTTTACATCGTCATGAAAAAGTTGATTGCTTTAGGCAGTATCTATTCAGGAACGTTTTAGCATTTCCATCATCAGCATGGTTATTTCAGACAAGTTTTTGTGAACTTCAGGTTTCTGCTTGTTCCACAAGAGTTGAGTCCATCAAGTTGAACTTGCTATATTTATGACCTCAGTTGATGAAACAGCAATTGCATCTTGCCTTTTAATTCCACATGAGTGAAAGATCAGCGCATAACATAATCCACTCTTGAGGTACTCTTTCCATCAGCTTGATACCCAGCACAATCAACAACACCATGTGCTACAAATCAAAAAGTCTCCTCATGGACAGAATAGGACCAGGTCCCCTATCTTCTTAAAATATCTTCGGATTCTACTAGCAGCCTTCAAAATATATTCCTTTGTATATGAGTAGAGTCTTTGAACCCGATTGATTAGCGTCCAGATTCAAGTTAGTGCCCAAGAAAGCATCAAATATTTTGGGTAGCCAAAACATGAAACTTTTCAGCTTCAGCTTCTTTGAACTGGTACCAGACCCTCGTCTCTGATTAGAAACTAATTTCCATGAACGATGTGATATTTTCTTCCCTGTAGCCATGTACCTCTCTTCAAGTCATTGTTGAAAAGGAATTCGTACAACCTATAAGATTATTGGAGAACCGATTGTCATACTATGATCCTTTCAAACTGAGCTTGATCAACTTATTCATCCACACTTTTAGAATGCACATTATCAGTTTGAACTGCATCATCTTTTTCATCATTGTCTGGAGAACTGGGTCCCTCATCAGGTTTATCATTTGCATCAACTTCCTTCTGATTGTTGGATTCATGACGAGAATGTTCTTCAGCAAGCTCACTATTTAGATCATCTCTCTGAATCTAAATAAGCTCTTCTATCTCAAAATCATCTTTGTTTTGCATCTTACTTCTCAATTCTTCTAGGCTCATCAATAATCACATGCACACATTTTTGTGCACCGGATAAGCCTTTCATGAGGATGAACATCACACAAATACTCTAAAAATTTGAGATTAAGTTTCTCAATATCATCATTTCGGTCACAGAACATGTAACATTCAGCACTTCAGTCGAAAGTTTCTTGAAAGATTAAAAAGTCTGCATATTTCACCTGAAGGATAGTCTTATGTGCTTCTCCTTAACATCATTGTCACAACCTTTGTCATTTTCAAATATCATTTTATGCAGACTGAGACCAGGACCCCTCTCACAGGTTTGTGCAACAAAGCAACACTTATGATCACGTCTCTTTAATCAAACCTCAACATTCTCACCTCGAGCATTAAGGTTAGTGAGACTATCATAACGAGCATAAACAAATCAACAAATATGCATGTTGTTGCATCTCTTTTTTATCAAAACATTGCCCGAGAGATCAAGTTTGTGACAACACATTCCCTTTTTGTTAGAACTTCACTTCATTTCCATTCATCACACATCTATGAACATTTGAAAGATTGTATATCAACCATTGACATAGTACAAAACTTCAATAGTGTGTTCCATAGATTTCCAAAACATGCCTTCAAAAAGAACATACCTTTTCTTGCCATCACCAAATGAGACACCTCTACCTTGAAGTGCCTTGAGAGAGAGGAAGTCCAGTGCTTTGAGCATCCACCATTCATGAATCATTACTAGTTGCGACCACTTCCTCTCACAAGAATACCATATTATGTGTTAGCCTTGGGAACCCACTTTAGTTGGAGTTACCAATAAGCAAATGATGGAGTGATAAGAAAATTCTTAGTCCAGTAAGGCAGATTAATTTTCATCAACTTAGGAACAAAAGCACGAACAGGTCCCTTCTTTTGCAAGTTCTTTTGTTGAACAGCACGACAAGGTCCCTTCTTCTGCAAGTTCCTCTGTTTACCAGGTCCCTTCTTCTGCAAGTTCTATTGTTTACCATGTCCGTTACTTCCTCTTCTTTCTCTGTTCAAAAGATTTTGTTAGGTTATCTTGAGTCCTTTTACAAGCTGGACAGTCCTTCTTCAAATGACCATCACGACCACAATGAAAGCACAACAAATTGTCAGGCACAAATACATTTTTGTTATGGAGATTGTAACAAGGACCTTTGCTTGAATTTTCTAACCCTTACATATGATTTTGACCTTTACCGGTAAGATTGACAAGTAATTTTGAAGAGGTGGCCCATTTGAGAGATTTGTTCAGTTCTTCTTTGATGCAGACCAGGTCCCTATTCAACTTATTATTTCTCTCAAGGCCATAGAACGTTTTGTTTCAGTAGTGTTCAGACAAGCTTGTAGCTCCATTTTCATACTACTATCCTCTCGTTTTATTTTGCCATATTTCTCAGTTAATATCTTCAATGTCTTCTTGAATTCTAGATTTTTAGCTTCTACAACTATCACTTTTTCTTCCGCAATAGACATTTGGTCAACCAAGGCTACCTTTTCTTCATGAAGAATATGTAGGCTATTGTTTATCAACTCTTTTCAGTTTGACTCAATTATAGAGTCAATAAAAAGAGCAGCTAGACTTATGATCTTCTTAAGACAGTAAACATGAAAGTTTTGTTTAAGATAGGAAAGGGTTACCTCTTCTTCATCTTCCTCGTCATCAAATTTTACCATCAAATAAAATGTGGCATCAAACACATCTTCATAATCTTTTACTACAAGCATGGATACATCTTTGGGATGTTTTGAATCTTCTGAGTCACTTGAGGAATCACCCTTGACAACAAGAGCCTCATTCACATAATAGTCAACAGTTTCTGTTCTGCTTGACTTATCAGGGACCTGGTTCCTATTTTTGTTCTTATCTCCTCCAGACTTGACACATTTCTTATGCTCACCTTGTGCATAGGGAAGTCTCCAATGAAGTGGCCTGATTTACCACACTTGAAACACACGTCATTTGCAATATTTGTTCTGTTGGAGTTTTCTTCATCTTGAAACCTTCCATGTTTTTAGACTATTTTTTGAAACCTTTCAGTCGAATATCTGATCTTTTCTTCCTCTTCAAAAGCATCATTTTGAGAAACCTTTATTGCTACTGACTTCTCTTTTTTCATGTCTGTTTCATCATACTCTATTCAACACTTGGAACCTCCTTAGTTAAATCTCTTTTCTTCACGTTCTTGATGGTAATGTGAGGACCATCAAGAACCAAGTCCAGTAGCTCACTATCTTTCTCTATGATATAATTGTGCAGTCTGGTCTTTCTCCATTGATATCAGTAACAATTAAAACGAGGAGGACATATGGTATATTTACCTTCTTCTAGACATGGTGAGATCTCCATTCCTTCATAATTTATTCTCTTAGTGTTAACCATATAGAAAATCCAATGCTCTGATACCACTTGTTGGAATATATGCACCCACCAATTGGCCAAGGATCAAGTTCCTTGACTTAGCAACCACAATAACTAAAAGTTGTATCCACTTGTTTCGATGGAACCAGGTCCTCAACACAGTTACAATAACATATAGTAAAAACAAATATAGAAAGTAAAGATGGACAAGCAACTTTACGCGGAAACCTCCTTGCTCAAGTGAGGAAAACCACGACCTATTCTCAATAGGACTTTTCAAACTACTTCGACAAAACTTCTCCAAGCAAAAGTAAAAGCCAGCTTACAATAAGAGAATAGCCTGCTAATTTCCACACTAAGCAATACTTCCTATCACTTAGATGAGCCAGAGTAGATACAACATTGCCCACTATACTAACCCTTACCTATTAATATAGATTTTCCTAAGTGGATACCACAACACCCACTAAACCCCACCCCTTGGACGATTTAGATTTTTACTAAGCAACAATGATGTTGCCCACTAAATCATCTAACTCTAGATGACATAGACTTCTACAAACCGAAACAAGATCTGAATCCTTTATAGATTAGGATAAAATTTACAATGGAAGCACATAGACACAAAGATCTAAATACAATAAAGATTCTTCTTTACTCTATTAAGTCTATGTGCTGAGTTAACAAATGTTCTCCTTGAAAATGGCCTTCTGTTCAAACTTGTGAATTTCAAAGAAAATCCAAGTTTAATTTGCTAAGTCTTGAATTTTTGTTTGTTGGAAAGAGATAATATAATTCACCACATATTCGTTTAGGCCATCCATTGGCTGAAGGCCTGCTGTTTGAAAAGTTGTGCACCTACTGCATCCGAAGTGGCAGCTTTTCCAACAACTATCTTTTCACCTTTTCAAGTCGCAGTCCTTCGGGGACCAGGTCCTTTACAAACTTCTTTGTGAGTTCTTGAAAAGGTGTGTTGGCTGACTTTCTTCTTTGGATGAATGAATGTAATATGATGTTTGTCATGCTAAAAATATCAAACATAAAGAGTTATTACCTGTTGGACAAACAACCTCCTCCATTCTTATTGGTGTAGTACGCTGATGCCTCACCAACCTCTGACGTGATAGCTTTACAGTTGTAACCAATTATGTATCTCATGGAGAAAACTCTGCCTGGGACCAAGTCCCTGCATTTGTGAGATACTGAAACAAACAATTTGTCCGCTCTTGTTATTGGTGTAGGACACTACACTTTTCACCTACCACCTGACATGACAGCTTTTACGGTTGTACCCCATTTGTATCTGGACGAGAGCACTCTGCCAGGGACCATACCCCGTATTTGTGATGATCATCAAAACACTTAGAGTATAAATTTTTCTCCTTTTTTGATGATAGCAGACAAATATACCTCACACTGAGTTTATCATTCATCTCAGTGTCAGCAATTCCAATAACAAAGATTTGGTTCCTTGTTAGATCGATAAGTTTGTTAAATGATGAAAACATCATATAAAGTTCGAGCTAACATCTCAATTCAGCTTCGAACTAACATCTTCTTAACCGAAAAAAGATTGTTATAGTAGTTCAATTATGCAATTATAATATTTTATGTGACCAAATTAAATAGATCAAAAAAAATTGATGCAACAAGGAGAATGAAATAGCTCGACTTTAAATAAGAAGACTACCTAGATAACTAATATGTACTCATTTTCATGGTCAAAAATATATTTTTGCAACAGTTTCAACTTAACAAGAAGTTCAATAACTTTCTCATGCACAAGCTACAACTTCTGAAAAGATTCAAACTGTTGGGGAAAAAGGATTTGATCAAACAAGTGTCTTAACAAGATTTATAAGTACTTCCCCGTTTCCAATTTATTTGTTTTACTATATTGTTCACATTAAGTTTAATATGAATGTTCTTTTTTCATTGTTTTTGGGGAGAATCTTTTAGATCACAAAGTTTAAAGGCATCTTCATATAATATACATATCCTTAAATTAAAAGTCTTCTCTTTAGTTAAAATCTCATATCAAATTTATATTAGACAAATCTATATCGGTCTATCTTTTTTAAATGAATAAACTACATAACTTAACTGATAAATTATTATAATATACCAAACGTAAAACACCAAATATAGTATATCTTATATAAAAAAATATATAGTTATTTTATTAATTTATATTATATAAAAAAACATGCACCTTTTCACATTGAAGGGTTGTGACATTTCGGAAGAGTTATAACTTTTTCGGTGAGTTATGACCTTTTTGAAGGGTTGTGACTTTTCAATAGGGCTGCGACTTTTCCGAAGAGTTGTAATTTTTCTAAAGGATTGTGACATTTCCAAACAGCTATGACTTTTCTGATGAGTTGTGAGCGTGTTGAAAGGTCGTCATTTTTTTATAACAATTAGAATTTTTTCATGCACAACCCTTTGTTGGCTAAAAAAAGAGTGGTTTCCTCACATTTTTAATCCATAATATTTTTTTATGTTTTTCATTGTTCTTCTTCTTCTTATAGCATACAATTTAGTATATCTTCTATATTTTATATATTTACTTACTTATTTATGTTATATTATATTATATTAAAAGAAGACACCATTTCACATTGAATGGTGATGACTTTTTCAAAGAGTTTTAACTTTTCCAATGGGTTGTGACATTTTCAAATGGTTGTGAATTTTATGATAGAAACAATATGCACATTCTCATACTTCCCTTTATTGAATATAGATGAAGGGGGTTTCTTCACATTTTTAAACTACGATTTTTTTATGTTTTCTATTCTTAAAAACTAACATTTGATTTTCAGATGCTGACAATCTCAAATTTCAATGAAATTTTAAAATTCCCTAACATGAATGTTAATTAATATAATACCAAAACTAAATGTATCAAATTTATTATATCTTTTATATTTTATATCAATATTTATTTATGTTATATTATATTAAAATTTAGGACTTCAACAATACAATAATTACATATTAATGCACTTTGGGGGGGGGGGGGGGGAGAAAGTGTAATAATGATGATTTTGAAAAAATATTTTAAAAGTGACTAACTTTCAATAGTAATCATAAGAAAGCTTAAATCCACTATTCATAGAAACTTATACTATATCATTCATTTTATAATTGTTTACTAAACTTTTTAATTAATAATATTCACATTATTATTAATGTAATGCATGGTTTGATATTCACGTGCGTCAAAACTAGTAGCATAAAAGACACCATGTACAAGGACAAAAATCATATAAGTCAAAACTTCACTCTTAGACAATAATACAAGGAAACCATTACCTTTTCCTTTGAACCTTCAATTCAAGTAGCTCTTAGGCTATACCTTGTGCAATGTATGGATAGCGTCTCATACCGCCATAAAAAATAAGACACCACACTAAGATCATCTAAAGTGAACTCACCATCCAGTACTTTTTTACTTTACATGATAAAGCATTTGAGATACATAAACATTACAGAAATATTATTATCACATAGGAGCATCATCTAAGACAACTGTAGGTCATACTTGTACAATGAGCAAGTAACATCTCATACTACTACTCACACTAAGTATTCCCTTGAATCCACCATAGAATAGGCACATTCAATTCATTAAGTCATGAAAAGGAAAGTAAGACATAAGTACAATCCAAGCAAAACATGCATAATCTCTATTAGACTCCAAGTCAACATTCTTCGTTAACTTACATTGGAACTCATTCATTGATTAAATAGATATTCTTTCATTAGTAAACACATACACCTTTCAAGTGGATCAATATCAAGTTGACAATTCTATATAAACAAGTAACTTCTCATGTGTTGCCTTCAAGGCCATAAATCTCAAATACTAATAAACTGAAAATATCACTATAAATAATCATGAATATTAACATACTTCAACAATATAAGTCCATTTAAACAAGTTCTATTCACATATATTCATTATTAACTAACCAACTCCATCTATAAATTATGAATAGAGGGGAATTATGGGTTAAAGGAATATTTTCATCACAAATTATCAATTTAACAACAATATAACCATAAAATGTCATTAGAAACCTTTTAAAAATATTAGAGAAAGAATCCATGAGGTTGAGTAAAACCCTACTTTTCATGAACTTTAAACCATGAAAAGTTATTTTGAAATTGACTGCATGATGAAAGAAAACCCTAGCTTGAACTTGAACTTGTACTCCAAAAGAGTTTCTAAACACAACTTTTTGAGAAAATGTGTTTGATTTGAAATGTAAGTCTACATGAGGGTCTTAATGTTTTAATACACTTACTATACCTAAAAAGACTTAAAACAAATGTCCAAACAGTTAACCAAGAAAAGGGGGATTTTACCAAACCACCCTTCACTTAGCCGATTCAAAAGACAAGTTACAGACTCCACTTACGGTTCTAATACACGTACCGTTCATTGGTCTACTGAACGTGGATTGGGTCCGTAGCTTTAGTCAGAGGCTAAAAAATTGAAGGACTCTGCAGGCTTGACTACACCCAAAACCCACAAGACTTATATTGATCTATAGGCCGTGGATTGGGGTCGTAGATCATGCTATTTTGACAACTTTTTGGCCAAAGTTGGGGTCCTCATTAAGGACCCCTCGGGTAGTCCTTCGGGAGTCGTACCCAAACTTTTAACCCTTCGACATGTCATTATAAGTAAGAGAACCATTTATCTTGATTTAAACCTTCAACTGACACTCTAAAACTCCACTACAAGACTCTACAACACACAGGTTCAAATGACTAGTGTCCGGACATTATAGTCCTCTTGACGTTCGACCTCAAAACTCTTTAAACTAAACTTCAAAACCTGTTTCTCATGATATAACTAATTTACCAACTTCAACATACATATGATGCTCTATTTATTCCTATTTCATGTTAGGGTCGTTACATTATCCTCACTTGGAAACATTTATCCTGGAATGACACTTTAAACACATTAAGAGTAACGACTCAAGACTAACAGCCTGCAATCAAGCATGCAACATCAATATTAGTACATAAGCATAGGAGGGATCATCAACTCTACATTAACAAGTTCAAAACACTTACATCCACAAACTCATTATGCATCACAACTTCACATTCTTCATATTGGAGGAACTTCCTTCTCCATATCACATTATGCTCATCACAAAATCATTGGAAAATGATGCATTTTTTCACCAAATACCATATAAACATGATTTAACATTTAAAATTACTACAAGAAAAATGACCTTTAGCGAAAAGAAATTTGGTCATTAAACATAAAAATCCAGTCGCTAAAGGTCTATAACGAACGGAGAAAAATTTGTCATCACCAGTCGTTAAAAACTCTGTCATTAAAGGTTAATGACCGGATAATATATCTGGTCATTAGATATCATTTAGAGACACTATTAATCGGTCGTTACATGTACTTAAAATGACTGAATTCCCCTTCATTGATGGTCATTTGTCGTTGAAACGTTCTATTGAAACAACAAATTCCGGTTGTTATAAGTGCTATGCCAAAATTTATTTCGTCGATTAGAATACATTTAGCAACCCAATCTTTCTTTAACAAATTTTGATTGAAATAATTACTTTTATTGTTTAGTTGTTATCTTTTCAAATAGTTCCAAATAAAGCAATATCATGTCACATTCTTTACACATACATTTGATATTTTGATATAAAATTTCACTGTTAACAAAGAACAGATATCACATTAATTTAATTACTAAAAAACTTATATGTTCAAAAAAATTTTAAAAAAACATACATGTTGGACATAAGATCTAAATAATATACGTTTTTGAAAGAATACCTTAAAATTTGAGAAAATCAAATTGTATCATCCGTATAGACAACGTCTCTACACCAACAATAAAAAACAAAGATATAATATCTTTTTCAATAAGCTCCATAATTCTCCAACATCACATTATTTTATCTTCAAATTCATCATATGTTTAAAGAGCAATTTGAAGTCTTTAAAGTCAATTAATAACAAAATTACAGATAGCTTGTAACTTAAATTGAAAACGTAAATTAATAACTTAATCACCAAAGACCAATATTAAACACAATATTATACCCAAAGAAATCTATAAAAAAGAACAAAAGGTTGTTAAACACATATATCATTTGATTCTTTTAGCAACATATATTACTAGAATGTCATACTTACACAGTGGTACATTCGACGTGATACATGGAACAAACAATCCAGACCAACTTCTCTTATCATATACTCTATGTGTGTTACTTACATAATTTATTTTGATATTATTGTTTCATGTCTTCTCCAATCTCACATTGCAGCACATCAACTTAGTATTCACAGTATGATGGATACTTTGTATTCTGCATTTATCAGGCTATACAAGAGTAATGCTAAGATGCATTATGTACTAATCAGATAAGTTTACTCCATCTTGCATCGCAATACATGTATCTTTCAATCTAAGCCGCAAGCATTGACAGGCCATAATAGATACATTATCAAGAAAAGTTACTTGGCTATGATACAACAATATCCTAAAATCACATGGAGTAAACTGGTACTAATTAAAATGTAGATACCAAGGTAGAAATCTTAACTAGGGATGACTTTACATAGTAGCCTCTCAACAATGGAGAGTAAAGAATTTAGGTATAGCATTGTCTACACTCTATGTTTTTTCGTAATAATCATGAAAAGGAGACACTATAACACATATTTTGATTGCCCCTATTTGATTTGTTATATGGGCTTCTCTTTTGCAATGGTTGGGATACATGTTGATTATATAGAACTTCTTATCATACTCACATATCGATGAACTGTAAAACTTCTCATAATGTTTTTGATGAAAGGGAAAATGTAGATATAAGTGCCTAAAAGTTGATACTACTCAAAAATTTCCTGAAATCGTAGTCCACTTGTTCATGAAAATAATGAATTAAAGAGATCAACCCGAAATGTCCATTCACTTCCAACCCTATAAAAATTCGATGCTATGAGGAATTTTCTTAAGAACTGTGGTCTTTGTGTTCCTCAAATGAACTTAGACATTCAAAAATTTTGATACATGACAAAAATATTGAACGAGATCCTAAAATCCTTATTAGTTGATTAGCTGACCTTACTAGAAGTTTGAAAAAAGTGATCTTAAATGACAACACAATTTTAGAAAAACATCCTAACTAACATAAAAGATTGATGTTCCAATATGTGTATCTTCTATATTTTGTGATCAACGACACTAACCTATAGTTTGAGTGTCTATGAATCGAAACTAGTAAAGTAACCCAACCAAAGGTTGGGGTCATATACCACGGGAGTGGTACTGAAAGTAGTAGCTACTTAAAATTCCATTCTAAATAGTGATAGCTTAAGACATTTCGAGTTAAACAAATTAAATGCACTTTGTGACACCAAAGTGTCAAATATCAAGAAAGAGGTTTTGTCACAAATAGTAAAATAGATAAAAATAAAGGAGAAAACAAGTACGGGAGAGAGGTTTTGGGGTATTATCGCAAAATATATTTACACAAACTAATGGGTACATTCTTTTGATATGAAAATTCCAAGACAATGGTGACTAGGATAAGCTTTAGGTGAAAGTAAGTTCCCTCTCAGGTAACTCACCCATATCAAATCAGGTTCCTCTTGGACACCCACTCCTCTAAACTAACCAACCTACACCTCACCCTGACCATTTGATACAGGTTTCTTGGATATGGGACTAGGGCTCACCCTCTCGGGCTGAACGTCACATCGATCGACTCCTTAAACCATCAATCTAGTGGTCTTTGTTTCGGGACCTCCCTTTTGAATAACCCAAAACACATGGGTGGTTTTGTATTTGAAACTACAAACTCATTAGATTAAACAATAACAACTAGGTGAAATCAGCATTGAAATTCCTCTAATCATATCAACAAGCAAGACCCATCAGTAATATCAACACATATTTGTTAAATCACACCCCCAAAATGGGGTTTTTAGCCACACATCAAGAAATAATCAAATATACTTAAAATAATAAAGGATTCAAGTGGATATACGAGATTAAACCTTAAAAATAGCAAAGAAAGGTAAATGGAGAAGACCCACTTCCAAGATTGGAAGAAGAACATCTGTATTCAAGCTTCCTCAAACCTTTTCCAAACTTGAGAGGAAACTTAAGAAAAAAGTTTCTAAAATAAAATATTAAGTGTATGTTTTTACTCTAAAAAATGCTCTCCCTAAATAATAAAAGAGTTTAGTATTTATAGAGTTCAGATTTAGTGCTGGTGGATCAATTCCACGTCTTTAGTCATGAATCGCCAAGTGATTCAGCGACTCACCCTTTCTTTGGTTCATCGTTATTTGTCCCTTGCCTTAATATCCATGCATGTTGTATCATTTGGCAGAATAACTCTGCTTCGTGGAATTATTCAGCGAAGCGCCGACTACTTTTTTTCATCGCCTTTTCATCCACATCCTTCAGGGCTAACTTGTTGTAATTAAAGGTAGAACTTTGCTATACAGCGTATCGCCAAGTATGCTTGGTGATGCGCACTTTGAATTTTTAGATCTTTTCTTCCATTTTGCGCCTAATTTTCCATGCTCCTACAATCCCTAAATACCTGAAACATAGAAGTTTTTATTAGATACCGAGATAAAATGCACAATCGAGTACACTATTTTCATTAAAATAAGGTCATAGATGAGTCCAATTTGAGGACTCATCAACACCCCCATCTTAAACTTTTGTTTGTCCTCAAGTACAATTTAAGTTCAGCAGTTCAAATAGGATGTCTCAAATATTGCTACAGAAGACTCAATCATTGATGTACACAACAAGACTCAAACTACTCATGCATAGCTCAATTGTGTACTAAAAGAATCCAGTTGTGGCACACTATTACCAAAGATTCTTTAGCTCACAATACTTTATACTAATTCAAGCTCAACCAAAGTATCTACATGCCCTCACATAAAGAATGATTCCATTTTCACACACGTAGATTTATCAAGTTAGGATCAAGAATTTGATGCAACAATCACACTCACAAAGAGGAACACAATGCATGTTTTCACCCAGAGGTTTTTCCTTATTTTCTAATTGACCTTCGGTTCGGTTCACTCAAGATCAAAAAGGTGTTTTTAAGTCTTGTTATGGGACCGAGTGCAAAGGTGTGGTCATTTGGGCTTAGTGACTTTTGTCCATTGAGATGTGATTTCCTTAAGCTATCTCTATCTTACAACCTCATGTATTAGTGCTTAGTGCTTCTAAGTCATCTTTTATTTCCTTTCATGGATTGCTTTAAAACCCAATTTTTTTTCATTTTGTGCTTTTATTTCACGACTTTTATTTTCTTTTTATTTTTCTTTTCTTTTGTCTTTCTTTTTATTCTCTTATTTTGAATGGAGAGGTTACATTTCTCTACAATACCATGGGTTTCCGAGACTTTTATTGCACTTCTTAACTTCTTCTCTACCTTCTTACCACACCCCCAACTTAGCATTTTGGCCTATATTGGCTACATCTAAAAATGAATATAGATGATGGATAACATAAGGTTTAGGTTTCATCAAGGTTTTTCCAATGGAGGGTTAAGGCTCAAAGGGTGTTCAAAATAGTTTCACACACTCAAGGGTAGGCCACAAAAAAGGTATACGTGAAAGTTAGATCACACTCTTAACAATTGCCTAAAATTATGCCAAGAGAATACCTTTCTAAATCAATTAGACTAACCGGGAAAATTCTAGGTTTATTGATGCAAGGTTCAAAGTAATATCATAACATAAGGAAGTGACACTTAAGTCAAACAAGAGAACACACTTTTACTAGTATGCAATCGTAATTGCAAAAGAGTCAATTCGATAATTGGTTGCCTATGTAACTTCTTTCGTTCTTGTTGTAGCCGACATTCAATTTTGTTCGATTAACAGAATTATTCAAGTCATCGGTATTGATCAAAATCGAGACTTAAATTTGTACAAGAACAATCAATTTGGACATAAGAGGTGGCAAAACTTTCAAAAGTGAAAATTTTTTGGAAGGGTTAAAATTATTATGAAATTAGGACCCCCAAAGAGAGCCTTAAGCTCAAACATTTGTGAAAGCAATTTTAAAACACAATATAAACAGACAACCCAATCATATACCAAAAAACATAAATATTCAGCACAACAAAAAGCAGGTGAGCCTCAAACAAATAAAACCATTTGTATTCAAATGAAAGTAATGACAATATCCAGAGCTTTAAGCAAGATAAAAAGAAGGACAACTGAAAAAGAGATCTTGTTTATGTACCTTCTTCATCTGTTAGAGTATGAGCGCCTGAAGTGTCTTCCAGTAATAAGATAGTTTCTCCTGATGTGCTGCTACTCTAAGTTTCACCACTATTTTCAGCTGCCCTGGCCTCAGCAGTGATATTATTTGCAATCATCTTGTCTATCTCCCAGCCTTCCCTGAAGGCATGTATAGCAATAATGAACCCTCGTGACTATGTGGGCATATTAGGGTCAATGTGAATTCGTCTTTTGGACCTAGCTTCCTCTGTGTAACTCCTTTGGCTGGCTAGCTCTGCTCTTTTTTCCTTATCTCTAAAATCTCGTGCTCTGTATCTAGGTGGATCATTTTTCTCTGTGACTTTTGGTTTAGTCATATCTACAAAAACTTTGATGACAAGTTAGGCAGTAATTTAGAAGAAGGGGTAAGGAAGGTTCTGACTGTAGAGTCAATTTACAAAGCTACTTTGTGAGTTGCTAAATCTGGTAGGGTCTTCATTAAAAAGATGTACCAATAATATAAGGGAGCAGAAAAAAGTGCAGACATAGAATCTTTCGACGAGTCGCTGAGTGCATTTTGTGATTCAACCAGATTCCGAAAATTATAATCAATCAATACATAAAGCATTCAATTGAAATCATAATGGTGATGTTAGGCAAACCGCCGAGCAATTCAGCGAACTGCACTCAACTCGCCAAACATCCCTATGTGCCTATTTTTATTCTATTTTTTTTGAAATATGACCCCGAACTGATACACTAAAATTACACCTTCTTAAAGAAGTATAAGCGGTCGTAATTAAGTAGGGAACCCAACCAGTAGGTTGGGGTCGATCCCACAAGGAAAATGGTTTAGACTTAACTTAGTTATTACTTCGCACACGACATCAGCCTATTAGATAATATCTCACTAAATCTATGTTGATAATTCTTTTCCTATTACTATCTCTTTGGTCCGGAAAGTAGCAACAAGGCTAGTTCTAACGCTTGCACTCATTAAAAAGACTTCAAAACGAAAGAATTATCAATACATGCAAGATCCAATTTGAGAATTGCTTATTTGTTAGGTCTAATTTTCTAATTACCTATCGTGCCCACAACCCTAATTGTAGATTTAGTTACCCATGCAAGCAACCTTACAATTCATAGATTCTAAAGAAGAAATCATGAACTTACTTCAACAACAAGTGTAAACCCATAAAATTAACTTGAAATTGTCAGATAAAAATTTCAAATTAAATCCGAAAATTGATTGATTGCTAAAGTTTGCAAAAACCAATCTCCAAAAAAAATTAGAACAATACTAATTATGTCTAACCCCAAAAACGATGTTTCAATCGCTTATTTATAGAAAAAATTGTCCAAAATTAAAAGGAATTGAAATAAGGAAAGTTTGCCAGTTCACGCGACTTCAATCTACATACCAGGACTTAAAATAATTTTTCTCTCCTAAGATGGAACTCTCTTTGAATCAATCGACGGACCAACGGTACGATCCGTCGATGCCTTCCATCGCGCCATCCTTAGAATTTTTGAACTTTGGGTACCGGAACCTTTTCTGATGAAAACAACGGTTACGCAGTATGGTCCGTCGATCCCTTTCGTGGTTCCACATTTCGTCAGTTTTCCTTGAGTAGTCTCCAAGTTTCTTAACTGCTCATCTACGGTTTCCTACTATCGGTCCGTCATTTGTCGATGGCCTCATAAGTCTTGTTCAACATTTTTTAACTGTTTCCACATTTTGTCGCCTGAACATCTTTCTTGTAAAACAAACAGAAAATCATGTTAAAACTACTAAAAAGGCTCTAGGCACACAATCAACACCCTAAACTTAATTTCATTGTTTGTCCTCAAGCGACGCACTATGAATCAAAACAACACTTGTCCAAAAGAATACTTTTTTAAGCCTTCGTAGTCACATGGTTATCAATCCCGATTCTTTCTTAGTTTTAGTGCATGCTTACTCTCTCAGGTTCGACAAGCTAACTCATGTCGATCACATCATGACACAAACTCACCATGCACTGACATTTCTACTTTTTGTCCTCTCACCAAGGCCAACTTTCCAAAACCGCAATTACTGACCTCACTTCAAAAGAAATCCTCACTGTTCTTACGGTGATTTTAAATTTGGGTACAAGAATCTTTGTTCAACTCTCACGCTAAGAAACAAGTTCAAACATAGCTAGTACTCGTCGTCATAGGCTTGCCCTTATTTTCTCTGCTTAGGTTCACCACGCTAGACTCTAGGATCAAGGTAGGACTTTTTTGACTTGTAATGTAGGCTCAGGTACAGTGTAGTACATTTTAAGTGACTTTTTGCCCTCCTTGACATTTCCGCTAAGCTTCCAACCTCTTTTCATTACCTTTTACACCCTACTTTTTTTTTAATTTCATAATTTCCTTGCTCCCTTTTTTTTATATGAATCTTATTTATTTTTCAATTTTTTCTGTTTAAATTCTTCTTTTTCTTTTCTTTTGATTTTCTCTTCCTTTTCATTCAATTGTTAATTCCATCGAGTCACATCTTTCACTCATTTTCTCTTTTATTTTCAACATTCAACTCTTTTCATACCCATTTTTGGGTTCTCACTCATAATATCCACCCTCAACTCATGGAAAAGCCATGAGTTGAGGTACACAATACCCGAGGTCATGTCAAGGCTAAGACGAGGTCATTTTCTGCATTAGCTACCCTCAACTAAGGATTTTGGCCTAAGTCAAGGTGCACATATCCAATGAGGGAACGGGGACAAAACATTAAACCCTGGGAAGGTTGTAACAACCCTAAAAATTGATATGCTAAGTAATGCTTAATGTGTCTAGAATGCCAACGATTAGACCGGGTTCACACGGATTGATGCGCGCAGAACAAGAACTCGGAACCCTTGCTACATACAAGCCAACTAAAATTGGGGAGTTATTTGAGCTAGGAAAGGTTGGTTCCAACCATGTAGGTCTCTCGAATATGAAGATTTACTTTAAGGAGTCTTTACCGGACTTAAAATAGGAAAATCTTAGGTTTAGAGGGTCTAGGGGTAAAATGGTCTTTTTCCAGGCTAAGGATAGTATCCTAATAAGGTGGAGAGGAATTTTGGGGAGAGAGGAACGAAATTGGGCTCCTGAAGTGAAGTCTTATTTTTCCTAGGTTCGAAACTAGTTGGAAGCAATGAATTAAATTATTTTTAATTTAAGTTGATAAATTAATGTAATTTAATTTATATTAATTATTTATTATATGATTTAACATAAAAGGAATTAAATAAAACCTTATTTGACTAAGTCCTAAACTAGACTCCTAAGCCTAAGAAAACTCTTCTCCCCACGCTCATCTCTCTCTCTCTGTCACTCACGTCTCTATAACTCTCACTCACATTTTTCTCTGCCAATAACGTACAAAATTCTAGGTAAACCAATGTATTTCACACTTGAAGAACTAACAAAGAAAATTATAAACAAACAATTAATCAAACGCGTTAGGGAAATAGAGGGTTTTTCCATCAAGTTGGTGCTAAAGCTCTTGGATTTGGATGTGTGTTTGAAGGGGTTCTTTGGGCAGCAAGTCGAGGTATGAACGTCAAAAAGATATGGGTTTTCTTATTACTTGGTCCTTTTCCCAAGAGACCCCTTAAGGTTCAGAATATTCATTCCCAAAACTAGGATTGTTCCCTGTTGCATGTCCCTGTCACTAGCTCCTATTGAATCATATGTTGGTTATGTTTGTCGGTAGAAAACAAGGGATGAAATGTGTTTTCGCAATGATTATGTGTTTATATGTATGTTTGGATTTATGTGACTTATGTTGATGTTTCCAAAAATGTAACTACGTGTGTATGTTGTCGTGGCTATTTTTCATCGCTTATGACTTCAAATGGAATAATAGTTCTTTATATTTCATGTACACATGTTGATGTAAATGTGATGTTAATATGAGTTGAAATGTGGCTGATTTGAGGGATAATGTCTTCGCTAAAGGAATACATGAAGACACTCCTAAAATGTTCTAAATGCACTACAAAATTCCCCTAAGAACTAAGGTGTAACTTGATGAACGGATGCTGAAAAATTAAAAGAAAATTTCCAGCTTCTAGTGATGAATTTCGGTCAACAAAGAGGGCTCAAAATGTTTTTAAAAAATGAATTAAAACAAGTGAGGTCATGGAGGATTGAACCATGAAAATAAAGAAATAAAAAGAAATGTGGTGAAAGGGATTCGAATCATGGTATTGGCTGGAAAACGTAACTTAAAAGAAAGTAAGAAATGAGAGGAGTGAGATACAAACCCACCACCTCTCAATCAGATTTAAGGAGGAGATTAAAATAAAAATAAAGAGGAGGCATGTGGGAATCGAACCCACGATTACTTAGTCAGATTAAGGAGGTGAATAAAATAAAAATAAAGGGGGAGGCGTGTGGGAATCGAACCCACGAACTCTTAGGTAGATTTAAGGAGGAGAATAAAAGAAAAATAAAGGGGAGGTCTATGGGAATCGAACCCACGACCTCTTAGGCAGATTTAAGGAGGAGAATAAAGAAAAATAAAGAGGGGTTGTGGGGGTTTCATCCCAGAATCTCATAATAAACTCGAAATAGACAAGCAGAAATAGAAAAAATAATAGTAAAAGGGGTTGTGTGGATTTGATCCCACAACCCCACGGCCAAGTAAGAGGTAATTCAAAGGAGAAAAATAAAGAGGAAATGTTGATGATGGGGCTCGATCTAGGGTCCCAATGTAATGTGGACCAAAATACAATAAACCAAAAAATATAAGTGTTGTTTAAGAGATTCGAAATTGGGTTCCCTTGCCCAAATTCCATATAGAATCATAAGTCATATGCCAATCAAAATCGAGATCTTAGCATAAATACAAGATGCATAAGTCTTGTATAACATAATCTTAGGAAGATATGAATCACTTAAATGAACTATTAATGAAGCCTCATGGCGTGTATGTATAGACCCATAACTCTAACATACGTTTAAAAATAAGTGAACCTAAGATGTATGTAATGAAATGAGGTAACCCTAGAATGGTTAAGTACGAGTGTAATACACACTAAATGGACAAGTGCATTGGCATACGATGAAATGATTATTGTGTAATGAAATGATGAAACCCTAGTAAGGTTAAGTAAGAGTGTGAAACACACAAATGGCCAACTGCATTGGCATATGATTTAATGATCATTCACGTAAAAGGGGGTGAGTAATTATGAAGAGAAAATGTGCTAATGTTGATGAATGTGGTGACAACATGATATGAGGCTAATGTAAAAGATTAGAGCAATCTCAAATGAGCCTAAGTAAATGTTACCAAAATGTACTCACCTATGAGAGTGTAAAGTTAATGAAGAGACCAGTCTCTATGAACACTCTAATGAAAGTACTGAGATTAACACACTTAATACTAATGATGAGATGAGAAATCATCTATTGAGCTTTGATTTCCTCGTACTAGAATCCAACTTCCATGACGTATGATTTGAATGTAATGGAACATTATACTGAGCACCGATAGACTAGCTATAAGCAGTGATGCCCTCTTTCGAGAAGGGCAGAGGTTCACGTAACTCTGATGAGATGACACCGTCCGGCATGCTGGATATGAGCCTCCTTATATCTCCTAGTCTTCGAACCTATACTACCAATATAGGGATCTGGCGGAGTTCAATTCCCATGTATGCTCTCATTTATTGGGTCACTTTGGCTGGTGATTCCACCTCTTTCGGTTTGGGGTTTCATAAAGTTGGATTTCCTGATGGTCAGATGATCTATGTCGGTTAACATTAAAGTTCACAATGAATGAATGAGGTCAGCCTCAAATGATACACATAATGAAACGAATTATACCAAAGGTGTTAGGATAGGATAATCAAGAGGTGAGTTAGATTTAAGTAATGACCTTAGGTCATTCTTGGTTAATGCACAATGAACCTGATGAAAGTCTTAAACTACATCCTAGGTATAGCTGGTGTTTACACTGGCCCATGAATAAAAAGAAATAAAGAACGTATGAATGTACGAAACAGAGTCTATGTTTGCTAAAGCATACTCCCTAGTTGAGGTCCCATACGTTGAGCCCTCATTTTTGGGAAGTCTTAATGTCAAGTCCATGATTCCAAGGTCTCATGGCATACGAAGTAATGATATGAACAACATGTGTTATAGGAATTATGATATGTGTTATGAGTAAGCTGTTGTGTGTTGTGTACAAAATGTATGATGATGCATGTTACTCTCATGGCATAACTTTCCTAATACAAATTTGGAAAGCTCATAAACTTTCCTAATTCAAATTTGGAAAGTTCACTCACTTTCCAAATCTCAATTTATCAAGTCTACTGACTTGACTTTCTATAATCATGTTGTTAGGATAGAGATAATCTTACTCATGAATGTCGTTGGTGTGTTCTTGAATATACCCATACTTAGTACAAGTGTGTACTTATCCTATACATATACAACTCTAAATTTTTAGGTGCAAGCACAGGTGGACGCTAGAGCTACAGGATCAACGCTGCAGTTATCCAAACGTCGAGCGTTCATCCGGACTTAGTAGGCCCTCATGCTTTCGAGGATGCTTGCCCATTTGCATTCTAGATTAGTTGTAGGATTGAGCTAGTGGAGTACGTTCCACTAGCGTTTCTTTCCCATTTTGGTTCAGACATTGTATTGGTGCCATTTTGGCAAGTACATTTTTATCGTTATAATAAACTGTTTCTTTCATTTGATGATCTTAATGTTAGATGGTTGATGGTGAACAATTATATATGTAGTAGAATGTTTAGTAAGCATGTTAAGAAACAAAAATTGTCAATTTTTCCGCTAAAATTAATCTAGATGAAGTAAGAATGACGTATGTAGGCTCGTCTGCGACCTCTGAGAGGTCAACAACGCCTGTCTCGTCTGGGACTAGATTCTGGTCATGACAAAGTTGGTATCAGAGCATTAGGTTAATTTCCGAGGATAGTAAGTTCACATCAACCACATTGAGTAGTTTCTAAGTCATGGTAGTGAAGTGCACCACTATCCTGAATTAGAGACTGCATGATGCGTAGGAAAATTCCCTTCTTCTAATCTTATCGTGCTTTCTCTAATGTTGAATTTATTGGTGTTAAGAGTGTATCTAACATCAACTCTTGAAATTTCCAAAAGATGAATATAAAGAGAAAAGGAGGCGGAGAAATTGGATGAACAGCTACTGGAGTAATTCAGGTTCCTTCCCAGGCTCTAGCTTCTAGAATAGAGATGCTTGTTAACCCAGCTGGGTTGACAGATGGAGAAGTAAGGACAACTTTTGTACAGATGGCCCAAGCTATCACTTTACAAGCTCAAGCTATTGGGTTTGATTGATGTGGAGAAGTCTGAGTTGGCATCCTACCAGCTAAAGGATGTAGGTCAATCCTAGTATAAGGTGTGGCAGGATAGCAGAGCCGTAGGAGGGGGTCCAATTACTTGGGATATTTTCAAGATGGCTTTTCTAAGGCGGTTCTTTCCCAGATAAATTAAGGAGGCTAAGGTTGAGGAATTCATCAACCTTAAGTGGGGCTCGATGTCAGTCAAGGATTACTTCTTGAGGTTTGTAAGACTTTACAGCCCAGGATAAGCCACCTTGTATGAAGTGTGGCATACAGCATGGGGGAAAATGTATAATGGACTCTAACGCTTGTTACAGTTGTGGTAAACCGGGTCACATGATGAAGGATTGTCCTAATAGGAGATGTCAAGAAAAAGGGAAGGAGAGAGTTCAACCTAATGGTCCAAGTGAAGAGGCTCCAAGGAGGCAACGATTCTTCGCACTCAAGTCTAGAGGTACAGGGAAGGCACCAGTGGTGAAGTTTCGGATGCGTAGCCTAAATTAGTCTTTCATGTATTTGACTGTGTATGGTGTTTATGCACTAGTATGAGGTTAATATGTTTGAGTCATCATGTTGTTTGTTGATTTGTATGATTTACGTGTTTACTTATGTTGTATGCTTTGATGAGACTAGTTTAGGAAAGAGTTCCTTAGTCTATACATTCTATAGATGACTTACTTATTGTTAGTAAATATTAGTATCATTCAAAGACGAATGTTCCTAAGGGGAGGATAATGTAACAACCCTAAAAATGGTTATGCTAAGTAATGCTTAACGTGTCTAGAATGCAAACTATTAGACCGGGTTCACACGGATTGATGCGCGTAGAACCAGAGCTCGGAACCCTTTCTACATCCAAGCCAACTAACTTGGGGAGTTAGTTGAGCAAGGAAAAATTGGGTCCAACCATGTAGGGCTCTCGAATACGAAAAATTTACTTGAAAGAGTCTTTAGCAGACTTAAAAAGGAAAATCTTAGGTTTGGAGGGTCTAGGGGTAAAATGCCCTTTTTCCAGGCTAAGGGTAGTATCAAAATTAATCTAAATATATGATTAATTATTTAATTAATAGGGTGGAGGGTCATTTTGGGGAGAGAGGGCAGAAATCGGGCTCCTGAAGTGAAGTCTTGCTCCACCTAGGTTCGAACCTAGGTGGAAGCAATGAATTAATTTTTAATATAAGTTGATAAATTAATGCAATTAATTTATATATTATTTATTATCTAATTTAAAATAAATGGAAATCATATTTTCTAAAAATTAAATAAAACCTTATTTGACTAAATCCTAAACTAGAGTCCTAAGTCTAAGAAAACTCTTCTCTCCCACGCACATCTCTCTCTCGCGCGTCTCTATAACTCTAACTCACGTTTTTCTATGCCAGATAACATACAAAAAAAGTAGGTAAACCAAAGTTTTTCACACTTGAATAACTCACAATGAAAATTATAAACAAACAACTAATCAAACGTGTTAGGCTAATAGAGGGTATTTTGGTCAAGTTGGTGTTGAAGCTCTTGGTTTTGGACGTGTGTTTTGAGGGGTTCTTTGGGCAGCAAGTAGAGATTTGAATGTCAAAAGATATGGGTTCTCTTATCTCTTTGTCCCTTTCCCTAGAGACCCCTTAAGGTTCAGAATATTCATTCCCAAAACTAGGATTGTTCCCTATTGCATGTCCCTGTCACTAGCTCCTATTGAATCATATGTTGGTTATGTTTGTTTGTATAAAACTAGGGATGAAATTTGTTTTCGCGATGATTATGTGTTTATATGTATGTTTGGAATTATGTGACTTACCTTGATGTTTCTGAAAATGTAACTACGTGTGTATGTGTATGTTGTCGTGGCTATTGTTCATGGTTAAGACTTGAAATAGCTTGATAGTTCTTTATATTTCATGTACACATATTGATGTAAATGTGATGTTCATATGAGTTAAAATATGGATAATTTGAGGGACAATTTCTTCGCTAAATGAATAAATGAAGATGCTCCTAAAATGTTCTAAATGCACTACGAAATTCCCATAAGAACTAAGGTGTAACTTGATGAACGGATGCTGAAAAATAAAAAGAAAATTTCCATATTCTAGTGATGAATTTCGGTCAACAAAGAGGGTTCAAAATGTTCTAAGAAATAAATTAAAACAAGAGAGGTCATGGAGGATTTAACCATGAAAATAAAGAAATAAAAAAAATGTGGTGAAAGGGATTCGAACAATGGTATTGGCTGGAAAATGTAACTTAAAAGAAAAAAGTAAGAAATGAGAGGAGTGAGATACAAACCCACCACCTCTCAATCAGATTTAAGGAGGAGAATAAAAGAAAAATAAAGGGGAGGCGTGTGGGAATCGAACCCATGGCCTCTTAGGCATATTAAGAAGGAGAATAAAAGAAAACTAATGGGGGAGGCGTGTGGGAATCGAACCCACGACCTCTTAGGCAGATTAAAGAGGTGAATAAAAGAATAATAAAGGGGGAGGCGTGTGGGAATCGAACCCACGACCTCTTAGGCAGATTTAGGACCTAAAATTAACCTAGATGAAGTAAGAATGACGTATATACACTTGTCTGCGACCTCTAAGTGGTCAACGACGCCGGTCTCGTCTGGGGTCTAGATTCTGGTCGTGACAAAGGTGAGGTTGTGATTAAAAAAATAGGTCTATTATAGGCTTAACAGATTTTGATCAAAAAGAGATGAAGCTTTCTTTTGGTTAACTTTATTTTTTTCTAGATGTTTGCTAATTCGAACAAGGGCCTATTATCCTTTCATAGTC
This sequence comes from Solanum chmielewskii, assembly GCA_027704785.1. Lineage (NCBI taxonomy): Eukaryota > Viridiplantae > Streptophyta > Magnoliopsida > Solanales > Solanaceae > Solanum > Solanum chmielewskii. Next base: position 16,974,291 of record JAKWIX010000320.1, on the reverse strand, counting down.
TTCTAACACAGATTCCTATTGCAGGACTAATTAGGAAAGTTCTTACTAGATACCAACTGTTGAACACTCCAAACTCTTCACACTCTCTTGACACCTCATCAGACTATCGATTGTCAGATTTTCCAGTTTAGGTGTTAGTTGAGGGTCATACAGTGGGTGTCTATCTATGTCATGCTTAGAGCCAACACATTCAACTCATTTTCACCTAGTCATGCAAGCACTTTCTAGGACGGGATATCATTTGATTTAAGACATCATGCTTCATGCTTCATACTTTTATACTTTGTACAAATAACGACATGCCAATTCAACAAAAAATTAACTAATCTCTTGGGGAAAAAGAACCAGGCAAGAAAACCCCAAGAGAGGATTGTGAGTTGGGATACACAAACTTCACCCTAACACTCACTTTCCATTTACCCCACCCCCAACAAAAAGAGCATGTCATCGTCCCCTATGCATAATAGACATAAGTATAAGGTGGTAGGTGAAGCAAACTTGAGGTGCATAGTGCCGATGATCTCAAACAACTGGTGGTTCTGGTTTCTTGGAACCTGCAACATCAGTGCTTGGGTCACCCTCAGTGGTGACCACATCAATATCCACACCATCAGTGGTGCTCCTCTCACTGGACATTTATATGGAACTAGACGCCCCATCAACCATCTCTCTACCCTAATCTGGCTGGCCTCCTCATATATGAAAGACGCCCTCCTAGCAGCCTCGAGGTATCTCCTCTCTTTATTTCTTGCATGGGCATCATATCCTGCCTCAGTAGTGCGTGTAGAACGGTGCCTCTTGGCTCGACCACGTGGCTCAGGCTGCAGCTCATTAGAAGGCTTGAATAAAGCATCAACCATCGTATCCTCTGCTAGCTCTATAGGCATAGTTCCCAGCTCAGTCCCCCTCATCTCTAGAATGGCGTCCATATTCGCTCGCAAACTAGCCACCGCATCCTGAAATGTAGTGAGGTTTATGGTCAGGGCTTATCGTGCTAACACCCGCAGCTTGAAGGCATCAAGGTGCTGATAAACTGCCCAAATTTTTTGCTTAGTATGCTGGGCCACCCTCTTCTCTATTCTGTCCTCAGCCTCACAAATGGATTTTTGCATCCAAGGTTGTATGTGGTGAAGTAGGGTGTCCATCTAGGCCCCTAATATCTGGACTCATGCTAAGGGGACTAGTACTGCAGAAGGCGGTGTGGATCGGGATGAGCTAGGGGCCCTGCTAGCAGCATGAGTGGAGTCACTTGGTGTGGTGTCAACAGGCTCAGATGTAGCAGGATCAGCCCCTTGGGCTAACTCCACTGTCTCCATCAATTCTCACTCAATAGGGGCAACTCAATCTTGGTCCCTCTCCATGGCACCGCTACATTGGTTTCATCCCTGATGAGACCTATATTGACTATCCCCACCGGGTGACGTAGTGTTTAATAATGCCAAATGAGTACCCCAGCCTTCCTACAAAGATAGAAGATCAAACAAGCACAGGGGTATGTATCACGAATATCAGTATCCGAGCGTAGTCTATCTCCAACTCTGCTACCATGGCTGTTATCAACACTGATCTATCCCAGGTAAGGACATTATTAGCATTCATGGACAATAGTAGGTAACGGACCAAAAAACAGAAAAACTTTTCCCTAAAAGTGAGGGATGCCTTCTTGATTATCCCCCGGGATCTAAAATTGGGTTAACCCTCGCCCCATCGACTGCCAAATGTTGATAAGCCATCTCTTGGTTGACTCCTTTCATTCTATATTCCTCTAAAATGAGCTATGCTTCACCATCTCCCACTTGTAGTCGAATTATGGAGTACTAAGAGACCACTGAGTTCCAATGGTAGGGCCGTATAAAAAATGGTGGATAGTGTCCCTGTAAATATCAACCTGGCAGCCCTATACTAGTAGAGAGGTGAATAGGTGTTGTTTGGCAAGTCTAGCCTACCTATCTGTTGAGACTCTGAGAGTAGCCACATAGGAAGCGTAGATCTTCCTGACTACCTCCTCATTGTAGGATCCCAAACTTTGAGCCATCCACTTGAATTTGTGCAGGTTGAATAATCTATGCACCTTTGGGACTGTGTACAAACTTCCCGTAAGAACTCGACGCTTGACTGTCACCAACTAGGTCATCACCCCTTTTTCATTCAACAGTTTTTCGTCTTTGTACTCTTAGTGCTAATCATCGACACACCACCGTCTGGGTGCAGTCTCTAAGCTATCAGCCTCATCAGACGAGGCTTGGTGGTCGTGAATCTCCGACCTAGTGTCTCCCTAGAAGGAATAACCTGAGGCAGTGGACGCATTAGACCTTAGAGATCAGGCCGATCCTGATGCAGAACTAGATTCAGAGCCTGATGCTCCTTCAGAACTAAAGGCCTCCCCAGTCGGTGATATGGTCAATGTGTGCTCCTCAATAGACTGAGAGGCAGTCACTACGCTGTGAACCACCTTTTAGGAGGTTCCCCTAGTGACTCATAAAGCTGGTGTTAGGGTAGTGGTACCCGGAGAGACATAGGCAGGATCTTGTTCATTCATCGAGTCTTCAAGCATCTGACATGATAGGGCAAGTGACTTGGATTTGCCCCATTGACAAACATGACATCCTTCCATGGAGCCATGCGTACCTGTAAACCAGTTATTAGTCTCAACAAAGCATTGCTACTAACTAGAAAAACAGAGAGAAGAAAGGAAAAGAAATCACAACACAGTTAAGTTCTGCAACTTGAGGTCGACAAGCATTATCGACGGTCCTTCGAGAGGTCCGTCGTCTTACACTTAGAATTATTCAAATTATTCAAAAAGTACAGACCTCTCAAATCAAAACGACGGATATGCATAATGGGCCTTCGATCAATCAACGGACCGTAGTCCACTTCTGTCGCCTAACACTTACAATATTTTTAGAAATCAGAGAAAATAGGTTCTTTGAAGGAAATGAGAGACGTGCAGAAGAAGAGTTTGTTGATCAATCGAAGGATCGTAGTTCACTTCCGTCGTTTCCAACTTAAACAATTTTAGAGTTATCTAATCGACAGACCCCATTGACGGTCCGTCGACGGGGTCTCATACTTTTGTCCTGAGACAGACTTCAGGCCATTTTGCAATGTCTAAGTTACGGACCACCTTATACCCACTCAAGTTTAGACATAACATTTAACACCTAAAATACAATTATGTCATTCCTAGAGTTTTGTTTTCAAATAAATTTGGCCACAGTACAAAACCCTAAGTTGGAATTAGGCAAAAACTACAACAATACCCATTATTTAGACAGGTTATAAGGCACCACAACCACATTCTTTCATTCTGAGGGATGAAGAACGTAATACACATTTTATAAGCATGCTATTATCAATTAATTTAGTCCCTCGGTCAAGACCCACATCTGAATTTTTGTCAAACACTATGAATGAGAATTCAAAGTGTAAAGGAAATCGGAATACCTTAATTTCAGAGTGGTGTGCTTGTGAGATGAACTTCCAATAGTAGCCTATGTGCCCGAACTTGATCACCGGCCAAAGAACAACGGAGAGACAAGAGAATTTGGGAAGAGAGAGTTTGGGGAATTTGAGGGATTTTGATTAGGGAGTGAAATGAAATATGGGGGGTGATGGATTGTGATAAAGGAAAGAAATAAAGAGAGAAAACAGTTTTGAAAGGGAATTTTAGAAGAATTTGAAGGTGGGAATGAATGAGAACCGTTATGTCATTTAATATTACTGCTAGGTGGGATCGAGTCACTGGCAGTTAGGACGTACAAAAACCTGTCGACGCTCCGTAGGTTAGTCGACGGACCGTTGACTGGGAACGTCATTTGCATATAGACTTAGAAAACTTAAGAGACATACCTGGGATCTACGGACACCATAAACGGTCCGTCGATTGAAAGACGGCCCATCGATGGGGTCCGTAGACCTATGCACCTGACCATTTCCTACAGATTTTTGTTTTGGTCCCTGCACATGTAACACCCATTAGGCCATTTTTTTGTGTTTTTCTGGACCCTTTTGAGACACATACCCTACACTAATCTCTAGCCAACACTGAGCATACAAGAAATAATGAGATAAGATAATAAACAAAACGAAATAACAAAAAATGACTATTCATATAAAAAAAACTATCGTTGGCTAGAGGGTACACCTTGGGTTGCCTCCCAAAAAGCATTTGATTTAACATCGCTGCACGACGGAGGCTCCTTGATTACTCAGGCTTTGTCAAGGTGATAGGCCTCAACCACTTCATGGACACTCTTCGCATGCCCTAGGTAGATTTTAATCCTTTGCCCATTGACTATGAACTTTGCGCCCTCCTTATTCTCCAACTATACCACACCATGTGATCACTTTAGTGATGAGGAATGGCCCTATCCACTTGGGCTTGAGTTTGCCTGGAAACAAGTGTAGCCTAAAGTTTATTAGAAGCACCAACTCACCAACTGCAAATTCTCGCTTTTCAATCCTTTGGTCTTGATACTTCTTCATCTTCTCTTGGTAGATGGATGAACTTTCAAAGATGTTGAGACTAAACTCATCAAGCTCATTCAACCCATTTAGTCTTTGTTTCGCGGCTTCATTCCAATCCATCTTCAGTTTCATCATTGCCCACATGGATTTGTGATATAACTCGTTCGACAAGTGACAAGCCTTTCCATGTAAATGTTGGTACAGAGACATACCTATGGGAGTCTTGTATGCAGTCCGATAGGTTCAAAGAGAATCATCAAGCCTCCTTGACCAATCCGTTCTATTAGCATTCACCATTTTCACCAAAATTTACTTGATCTCTCAATTGGACACCTCAACTTGCCCGCTAGTCTGTGGATGATCAAGAGTGGCCACATTATGGTGAACCTCATATTTCTCCAATATCCCTTTGAACAAATTGTTATAAAAGTGAGAGACACCATCGCTAATACTGGCCCTGGGTGTGACAATTCTGGAGAAGATATTCTTTTTCAAGAACGCAGTGACACTCTTTCCTTCATTGTTAGGAAGCGCTATTGCTTCCACCCATTCTGACACATAGTCGACCACCACAAGTTTATACTTCATCCTATGAGAATTCACAAAGGGTACAATAAAATCAATGCCCCATACATCAAATAACTCAACACTAGAATAGAATTTAAGGGGAGTTCATGTCTCCTTAAAATTCCTCCATCTCGTTGGCACCGATCACATGACTTGGAAAAATCGAGAGCACCTTAGTGGATGGTTGGCCAATAGTACCCATACAGCAAGATCTTATGCGCAGTTCAAATACAACTATGGTGCCCACCCATAGGCGAGGAGTGACATGCCTCCAAAACACTCAACATCTCAACCTCCGATACACAATGACGAATAATCCCATCAGCAAAACTCCGGTATAAATAAGGCTCATCCCAAAAGAAATTTTTGACATCATGCATGAACTTTTTCCTCTAGTGGAAGGATAAATTCGACACAACTACATCACTTGCTAGATAGTCCACAAAGTCTACAAACCATGGGATCAAATCCTCGAAGATGCCAATACATGTTCATCTAGGAATGCATCATCGATTTCAGCCTTTTAACCCAATTCACGTGTAGATTCATCTTCCGATCTAGACAAATTGTCGACCACTTTATTCTTTGTCCCCATTCTATCTTTCACCTCGAAATCGAATTCTTGCAGCAATAATACCCATCTAATCAACCTTGGATTTGCATCCTTCTTTTCCATCAAGTACCTCAAAGTGGAGTAATCTATGTGCACTATAACCTTTCTACCAAAAAAATAGGATTGAAATTTTTTAAGTGCAAACAACACCGCAAGAAGCTCTTGTTCAGTTACCGTGTAGTTCTTCTGAGCATCATTTAGGGCCTTACTCGCATAGTAAATGGGGTGAAGGATTTTATCCTTTCTCTGACCCAATAAGTGCAACCCCACTAAAATCATACATTACCTCAAATGGCTCAGTCCGATTTAGTGAATTATAATGGGCATGGACACCAACTTCTCCTTCAACTCTCCAAATGCCTTCAACCAAGATTCATCAAAATAGAACTTACATTCCTTCTAGAGTAGTTTGCACAAAGGATGTGAAATTTTTATAAAATCCTTGATAAACCTTCGGTAAAAGCCCACTTATGCAAGAAAACTTCTCACACCTTTTACTAAGATGGGTGGAGGAAGCCTCTCTATCACCTCCACTTTAGCACGATCGACATCCATCCCCTTTTATGATATGTGATGGCCCAATACTATACCTTCTTTCACCATAAAGTGACATTTTTTCCAATTAAAAACTAGATTACAATCTTCACACCTTTTGAGCACCTAAGCCAAATTGCTCAAACATAGATCAAAGGAGTCTCCAACCACATAGAAAACATCCATGAACCCCTCAATAGTGTCCTCCACCATATCTGAGAATATCAGCAGCATACATCGCGGGGAAGTTGTCGGGCATTACATAACCCAAACGGCATCCATTTGAATGCAAACGTACCATAAGGGCAAGTGGAATTGGTCCTTTCTTGATCTACAGGGGCAATAGAGATTTGGTTGTAGCCTGAATATCCATCAAGAAAGAAATACCATCATTTGCTTACGAGTCTGTCTAACATTTGATCCATAAAAGGCATAGGGAAATAGTCCTTTTTAGTCCAAGCATTCAACTTCCGGTAATCCATACAAACTCCCCATCTGGTCACTGGCCGCATTGGAACAAGATTGTTCCTCTCATTAGGTACCACTGTCATCCCACCCTTTTTAGGCACGCACTGAACAGGGCATACCCAACTACTATCTGCAATAGGATAAATGACTTCGGCATCCAACTACTAGATGATCTAATTTTTCACTACCTCCTTCATAGGTGGATTCAACCTTCTTTGGTTCTCAATACTTGGTTTGTGATCAGGCATGAGTTGGATATTTTTTGAACAAATACCGGGAGGAATCCCAATAATGTCTGTAATAGCCAATCAATGGCTCGTTTGAACCTCTTCAAAACCTCCACTAAACTCTCTACTTGTTTCCCATTCAAATATGTTACAATTATCACCGCAAAGTGTTCTCTTTACCCAAGAACACATAACTCAGATGAGGTGTAGAACCTTAAGCTCTAATTTTGGAGCCTCCTCAATAGATGGTTTCATGGATGGAGACTCGTGATACTTCATATCTAACTCCAATTTCTTTGGTTTTGATTGATATTCATGTCGTTAAAGTACAGCCACTAAAGACTCATAATCTTCAATACCATCACTCTCCAAATTCATGACATTGCCGCTAGTGCCTAGACGGCTAGTCACTCTTTAATTTCCTCAAATATACTCTCAACCGTGTAGGATATAGCAGATACCGTTTGGAGCTCACCACTTTGCTTCATGGACCTACATATGTTGAAATTTGCTTCTTAATTGTTCAATCTAAACTTTATCTACCCTTTTTCCATATCAACCAATGCATGCCCGGTGGCAAGGAATGACCTCTCTAGAATAATGGGAACCTCAAAATCAACCTCACAGTCAAGAATCACAAAATAAGCGGGATATATAAATGACTCCACTTTCACAAGCATATCATCGAGTATACCAATAGGCCTCTTTTCTGTTCGATCGGCCATCAGTAACCGCATCGTAGTAGGCTTTAGGTCACCCAAGCCTAACTTTTTATAAATTGAAAGAGGCACAAGGTTTATTCTTGCACTAAGATCACATAGTGATTTAGCAAAGTGTAGCAACCCGATTGTACATGGAATGGTGAAAGCGTTAGAATCTTCCTTTTTCTGCATAAGAGACCTTGTAGAAATAGATTTACATGATGTATTCTGTCATCATCCTCAAAACTCACCGATCTCTTTTTTGTCACCATATCCTTCATAAACTTAGCATAACCAGGCATTTTCTTCCAAAGCTTCTATCAAAGGGTCATTGATGGAAAGTTGTTTCAACATAGTGATAAATCATCTGTATTTGCCATCCTCGGTCTTCTTCACTAATCTCTGAGGGAATTGTGGTGGAGATCTAGGAATGGGGACCACTTTCTGATACACCTCTACTTCTTTCACCGTGTTTTCCACCAACTCTCTACTAGTTTTACAACCTTTTTGTCTTTTCTCATATCATCTTCTACCACAGACGGTATAGGTGGATCAATGGTTTGCTTACCCCCTCGAGTAGTGAACGCTATGCAATGCCTGTCATTTTTTAGATTCTAGATAGTGTTGCTAGGAAGAGTGCAGGGTTGGCGTGGATTTACAGTAGTGGACAATTGAGTAATCTGTAACTAAAGATGCTTCATCAAAACTGTATGTGCATCCATCTTTTGCGAAATGTTAGCTAAATCACCTCTTATATCCTTGGCATGCTCGTCACTAGTATCAAATCTCCTCATCATCTTTTGTAGCATATCTTCAACTCGCGCCATACTACCTCTGCCGTCCCTAGGAGCAAATTTAGGATTTTGTGGGAGAATATAGGGCCCACTCAGATCATTCCTATTACCATATTTACCCCAGTTGAAGTTTTTGTCGTGGTTGTAGTTCTCTATCAAACATATTTACCCTCTTGGTTGTAGTTACCATAGTTCTGACCTTGGCTCCAATGCTCTTGATTGGAGCCTTGGGCATTCGGTCAAATAAAACCCGTCTGCTCATTCACTACATAGGAATCTTGTTAAGTAGCTCATCGCATTTACCTTCTCTGTACCTCCGCTCATATATTTTAAAACCAACCCTATCTCAGTTCTCATTTGTACCGACTCTTCACATATCTCATCTCCTATTGGGTTATTTGTAGTTTGTACTGCAAAGGGGTTTCTCCGAGTGTCTGATTTTTAGTTATCCAAGCCTTGTTGATGCGAGATATATTCTCCAACTTCTCTACGATCTCTGCATATGTGCACTATCTGTGAGAACCCCCCGCAATAGTGTCGAGCACTGCTTTATTGTTATCATCTTGACCCTGATATAAGTACTCTTTCAAAGACTCATCATCAATGTGGTGGTTTGGGATTCCTCTCACAAATGCATTAAATCTAACCCCAAGAGCTACTCACCGACTCCCCAACTTCTTGGACACTGGGTAATACTTTTCTAAGAACGTATCTCTCAACTGATCCCAAGTATAAATGGAGTTGTAAGGAAGAACAGTAAACCATATGGCGGCATCTTCTATCAGTGATAGAGGAAACACTCGCATCTAGATGACATTCATATCCAAGTCTGGCCTACCCACACAACTCTTACACACAAATCTCAGTTAGGATATGTGATCATGAGGGTCCTTTGATGGCAGTCCCGAGAATAAACCCCTCACGCTGAGCATCTTCATCAAACTACTCATCAGCAATAATGTGTGATCAGGTGGAAAAAGAGGTAGGACAAGGGGTCCATCAGAGTCAGCAATGTTAACGTGGTGTTGGGGACTGCATCCTCAAAGCATTATCCAATTGATTTTCAACCTGAACTTGATTTTGTGCCTCAACTGGTAATAGGGGTTGATGGATTTCCCCATCACCTAGATTGGCTGGGTTCTGTTAATTTTCCATCCTTCGCAATGTACGGTTAAGTTCAGGATCGAATGGAATGAGTGGTTATCCTCAAATTCGTGTACTTGGCATACACTAGAGCTAGACCTAAAAGAGACAAAAACCAAAAGAAGAAGTAAAATCAGGAAATTATTGACTAAATTCCAATAATGTATTTAAAGTTAATCTAAAACCCAAAATCCCCTACAGTGGCACCAAAATTTGATACACTCAAATTACACCTCCCTAAAGAAGAATAGGCGGTCGTAATCAAGTAGAGAACCCAATTAGTAGGTTGGGTTCAATCCTACGAGAAAAATGGTTAAGACTTAACTTCAATGTACAATTATGTCTATTGACCCAAGGTTTTTCCGAAAACAAGTAATTAAAGGGGGGAAGAGGTTTGTGAAACAAGTTTATTTAACACTTCTAAGTTAACAAGTAAGCAAAAATAAAAATTGAGTTTTTATCAAGTTGTGATACTAACTAGAATATATGTGTTCCTCATAGGTTCATAACGTCGTATTCCTAGCAATAGCAATTCTTCCCTAGTGTTTTGCATGAAAAGTGGTAAGTTATGTATCTCTAAATCCTTGGTATGGCATCTAGAAAGTTTCACCCCACACCTTGATCCAGCTACCTGTGTATAATTTAATAACCCTTACTGTTACCTCATATTATACATCATAATCGATGTATGACTTAGTTATTACTTTGCACCAATCGACACTAGCCTATCAGATAGTATCCCACTAAATCAATGTTGATAATTCTTTTCCTATTACTACCTCCTTGGTCTGACAAGTAGCAACAAGGCTAGTTCTAATGTGTGCACTCGTTAAAAAGACTTCTAAATGAAATAATTATCAATACATGCAAGAACCTATTTGAGAATTACTTATTTGGTAGGTCTACTTTGCTAATTACGCATGGTTCCCACAATCCTAGTTGTGGATTTAGTTACCCATGCAAGAAAGATCAAAATTAATAGCTTTTAAAGAAGAAATCATGAACCTACTACAATAATAAGTGTAAACCTAGAAAATCAACTTGAAATTACAAGATCAAACTTCAAACCAATTTCGGGAATTGATTGATTGCTAAATTTTGTAAAAACCAATCTCCAAACAAAAGTAGAACAATACTACTAATGTCTAACCCCCAAAATGAGGTTCTAATGCCCTATTTATAGAAAACATTATCCTAAATCAAAAGGAACTGAAACAAGGAAAGTTTGCTCAGTTCACGCGGCTTCAATCTACGGACCATCTGACGGATCGTCGATCAATAGATGGTTCGTAGACTCCTTTTGTTGTTCAAGACTTAGAATAATCTCTCTCCTCAGATGGCACCTTCTACAAATCACGTGACGAACCAACAATACGGTCCATCGGTGCCTTCCATCACTCCATCCTTAGAATTTTTCCAACTTCGGGTACTAGAACCTTCTCTTATCAAAACAACGATTGTGCAGTACGGTCCATAGATTGATCAACAGACCGTCGTTCCATTTTGTGGTTCCACACTTAGTCATATTTCCCGAGTGGTATCCAAGGTCCTAAAATTGTCATCTTCAGTTCCCAACTACGGTCTGTCGATCAAACGACGGACCATCGATTGCCTCGTAAGTCTTGTTCTGCACTTTTTTCAATAGTTTTCTCATCTTGCCGCCTGATTATCTTTCCCGTAAAACAAACACAAATGCATGCTAAAAATACTACAAAAAGGCTCTGGGCACATAGAACTATTAAGCAAAATTCAATGAAATCACCATGAAACCACGGTACATCAGCAACCCCTAATAAGACTCAAGACTTTTCAAGATCACTTTAAACATGACCTGTAAGACCCCCAAAATGAATTAAGGTTTCTGGAGCCTCACATGTGGTTTATAAGCTTGTTAACATTTTCATTAAGTTTTTTAAAGCATGTATGATCAATTTGAAGTCATTTGGAAGTCAAACGTCCAAAAAAGTCCAAGACATTTGAAAGTTAGCCCTTGGACGTACTTGAGTGTGGCTAGCATGTTTTGATGTGTTGCGAGTGTTTTTTGATGCTCAAAATGGGTTGGAAGGTCTTTGACATTTTAAAGAGTGTATTTACGTTGGAAACGTCCGGGCACGACTCCTCAAGGGACCTACAAAAAGGTCCTCAAGGAGGACCCCAAACACTGCCTAGGCACTTCCTTGGCAGTGTCAAACGACGGCCAAGAATGACCCCCATCAAAGAACATATGCTTCGTCAATGGGCAGGAGTCGTCCCACACTTATCTTGGGAGATGAAGCCCCAAAATGACAAACTTCAGACCCAAATGATGATTTCCACTTTGTCCTATCGATGGGTCTACTAGTCGTCGATGCAGCCTACAACAAGTTGCCAAACGCACTGTTTAATTAAGGGGTGAATGGGAAAATTCACCCCACGTCCTAAACTGACCCTAGGCGGTTTATGTTACTATTTTTGGGTATACTAATTTAGTTAAAAATATCAAAACCCCAAACCTAATTCATATTTCAAAATTAGACTTTCCTCTCCAAAAGAAACCTCTCTAGAAACCTCCATTGGAGCTGAAGCTCAAGAACAGTTTGGAGTTTAGGGATTCTTAATGAAGATTTCGTGGTTCTCTCCTACAATAAGGTACGGTGATCCCTCATCTTTAGATAATCTTCCATATAAAGATCTTTTTCCAATGTTTTCAATGAAAGTTCATGATCAACTTGCTTATCTTTCAATCTCGCAACGTGATTTTCAATCCAATTGCATGATGAACCCATGTTCCCTCCAATTCTCAAATTAGCCTATGTTATGGGCATTATGATCATGATTATGTGTTAATTGAATTGCGATTCTATTATGTTGAATTAGCTTTTAATACTGTTTTATACTTAAATTTATGTTTAATTCTTGATGAGTGATCCATGTGGATCAAGGCTTGGATAGTTGTTAAGGATTGACCTATGTTCTTCTGTCTTCTATTGATAGTTAATGTAGAGCACTTGGTATGATCTCGATTACATGGAAATTGAAGTATGATTTCGTTTAGGTTATGATATATTTAGATACTTCCCTATATTTGTAATATTGATGGACTGTGAGTATTGATCATTGATGATCAAAGCAAGGAGATTTGGTAAGATTTCTCTATTCATCTACTTTTCAATAGAATTGTTAGATTATTGGTCGTGCATGGCATTGTGTGGTATGGTCCACTTATGGTGGCGGTGTTTACTTATTTTTAATGTATATGTGATGTGATCATGACTTGAAGGCAATTGTATTATGAATGTTGTGGTGATGATGATCACCCAATGTGAAGTCTCATGCCTAGTTTCCATTCTAGCTATGATCTAGGTTGTGTTACTAATGTTATAAGCATGTGAATGACTATTTTAGGGTTAGGTATAGGTGCTTCCTTTGATTATGTGATAGTGGTAAATGATCCTAACCTATGTACCCCTATATGAATGTGTGATTAGCTAAGGTTAGGAGTCTTGAATGTAATGTGAAGTCATTCTTATCTCCTATGCTACTACGTGTTGTGTGGTCTATGCTTGAATTTGCATTGTGGTCTTAAGAGGGTGGCTTCCTCAATATGTTGTTTATATCCATTGTGTGATCTTGTTGATCAAAGTACACACACTTACACCTCATGCATGGTTACAAGTAGCATAGGTTCATAGTGTCTAATGAAAGGGTATTCTCATATGCACTAACGTCTACTACTATGCATGTAAAGTATATGTCCATGAAATATGATATGTATCCCTTAACTAGGATGACTTGAAAGGTGTAGTAGTATGTACAAGGGTATGGGCCCTTGTTTATGCATTGCACATGTGTGCCTTGATAGGATAATTCCTATATTTTGTGATCAATGTACATGATTATGAATGCATGATTAAGATATGAATATGTCTTATATGATATAATGAAGTATGAATATGCATAATGTCTAAATGTGTTTGTATGAAAGGATTGCTCATATAGTTACACCTATACTCTTATGCATGAACGAACTACAAGTATGAACATGTATGGCCTAAGGGTGTTTATGTGAAAAAATTGCTTACATACATGTATAAACACACATGAAGTATGTATATGATGATCTATTCAATAGAGGGGCTTTTGAAAGGTGTTCTCAATGGTATACTAAACTAGATGGTGCTTGAAGATGTTATGTCCATATGAAAGGGTTTCTCACATGATTTAGGTTGATGAACTCTCATCTATGACCTATGAGCTAAGCATATGAGGACTCAATTTCCTAAAGCCTAATTTTATAAAGTAATGTTAATAAAGGCTTTTCAATAAAGGGAACTTAGCTTAGCACTGAGTGAACTTAGATGAAGGGTGTCCCTTCCCAATGTGGGAAGACTTGTTCACCATAGTTCTCACGAGGTGGATAAATATAATGCCTCACTAAGCATAAAGAGGGTTTCTATATATGCCTCCAAGCTCTATAAACTATGCTTTCCCCATAGGATCTAGCAAGTGATATCACCTAATATGCTAGCATGATATTAATGTTCTACTTTGGCAAAGTAGAGCACCTTTCCTTGGTGTAAGGTTCTACAACACCAAATTCCATGTTTAGCACCCATGGTCTTAGTGTCGGTTAAGGCTATAATTTCCTCAAAGTAAAATTGACATGTAAGTAAAGTAAGGACCCTAACTAAGATAACCTAAGAGAAGTTGCTTAGTATAGGTGGGGGAATGGGACTTCACCTATGAATTGCACAAGTAGCTCTTGAAGGGAGTTCTAGAAAGGCGTTCTAATGTATATGATTATGTTTATATCCTTAGCATGGCATTGTAGTGTTGTTTACTTGTTGTGATGATATTCATGGTATGATTCGATATGATGTGTCCTTACCTTATATACATAGTATGGGTCTTATTGACTATATGATGAAGTCTTACTTGGAATTTATGAAGTTTCTATACTTTTCTTGTTGATGTGTGAAGTAAATGGTATGCTTGTGGTATCTTTATGATTTTACTAAGTATGTGTGAGGTTATGGGTCTGCACATGTACATTGCACTAGTAGGCATAGATTGGGATTATAAGTAATGTCTTAAGATGTCTTATGAAGTGAAGTCCAAGTACGTATTGTTGACTAATGTCTCTTATGATGTTATTGGAAGTATTGACTTGTATGTTGTCTTTGAATAAGTACTATATGAAGTTCATGCATTATGTTGAGTTATATGTGAAACTTATATGGTTATGATATGCTAAGCCCCTATGTAAATGTATATATATTTGGTGAATAATGAAGGTTATATGCATGTTTGCCTAGTGTCCTTAAAGTGATGTTTGAGTGTGAATAGTGTAATGGGACATTATCTATAGATTGCACCAAGTATCACTAAAGGGTTACTTGGGGAGTTAAGGAATTAAGAAGAAAGAGAGTTTACTGTAAAAAGTGAAATAAACTTACTATAAATAAAATGAGGTTACTATAATGTGTTTCCAATTGTGTCTTAAATGCAATGTATGGTTTTATGAAATGTTGTGACTATTGTATATGCCTAAATGAAGTATATGAATTGTATAATGCTTATGATATCAAAGTTTTAGGAAGTTTTCACAGAAAGGCATGATGCATGGTTTCAAAGTAAAATTTCCCTTTTCAATGCATGTTTTTTCATGGTTGCCATACTTAGTGCATTCTTGTACTAACACTATTCTTCTTTACCTTTTTACACAAAGTGTAGGTTATGGATTCTTAAAGGATGTATCTATGGTGAAGGGCTTGATATGTGTTTCCCAAAATCAAAGAAAGGAATCCTTAAGATTCAAGGATGTCCTAGTCAAGTCTATGTTAAAGTCATGTAATAGTTTAGTTATGTATTATGCTATAAGGTCTTGTCCTTAATGTACTCTAATGATGTTGAGTCTAAGATGGCAAAGAGAGTTAGAGGCTAACTATGTACTTCTGATATTTTATATATAATGGAAGTGATGTTCTAGCATATGATGTGCTATGAAAGTTTTAAATTTTTGATAAATTTACCTATGATAATGCGATGAATGATAATTATGGGCTTGTATAAGACCTCCAAGATGTCAAGTACGCCATGTTACTTATAGAGGATGCTCCCTGATCGTGACAAGACCCATAGCATTTCCGCCATCCCAATACATAAAAATCCAGCTCAAAATACAGTGGAATGGGATTTTACCAACTACACATGAAATATCGAGTAATAATCAACATTAAATGCTATCCCATCAATTTTGAGACTTAACAAAGATTTGTCACTATTAACCATTATCTAAATGAGTGTAACTTTCGATAAGATAATTGCAGGGCACGATTACTAACCTTTGGTGCTGAATTTTACTGTAATGGTATGCTCGGCAGCAATGCAATCTGAATTCGATCACAACCGGACACTTAAAATTCTATAGAGTGCAAGAAATAAAACAATTAGAGTGCAAGTGTGAGTTTGTGAAAGGGACAAAGTGAAAGGAAAGATTTGAAGTAGGAATTTTAAACCTGGTGCCTATGACCTTCCGTCTTCTACTTATTTGGCGATATTAACTTCTCTCTCTCAATAAATCGGAAAAGTACCCAATATCTATTTTGTCACCAAATATAAAGGATTCCAGTCTTTTGCGGAAGTTGCATCGGCAATCATTATCGAGATCACCCAATCAGTTGGAGAATCGCCAATAAAATTATCACTCCACCGAGTTTTACATGCTCAACCTTTTAGGTGCATAGAGTGAAACAATGTGAAATTATTAATCACCTCGAAACTGTAGGTGTTCCACCAAAGAGACTTGTTCGCTGTCACTTTGCATATTTTCAAGCACTTTTTGTTCCTGAACTTGTACAACCCAACAAACTTATTTTATCAAGATATCAAAAATAAAGCAAGTAAATAATTTGTAACATCTCGTAACTTGAAATAGCTATGAATAAG
This sequence comes from Solanum chmielewskii, assembly GCA_027704785.1. Classification (NCBI taxonomy): domain Eukaryota; kingdom Viridiplantae; phylum Streptophyta; class Magnoliopsida; order Solanales; family Solanaceae; genus Solanum; species Solanum chmielewskii. Next base: position 16,957,847 of record JAKWIX010000320.1, on the reverse strand, counting down.
CTAAAAATCTAATAATAATCACTTTTGTAAAGAAAGTGGAAAATCAGGAAAATTTGCTAAGCTAAGAAAATGTGTTTTTGGTCATTTTCAAATGGTCATAACTTCTAGCTCAGGATAAGTTAGAGTCAATTCGTGACATGATTATAAATCCCTTGGAAAGATCTTTACAACGTCGTCAAGTTTGTGAACTTTTTATATCGCATGAGGTAAATATGCCTATCGAAAGTTGGGCTGCTAAACTGAGGAAAGTCAAATTCTCGATTCAAGGAAGGGCAAACTCGTCTTTTCACCCATTTATTTGCTATTTCATTTGAGGGATTTATTTGGGGTAAAAATAAGTTTTAGTTCAGATTAGAAAAGATTTTTTACACTTAGGGCTTGGAGAAAAGAAAAGAGAATGCGTAAAAGGAAGAAAGATCAAGGTTTCGCCAAGAAGGCCAAAGAATTGCGAGTGCAATTCATTGGGGGTAATCCCTATTAAGTATGTGAGATCTTTTCGTACTGGGTTAGTTCACCCACACACCAACTTGTTTAATTCAGTGATTTTGAGTAGATTGAATGATGAAAAGTGAAGTTCTTGAAAAACATTGTTTAATTCTTGTTGGTTGAGTTATGGCATTCCTAGAGTTGATTTAATTCATAATTTTGGGTTGTTTTTCAAGTTGAATATATTAGGTATTGAGGGTATTAATGATTCTAACTATTTGGGGGGAAATTATGGAATTTTAGATCATTTACATATGAAAAAAAGAAGGAGAAAAGTTGAAATGCCTGTCCGTTGGGACCGGGGGTGTCGCACCTCCCATAGCCCCACTGGACAGTCTATGTATGTAGGGAACGCGCGCTAGATAGAATGCCCTAATTGGCCTCTGAATTTTGGGGCCTGGTTCCCACACCTCTCAAAGACAAGGACGCCAGTACACCCCAATCATTCCCCACTCTTTCGTACTAGTTCCTAAGTGATTTTACTCATGTTTCCTAGTTGATTCCAATACTCTAAGGTACATCTAAACATCATGAAATCATCCATAAACATGATATCATGAACCTTGAATCCATAATCCAATTCAAGGAAAGTTAAGATCAAAGTAAAAGAAGCTAAGAGTTAAGTCTAAAAGTTAAGAAGTAAGTCAAAGCAAAGTTCATAAAGGTTTTCAAGAGTCTTTCCTAAATGTTTTAACTTCATTTTAAGGCTCAAGTTTCAAGTCGAGTAAGAATTTGAATATCTTCCCTCAAATTAATATAAGGGAACTAAGTATTCCCTAAAAGTTTAGTTCATTTCTCAAAATTTAAAAGGGAACTAATAATTCCCTAAGAGTTTATAAATGTTTTCACATTTAATTTAAGAGGAAACTAAGATTCAAAAATAGTTTTGAACAATAAAATAAAACATTGATTCCAAGAGAGTTTCTTAAAGCTAAGTTGTTGAACAAATTATCTCAACCCAAAGAAAATAAGTCATTTTAAAAGCATGAGCTAAAGTACATTATGGGAGTAGTATTGAGCACCGATGTGGAGATGAGAGTTCAAAATTAGCTCAAATCTCTATGAAAAACCATGTAACCACCAAGGGTATTAACAAATCATACTTTTTATATGATCATGTAAGTTAAACTAGTGGATCCACTAAGTTAAGTAAGGTCATATACCAATGGCAGAATCACACCCGGAGCCTACACCTGGATGTGGCCGGCACCCAATGACCATTGTTGGTCTTGAGCGAACCCTTGGCCTGGCTTACTTAACTCACCGGAAGACTCAAGTTAACTTAGTTATAGAATTTTAAAAAAGAAAATGTCTCATAAAATAACTTTAAATACAATATTGCCCAAAATGGCACTTAAGTCTCAAATGTAGAATCTGAAATAAAGAGACACAACTGAACTACTAATTATCCGTCTACGAAGCGTCTAGGACTACTTTGATGAATGTTGGGACAAACCCCACAACATTCTAAAATAGAAAGACTGGAAAGCATAAAAAGATCCTATGGAATGTAAGTAGGCTCACCACTGACTCTGGAGCTCAAACTAGATCAATAAAGAGTTGCATACTAATTTTGGTTACCTACTGATTTTGAATGTACGAGTATGCGAGTTGGAATGCTAAACACAACTATAGATCTTGAAAGGAGTAAGAATGAACTTACCTTGGCTCTGCTCAACTCATGAAATAACAACTCATTGTAAAGAAATAAGGACACATGCGATATAAAGAAAGCTTGTAAATATGTGTAATCACTTAGTTCATTAAAGATAAAACAATAATAAACTCAATTTTACTTATATATGAAAGTAATATAATTTCTATGGGAGATTCTCTAACCGACAACCATCACTATGAGCTTCATTGATGGTACAATGTATTACCTCACATTGCAAGAGTATCGCTCTATGCCTTGTCGTCGGTATAGAACCTGAATTACTGAGTAGATCCACTAGTCTATGCTAAAAAAAGCACTAAGGAATCATCTAAAAAGTATGATCCTTTATCTGTCCATGCTGGCTGCATGGTTTATGGAGACTTGAGTTAATTTGAACTCACGTCACCATATTAGAGCTCAATACTACTCCCAAAATACTCAGCTCATATGTTTTTTAAACAAATTATTTTCTAGTTTGAGATAATTGCTCAAACTTAGCTTCAAAATCTTTCTTGCAAACCATAGTTTCCTTTTTCTTTTACTAAAACTAGTCATAGGCTCTGTGGAAGTCTAGCTTCCACTTTTCCTCAAAAGTTTGAAAACATTTTTTGTTTAAACTCTTAGGGACTGCTTAGTTCCCTTATAACTCTTGAGAAGTGAATTCAACTTGATACTCTTTGATTAATTTTAGGGAATACTTAGTTCCCTTGAAGCCTTTGAGAATGTCACTCAACTACTTACTCTTTCTTTAACTCGAAACTTAAGCCTTAAAATGAAATTAAAACGTTTAAATAAGACTCTTGGAAGCTTAAAAAAACTTTACTTTAACTTACTTCATAGATTTATATTTTACTTCTTAACTCTCTTAACTTTGATCTTAACTTTCCTTCAATAGATTATGAATTCAAGGCTTTGATTTGAGTTCTTTGATGATTTATAGGTATTTAGAAATAATTTTAAGTAATTAGGATCATTGGAACATATTAATGTACCTTGGAATGACTTAAAAGTCCTAAACTACGAAAATAGGACGAAAAACGTCGGGTAGGGCATATTAGTGGCGCGCCGTGCCAGCCTCAGTTGATTGAGGCCTAATTCTAGCGCAATGGTGGCACGCTGCTCCAAACCTTGCTTGACTGAGTCCAATTTCAGGTGCATTGCAGGCGTGTCGCGCCTGCCCCTACCCAGGTACGCCAAATGAATTTTTCAACTCATTTTTCATCTCCAAACTCTCCCAACCATCTTAGTTCTTTCACCAAATGATCGAGACTATTGATACTATCCATAACTACTGAATTTAACACAAAATAACTAGAAGAAACAGGAATCTAACCAATTATGCCAGCCAACAATCAATTCAAATAATAAATCAAAACTCTCTTTCAAGAACTTAACATCTAACATGAAATTGATTCATAAATGCGCGGAATTGTACAAATTTGTGTGTGGGTGAATTTAACCAACATTAAAGATCTCATATACCTTGATAGGGATCACCCATGATGATTCCACAAGTCAAACTTTGATGATCTTGAACGTTCTTGCTTCCGCTTCTCTTTTCTCCTCTTCTTCTCTCTTCTCTCAAAACCCTAACTCTTTTGGTAAAAGTATACACTGAATGCTATCAGTTAGACCCTATGACTATTACCAAAAACAAAATAAAATAAATGGGTAAGGAAAAGATCAAAACACCCTTTAAAAATCCAGATTGGACTTTCTTCAGTCCAATAACCCAACTTCAGAAAGGCATATATCCCTCATACGAAATCAAAAATATAAAAACTCGGCGCCTTTGTAAATATCTTCCCAAGGGATTTCTAACCATATAAAGAACTCACCCTAAGTCCTCCTGATCTAGAAGTTATGGCCGCTTGAAAATGACCAAAAACTCACTTTTAAAATTTATAAATTTTCCAGATTTCTTTTTTTATTTCCAAAAATGATTGTCCTTGGTTTCCTAGATTATTCTTAGTTATTTTAAGTTACGATATGTTACAATATCTTCCCCTTGGGAACATTCGTCCTCGAATGAGAACTCTTCACTAAGCTAAAGGTAGTAACATCATTTCTGCACTCAACAACACAAGCAAGAAATAACATGCTTAGACATAGTCTTATAAAGTTTTAAGAAGAGAATTTAGTACCTTTATTTGCTTTCTCTCTGAATTCAAAAAGATGTGAATATCACTTCTTCATATCCACCTTAGCTTCCCAAGTTGCTTCCTCAACAAATTGGTTCCTCCAAAGGACCTTGACTGGTGCAACTTCTTTAGTTCTCAACTTTCGAACTTGACGATCAAAATTTGGACCGGAATCTCTTCATTGGATAATCTATCCTTAATCCCAACATTCTCAGTTGGTACAATTAATGAAGGATCACTCAAGAATTTCTTCAACGTAGACACATGGAATACTGGATGAACCGCTTCTTACTCTTGGGGTAGCTCCAACTCATATGCTATATTGCCAACTCTCTTGCAGATTCTGTAAGGACCAATATTTGTGTAGGCTATTAGGGTACGATCTTCTCGATAAGTATGATGTATTCTAGTGATGGATTTAACAGCCTTTCATGGTACGGTACTAGTGTTACATGGAAACAAATACATCGATTTTTAGTGTGAATACTAACTACTTAAGGAATTACTAGTGGTATGACATGTTTAGATAATAAGATTTTGTGTTGCTTTCACATATGAGAAACCAACTAGTTTATTCTTACGGCGCAATTGGGCATTTTTTTTGGAAAGTTTTAGTGGTGGATATTTAATACAATATTAATACATTTAGGTTGTGAAATGTATCTTAAGGGTTATGAATGAAGAATGGTGATTTTATCTTAAGCTTCAAATGGTAGATTGATAATAAAATAACAAACTTATGGGAAAAGAAAGTGCGAGTGAGTATACTTTGGGTGAATTGAAGATTTTAGTAACAAAGTGTGTATAAAATTGTGTTAGTCCCTTAAATTAGATTGATATACCTGAGTTTAAGGTGTCAGGTCAAGAAAAAGGTATACTTCGTGGTGATGACAATGACTAACTGAGCATGATGGTAAAAAGAGATCCTGAGGGATTGTAATTGGGATATAACTAAAGAAATTAGTGTATATACATTCAACTCGAGTGAGATGATAAATTTTGTTGTAAAGTTGAATTTAATAATGAGTATGGGTGAATTTTTAGTGAAGGATATGATAAGGTCGACGGAGAGGCGATGAATAATAAGATAAGATACATGAATTCATAAAAGTATGTAAAGTATAATCAAATATCAATAGATAAGGGCATTGGGTTACACAATTGGATTTACAATTCAAATTTTTCATTATAAGTTTGCATTCCTGGTGATATGTTTTGTCAAGGTATGAATTTGTAAGGTAATAAATGATTTGATTCAGATGTAATAATCATGTGAAAGAACTTATGCATGTTTGGATCATCAAGTTTGTTACTTTTGATTATTAAAGGATCTTAGAAATGGTTTCCCTCAAAGTTTTGATTTAGAGTATGAAACAAAACATCATAAGTTGTTGGTAAAAGGATGAGATTTGTAAGCGGGCTAGAGAAACACGAGTCTTATATATTGAATGGTCGAGATATTTAGAATTTTGCACCATGAAATGAATTTTAGAAAAGTGAAGGAATAAGGCCTCTCGTATTAACCATTGGGGTGTAGCTGAGGGTTGTATTGATTTTTGCTTATGAATTTAGATATGATTGTGAGATGTGAACTAGTTCAGTACAGACTTACTAGGAGTTTATCATTGACTTTTATAAAGATTGAGTTTTCATTTGGGTGACAAATAGTGAGGTATGGAAAATAGTATTTCACGTGGGGTTAGATTGGTCAAATTATGATAGATGACTTAAGAATGATGTACAAAGTGAGATATAATTTTATATGGTTATTAAGAATTTAGAGTTGGGTTAATACTGCTCTATTGAGGGACTACCTAGAATGTTAAGATGTGTTACATAATTATTTGATGGTGAATAGAGGTTATGAACTTTTAGTATACATAATAATTTGAGGGACCAAGAATTTCATTAAGAGTTGGCATGAGGTATGTGATGGTTTAGAGTGGTAGCTAAAGAATGCTATGTGGAAGTGGTGTGGAGTTGACTTTGGGTATGATTTAATAGTTTATCTCGATGGGAAGGTACTATCCAATTTGAAACTAGTGTTTTTAGCCTTGTTTGGGACTCGTATTTTTCATGGAATGTTTAATTAGAAAGCAAGATAGCCATAGTTTGAACATGCATTTGATAAGAATACATTGATATTAATTATGGTTTGGGAGTAATATAGATGATCGATCTGGTTATGAGGTTTTGTTAGTATTAAGAGTATTGACTTTAGTGGATAAAGGGTTTTATAAACCAAGTCTGTGTGCAATTATAAAAGGGACTAAATTGGTGATTGTGGGTAGGTTGAAAATCAAAGAGATAGAGTCAGTTGAATGAAAATGTTTGATATGGGAACTATGGAAGGAGTATCTAGAGTTATCCGACCTTGGTTATGTACATTCTTTTGTGGCCAACTACTTCATTTTGTGTGTGGTTTAGAGTATTATTCACCTTCAACGTCCGTGTGTGTATTCTCTTCTATGGGTAAGTCTCTAGTAGTGGATTGATCGTGTATTGATTATGTGATTGTCCTCCTGGTAGAGTAGTATCCTTGTTAGACTTTTTCATTCCAGATATGGAAGATCTAGTGTTGTTTGGGATAGTTGAAATATACTAGTGATTCAATACACACAATTTTGCTTATAAGAATTTATAGGAGAGCTGCCATGAAAATGTACAGTTGTTCAATAGACTTGGGATTTATCTCATCATCGATATCATATTTTGTCTATGTTTGATTGAATGTGAGGGTCATTGGGTCTAGTTTTGTCATTCTTAAATTTTTTCTATAATAGCCACTAATCTAGTATTTCAACGCTGTTGTTAGAGGTTTTGTATGCTTAGATGCATTACTCGATGGTGGGTACATGATCATTTCCACCTTCGGAGCAAATTGAGTTTCATTAAACTTGATGATTATTTGATTTCTAAAGATCATATTTGATTTCTAAAGATCATATTTTTATAGCTTAAGCTCGAGGAAATATCTTGTTGTGAGGATGTAATCTCGATAAGATTGATGATAGTTTGTGAATTATGAGTGTGTGGTGGCTGGTTCATATTCACTCCTGATTGTAGTCAATATTGATTCAGGATTCTATCATGATTATGTTAGATAATATTTGTCCTAATGGTTTTATCAAGGTCTAGTTAGAGAATTGGTCAATTGAAGAGTTCACTTGGAAATAATTTTGTCGTTAGTTGAATTACACACAACAACAGTTATCATTAGAGTATTTAAATGGCGTCATTTGAGACATTGTATTGGAGGAGGTATAGATCTCCAATTGGTTGGTTTGATACTTTTGATATGAGACCTTGGTAACTAATATTTTGAAGTAATTGTTGAGAAAACTATCCTTTCTTACCCTCACCTTATTTTGATTGTTTGAGGACAAATAATGGGTAAATTGGTATCTAATGTAACGACCCATTTGATCGTTTTGAGCACTAGAGTTTTTTATTTCATAAAATACTTTTCGATAGAGTCTATATGGGTATTTTGAAATATTCTTAACTATAATTATAAAACTAATGGGTAAGTTTGAATTATTTATTTAATTGGTGGTTAATGGACCCACATTCATAATTTATTTAGTATCCTATGTCTCTTGGCCCGTATGTAAACCTACATTAAATTAAAAGAGGATAGCAACCCTCTTTTGATTTCAAAATTATTGGAAGAGAAGTTGCAATATCTTTTGTGATATCATTAATTTTGAGTGAATAAAAGTTGAAAGCTTAATGAATATGGATATGAACCTATTATACCATATTAAAAAAAAGAAAAAACCACCTAAATACATATCTTGTTTTACCATAATCAACAAAATTTTCTATCATTTAAATAATTAAAAATTCTCTCTCAAATATATCACTCCCTCTTATTGATACATCTTATCTCCCTCTCGAACACATCTCTTCCCTCTCGAATAAATGTCTCTCGTCTCTAATTCATTCCTTCCCTCTTGAATACATTTGTCCGTCCCTTCCTTATGTATCCGAATGTCCTATCTCTTCTCGAATACATCTCTCTCCTATATATCTAAATGTCTACTAATATACTGAGAAATTTAGTAATATAATTAACTCCTAACATTATGAGATTTATATAAATTATGAGCATGTTTAGATTGACATCCTGGTTATTGGATTTGGTGTAATTACATTGTTGTCCTGGTTGGAAGGACAAGCAATTACTTGGTCAGCGGGTAATTGGTGTAATTGGCAGGGTGTAATTACACTTTACAATTCACCTCATTCTCCTTTCCCTAATATGAAGATTGAGTCATCAAAGCCTGTGAATTGTTGGTAATTACATCGTGTAATTACCATCTGATTACTTTTAAATTTCTATTTTTATTTTTTTGTTTTAATTTTTTAATTTTATTATTTGATTTTTTATTTTAGTTTTGTTGTTCTAGAATTTTGTGCAAATTTATTTTTTATTTAATATTATTATATTTCATTTTCTTATGTTCTCAACCTTACCTTACATGATTCTATGTAATTTTCTTGTATTATCTATTTATTTATACCATGCTTATTTTCTCATTAGCATAATTTTATTAGTATTTTAATTTTTAAATTAAAATAAAATTTATAGTTAAGTAAGGTTATAGACTTATAATTTCTTTATTAAGAAGAAATAAAAATAAGTATATTGAAATTTTTTTTAAGAGTATAATGTTAAATTTTTGTTTTGAATTTATACTTATGTTATATTTTCAGTTCATTTGTTTTAGTAATATTGAATTTACAGGTCATTTTTTAATTAGACTTGATAGATTATATTTGTGTCAAAACATTTTATAATTTATAATATTTTATTTATATATTATTCTTTTTTATCAAATATGCATTTCACGATGTTCGTAGAAACTTCATACTTTTAGTTGTTACGATCAATTCAATTAAATATTTTTTAATTTGTAAAAATAAATCAATTATTTTTTTTCATAATATTAGTTACTAAAAAAATATGTTTATTAATTAATATATTTTTAAAAAAGAATATATATCTTAAATATTTAATTCAACGTCATTTATAAAGTTTTTTATTCGTCTAGTATAAAAATTTTAAATAATTAATTCTTATTTTTAAGATTTATTAAAATTTATGATTGCAATTGTGCATTCAAAGAGAACATATTTAATTACACTGTTGCATTCAAGCAGGACGTGTATGCAATTATAATGTGGCAATCAAACAGATTGTAACTACATCAACTTCAATTATCGAGTGGCTTCCAAACAGACCCTATAAAAATTGAACGAATTACCAAAATATGATCTCATTTCAGTAGCACTAATTTTGACTATTAAGTTAAAGGTCAAATACATAAACAGATCTCTAAACTTAATGGGTTTTTTTCCTTAGGTGCCTCAACTACGTCATTCTCCTATTGAATCATTGAACCAGCAATAATTTGTTCCTTTAAAACAGTATTGGTTGATTTTGATCGGCTTTTATATTGTAAATGTCTTCAATTATGTTTGAATTATAATGATTTGATTGAAGGAATGAAGACAAACCGTGTTAGTCTCATTTGTTTTCTAATGTGTTCAAATTACTTAAATAAAACACAATTATTCTCGAACATTTTCACTATCAATTGGACTAATGAGTTCTGAAACAACATATGTAACCTCTATCAATACCCCTCATAAATCTGATTTCACACCAAACAACGGTATTTGTTTAAACGGAACAAACTGTAGATGGTTTGATAATTCAATAAGAAAACGAAGGACAATGACTTAGTTAAAGTATCTAAGAAAAAACCTAACAAATTTAGACATCTATTTATATTTGACCTAAGTAATACCAATGCACGATTAAAAAAAAAAAAAAAAAGAGAATGCGAGGCTGGTTTCTCCCCCGCCCATAGCATAGACCATATTTGTTGTTGTTGTTGTTTGTTTCTCCGCGCAAGATCCGATTCTCAAACATCCTTTCGCTCTTTATCTTATATAATATATCAATCGCCCTTTTGTTTATCCTTTTTCTATTTGTTTTGTTGGTGATTTCTAGGTAATGGCTTTTCACTTGCGATTTTTCTTGATTTTTAGGTGAAATTACATCTTGGATCTAATTAAGATAAAAGGGCGGGTGGGTTTACTTGGGATTTTACATAATAATTTCATATAAAAATTGAATCTTATCTTATCTGGGTTTGGGTTTGATTGAGATGGTGACAGTGAATATTGGAATGCTCCATTATGTATTGGATCATGTATATGGTGCGTTTGTTCACAGAACAAAACTTAGCCCACCTTTCTTTTCAAGAGGATGGGGAGGTACAAAGCTTGATCTTTTAGAAAAAATGATTAAGCAATTGTTCCCTGAACAGAATTGGCCTCCCACATTGGTACAACCTGTTTGGAAAACTGTTTGGGAATCTCAAACTGCTACTCTTAGAGAAGGTTTTTTTAAGACTCCTTGCGATCACCAGCTGCTTACTGCATTGCCTCCAGAGTCTCACATTGCAAGGGTTGCTTTCCTCACCCCCAAATATACCCCGTCTCATAAGACCGCCTGTGTCGTTCATCTTGCTGGTTAGTTACTAATTTGATTCATTAATTCATATATTCTTTGTGATACATAGATGCTCATTTTTACATTTGGTTTCTGTTTTTAGTTTTATTTAATTCTATCTGCTTGTGCTATTCATTTATTTATATGAACAAAACAAATCCTAGGTGTTTCAGTCTCTTCTAATGTCATGTTTGACTTATAACTTTCTTTTTTAATCAACCAAGTCATGATACATTTGAAGGTGGCTACACCTTACCTTCTTGAAAACAATGAGATGCTGGTGAACCACTCTTCACTATTGAGCAAACAAGTTAGTACATACAACAAGTGGAAATACAACTGTTGCTTCAACCTCTCCTGCTGACTTGGAAATATGGAAGCTTCCATCTATCAGGTCTTTCTTCTGTCTTGGCAACACATTAAAGTTAGAATAGATACCACTATTATCAGTGGTGCGGCTCAGGGATGCTGACTTGTCGGTAACTTTGTTGACTTACATAAAGAAGTGGTTGGTAGTGACTTGGTTGGACTTCACCAAGAGCTTAATCTTATTCACAATGTCTTCAGTTATCCAAGGACTTGGCCATGCACCCTGAATACAGCTCTGCAACAGGAGGGAATCAGTTTCACCAAATACCATGTGGAGACCATTCTGAGTGCACCAATTGAGACCACAAAGAAATGATTCAGCTTCAGCCAGATCACTGTTCCCTCTTCCAAGTGGTAGACAAACAGCCATTGAAACGTGCCATCCTTGTCTCTCACCACCCCACCTCCTCCACAGTTCCCTTCAATACAAGAACCATCTGTATTAAGCTTTATGAAGGGACAGTGAGGTTTGAATTAAGAGACTGCAATAGAAATATGTTCCAGAAGTTTCAAGTCCATCAGTTGACAGATACCATTCCAATTATCAGGGATTGGATATTTGAGTAACTGGAGTTCAGTGAGCTGACTAATATTGAGGCTAATAAGTGTAGTAGAACTGCTCTAGAAGAGATCTTTGTCATCATATTTAGCACTACATCTGGATCTCCATAACTCCCAAAGAATGATAGGTGGCATGATCTTAAAGTGGAAAGTAAGCTATGAAGTTTCTGCATTTGAAGTTCCAGAAGGCATATTTCCTAGGGAGGATCTCCTTTAGTTGATGCCCAGCCCTCTGCATAGTATTGCCAGATTTTTTCTGCAAAATTTCAGAATAAAAAATGTGCTCAGCTGTTTCTCCTCTTGGTCTTCTACCAATTACACGGTAGCAGTAACATATGGACACCAGGTTAATACCAAACCTTGCCACCCTGTCATCTGCTGGGAGTCTGTTCTGAACCTTGCCATCCTGTCATCTGCTGGGAGTCTGTTTTGAACCTTGCCATCCTGTCATCTACTACCTGTTCCATGGCAGCCGCAAATGAATCTTGTGCCTTGTTGAGTCGAAAGGAGTCAACCTGAATGTACTGCATTATATTATGCTCCCTTATACTGTATTATCCTTTAACCAACTCCAATTAATTTTCTAAACAATACCAGCTCTGTACAGACACAGAAACCATCATCTGCTAAGATTTCAACTAACCCTTGAATGACGAGGCAAAACTTACTGTAGCTTTCTGACAAAGCAATTTTCAATTGAAGAAATTAGTTTTATCCTTTTCTTGTCACAATATAGTCCTATTATAATGTAATAGTATTCATTTCTTTTATCATCTGCTGATTGGACAGATTTCAAATAGAAGATATAGCTGCTTCCAAACAGATGAATCACAACTATGCAAAAATTATTCAATATTTAAAAACAAAAAGAGAATAAATGACCAAACTTTTTCGGTTTGTCTTACATATCGAGAACCGTTGTCAATGCATTGCTGGTAATGTCATTATCCTAACCAACTCTGCCTTTGCACTGTTGAGTTCTTATTTTTTTAGTTTTTGCCATCTGCAGGTACGGGAGATCATACTTTTGAGCGAAGATTGCGTCTTGGTGGTCCATTACTGAAGGAAAATATAGCAACTATGGTGCTAGAGAGGTAACCATTAATTCCACAGAGTAATGTCTTCGTTTTTTTCTATTTTTTGATTTTTTTTGGTTCTTTGTATACATTTCTCTTATTCTAATATCCTTCCGTGTTCTGCAGCCCTTTCTATGGAAAAAGACGTCCATTGCTGCAGCGTGGGTCAAAGCTGTTATGTGTTAGTGACCTTCTGCTATTAGGACGAGCCACCATTGAAGAGGCCCGTTGTCTTTTGCATTGGTTGGACTGTGAAGCGGGTTTCGGGAAGATGGGTATATGTGGACTTAGCATGGGTAAGGCATAATAAGCCTCCACTGAAAAATTCTAGCTTTTATGATTTGTAAAATCACCATTTTTTTTTATGCATTTAAAGATGATTATATCATTTGGTCTTTTGAACAATTCAACTAGTTTGACTCGTTCATCCAGTTTGAAAAATATCATTTTGTTTTTTTGTCAGTGATGGTGTGTGAAATAGATAATTAAAATCTTTAGTGGTTTAAGTTTTATGTGTGCAGTGCATTTAACAGTTGAAACTGATCCTATTAGAAAAAAGTGTAAAAATGTTGTATGTGTTGGGAAAATTTTTTGAGTCACAGTAAATTGAAGCTGTCAAAAGAATTGTTGTTGAGGAGATGGTAGAATGGGCTGTGCAGTCGCTGCAGGAATAATAAAAAAAAACCTTCCTTTTTTTGGATAATTGCATGTTATGCCGTATGACCTGTTAATTATCAAAACAAAAGTATAACTGTTTTCCTCATTGATTTCTTAAATTTAGCTATTAGGTTCCCTCTACTTTTAGATGTATACTATTAATAAAGGAGCATATCCACATGTTTATCCAACCATTGTGCACATGAATATAGTTTATCTAGTACGTATTGGACAGAACATGCATAAAATTCACGTCTCTTCCAGGAACCTTGTGTTAATATATGTTTTCTCTTCGATGATATCTAGGAGGAGTACATGCTGCTATGGTTGGTTCATTGCACCCAACACCTATTGCTACACTCCCTTTTCTCTCTCCACATTCCGCTGTTGTGGCATTCTGTGAAGGAATACTAAAGCATGCCACTGCATGGGAAGCACTGAGAGATGATCTTTCCATGCATGAGGCTTCAATGACTCTTGACGAAGTGAAAGAACGGATGCGAAATGTGTTGTCTCTCACCGATGTTACACGGTTTCCAATCCCAAAAGATCCCAGTGCTGTAATATTTGTTGCCGCCACAGTAAGTGCTAGATCTCACTCTTTGCATGGTATGGTTTACTTGAGGAGGGCCCGGAGCATTTTGATTGCTCCTTCTTACTCCGATTTATGTGTAATTCCATATCAAGCATGTTTATTCCTGCTAATCAGATGTCCATTCTCACCATTGCTCCTTCACACTTCTTTGTCATGTCGGTGACCAAACTAATGTTTGTTTAGTAGCAGAATTACTGATTTGCTTTTGAAATATCAGCAAAACCAGTGTCGAACCAAATTTTTGGATTCCACATTTTTTTCATCTGTGTGAGCAGTGGGGCAGAGTTCCTTTCCACTAGAGTATAATTTTCTGTTCAGCAGTTTGATCTAAAACCAATATCAGGTTGTTTCCTAATAGAGAAGGACATCTCTATTTCTTAATGTAAAGGAAGTATGCAAGCTTAATGTGTCATCTTAATCATTTTTCCGCCTTGAAGATCATACCCCTGTGAAAATGGTAAGAGTCTAAGATAAGATGACCACAGTGGAAAGGTCAATTGGGTTGCTATAAGTATCTAAACGTAATATGTCATCTTGATCTTTTTTTCTCCTTGAAGAGCATACCCCTATGATAATGATAGTCTAAGATGGCCACAGTGAAAAGGTGTTTAGGTTTACTATTTAGAGCGCCAACAGGTAGATTCTTCCTTCTTATGGAACCATATATAAGAGTTGAGACTTCCATCTCATGAGGCTCCCTCCCGAGCTACCTTGTCAGCTTTTGCATTAAACCACTATTTATGCTAGCAATTTGAGCTTGGACTTCACAATCATTTGATTTAGTGGTGTTGTGCTCTGGTGCGATGCCCATTGAGTTTCCTCATTTTGAAGAGCCATACCTTCAAAGATGAAAAGTGTCTCTTTCTTGTTATAGTCTAATTTTATCTTATGACCTCAAATCTCAATCACATATGGCTCCAACTGAAGAACAAACATGATATCTTTCCTTTGAGCACGGGAACCCTAAAGGGTCATGTACAACGTTTCGTTGACAATTTTAAAACACACATAATTAATACATGTATAAGTTATGAGAGAATGTATGCGTTATTTTATGTAGGATAAAAAGTGGAATAACTAATATATGTAAAAGTTAACTTATTCCTGCATAAAATAATATATGGATTCACTCATAACTAATTTCTACTTTACTAATACCTACAAAACTCTTACCAACTACCAAATGACCCCTAAGTACTCTGTATTACCTTGTCTGGAAAAAGCTCTACATAACAACCGCTATACTTAAAAAGGAACTTTTGAATGTAACGTAGCAATTCAGGCAAACATTCATTGCTTTTATCTAAATGTAGTTCACAGTTCTCATTTAATTATTGATCAAGGGTTTGTAACCACAGGAAATCTCATTAACCGTTCTTTTTTCAGGATGATGGCTATATTCCAAGGCACTCGGTGCTAGAACTTGAAAAAGCTTGGCCTGGCTCAGAAGTTAGATGGGTTAGAGGAGGGCATGTATCGTCCTTCCTTCTCCACAATGGTTCATTTCGCAGGGCGATAGTGGATAGTCTTAACAGGCTACAATGGAAGGAGTCACCTCTGTGACATTCCCATATTTGTGAATAATACACCATGTAATTATTATGTGTTCTTCGCCACTAATTCTCAATGAAATTGATAGTAGATTCACTGGGCCACAGTTGATATTTAAGCATTTGCTGGAAAATGAAAAGGTGCTGGAAAAGTTTTCATTCATTGCTTCTCCGTGTTGTTGTGTTACTTCAAAGTACAGTCTTTGTTGAGAGCTGTCAAACAGATAAGGTATCGTTGGTGAAATTTCCACCTATAATTTTTATCTAATACTTGTTGTACTGTATTTGTATGGTAGTAGTTTAATTTTTAATATTTGTTATACTTGTTTTATACAATTTTCTTTTGTGTGTATTTCTTTCCGTACTTTCTTGTGTCGAATATATTTCTTTTGAGGTGGGGGCTTATCATTCTTTGACTCACTACAGTTAAGATCTGCATATACTGTATCGTTTGTAGACTTCACTTAATGGATTACACAAAATATATTGTTGTGGTTCCTTTTAATTAGTTATGCCAGTGTATCACTCGTGGTACCTAAAGTTTGTATTAGGGCATCTCTAATCATATACTTTATTTTATCCTCTAATTATAGAGTTCTCTTTTCTTTTTTTTCGAAAAATCAATTCTATTTTTTTCGAACTATCAGTTCCAATTTAATCTCTATTTTACTCTTTAAAAATATCTTATTCTCTCTCGTCAATATTATTGTTACGCCTCGAGACTACCCCGTTGATGTAACACGGGACCTAGGATTACGAGTGAACCCAAGTTTACCTTGTGTTTGGCATATATCGAGCATATTAAGAATAACCGAATAAAACATGTACTATCAGAAGCTAAAACAATGGATAATTGAAAGTGAGGAAAAACTCAACTAGTCTAAATGTATAAAACATACTACGAGTTTGATAACAACTGAAAGATGAACTTAACTATTCAAGTTGATTCTATTGCTATGTTTGAAGAGCCTCTAACTGACTTGAGTTGTTAGGACATGCCTCCAGCTAACTCTAAAAAAACTGAAACATTGAATAAAACGACTAAGTGGAAAGCATGTTTATTGTCCTCGAAGTAAGAGGACTCATCACTAAAGCTGCTGAAATATAGATCGAGACTCGATCCAAGCACAATCTGGGGGCTGAGTGCCTAAACCTACATCATGCAAAGATGTAGCGTATAGTTTACGTCAGTACTTAGAATATGCTAAGCATGCAACATAGAAATACTAAGCTGAACAAAACATATAAGCTGAACAAAGCATAGTTGAGCAAAAATGTAAATACTGAAACATTAACTAATCATGAAAATAACCTGTTGAACTGAATGCTAAAGTGTATACTGAGACTTGGTCAAATGCACTGAAAGTATGGCTATAGGAGCTATTATTATCCGATATAAAATCACGTGATCTAAACGTGGAGTCCAATGTATACACCTCATCGAAAAGGCCCAATATACCTTGTCACGGGTATAAAGGCAAGATTGTGTGATCACTAAATTTGATGTCCAACAGATGGGACTTATAATCCTACATGCTTTGTATATAAAAAAAAAATCATTCACACCAAACACTTCTCCCAAATTGGCTCTATATATATCGTGTAAATATCAATTGAACAAATTTAGATATAGATATCGATTATCGAGTTAAAACCTAACCAAAGAAAAAAGTTGTTATCTTTGGATTCTAGTAGTTTGTCCTACTATGAGGGTACGTTAAACCCTAGTACAACTCAGTGCTAAGTCTATTGGCTCCCAATTAAATATGTATATGACTGAAATACTAAATAGCTCAAAATACTGACATGCATATGAGAATGCAACATTTATTTATTGATAATATTACATTCAAAATCTAGAGCATGATTATCTGTTTAATTGACCTATCAAGTATAATTCGTGAACTAAGAGAATATATACAACAAGGATTCTGAGTTTCATACAAGGAATTAAGCAAACTTTCCAAGAAACAAACTATTTCGATTTTAGGATACTACAACAGCTAAATCACAATAAATATCCAAGGTTTTATAAACTCTATGTATAAACAAGATATGGAGAATCAAGGAACTGACTGACTTTTAGGGACCTAGTGGATGAAAGGAACCACTAGTGAAATCCCACATATATGGTGAAGAAATCTACGGAGAAATCCTTCGATTTCGGGGCTGAAGCTTGAAGCAAACCTTCTTGTTGTTCTTGGGAAACTGACGCTTCTTTCTTCTCCTTTTTGCTCTATGTTTGGATGATTTTTGGTGAATAAAGGTTTTGGGTATATTTGACTAAGTTATTAGGCTTAAACTGAGTAAAATGACATAGTTTAGGCATCAAACGATGTAGTTTAATTGTCAAATGCATAGGAAAAAGGACCAAAATGAACCTGATTTAAATCTAACGAGTGACACCTACTACAGGATTGATAGAACATCGGTTGACCTACCAACCGTCGGTAGGAGTCGTTGGTCAAGCTCTGCCCGACAGGGCTTTACTAAAACGAGCATAACTTTTTACTCGGAGATGAAATTTTTGCAAACTCGGTGGCGTTGAATAAAGGATTCAATTATCACTCATTTGATAGGTCATGGGCCACCTAATTAATTTTGTGCTAAAATATATAATCGTTTGAAGTTGACTCAACAATTGTTTCCCTCTAATTAGTTGCTGACCCTCACCTACGGTCCGTAGGTTCAACCGCGGACCATCCTGGTCGACCGTGGGCGGGATCAGAGACCATAAATATTTGGTGCCCAACAATGCACCGTGTGTCAGACCACGGACCGTCGGTGTCTTCGTGGTTCTTCCACTAACACCTGGAATGCTGCGTTTTTCTATTTTCTCAAATTCGAGGTGTTACAATTATATTATTATTATTTCTATTTTATTCTTATTTTCTTATTTCATAATATGAATCATTTATTCTATTTTTTTCAAATAATTATTTTACATAATTTTCGTGTGATATAATATTTTATTTTTTCAAATTTTTTATTTAATAAAAAAATTGCATTATTATAAATTTTTAAATAATATAAATTGCAAGAAAATATTATATTATATACAAATTAATGGACAATTCAAAAAAAAGTGCGCCTTAATGAAACACAGTTACATAAACATTATATCAATACTCAACTTTCAAGATTACTACGTTACTCTCATAAATGCTCTATTAACACATTACAGTGTTAAAAATAAGCATTTTTGTCTTTAATTTTTTATGTCTAGCTAAAATTGCTCAACCCGGAGACTTTCAAATTATATTAGTGATGGAAATTAAAATATTATTAATTCGAAATGAAAATGGTATATATTAAATAAAATACATTTTTTTATTATATCATATTTCATTTAAAAAGAATTACGAATATTAAATATTTAGTCAATGACATTATATGTTCATTACAATATAATAGAAATAATAATATACTAGTAAAATAAAAAGTGTGAATAGTAGTTCCCCGAATTTGGAGAACTACTTTCTCTTATCTAAAAATGATGGATACAGACTAAAATAAAGAGGAGTTGGAGTGATAATTCTCTATTTACTCTCAAAATATAGAGAATGGAAAATAAAATAGCGGTGAATTGAAGATGGTCTTAGTAGTTTCTTAACGAACAATTTGTCGGTTGATCGGAAGAACTAATTGTGATTGCTGATCAGTTAGTCTTATTCCCTTTGTTTAATTAAGTTTTCCCTTGTTTCATGGGCTCCTATCCTTGGGGCTTTTTGTAGGTCAAAATCTTTTTGTTGATTAATTGAATAATTTTTTATGTTCAGTTGTTTTTATTCACATTAATTAATAAATAAAAAGTTTGTTTAAATGTTTTGATAACTATGTATACCTGATTCTAACCTAGATAAAATATGTAGGCGTCCCTTCATGGATTTGGTAATATAAGTTTAAGAGTTCTAAAAAATTTAATCCTCTTTCAAAATCCAAAAAAATATAAGTTTATTCACTATCTTTATTCAAAAATACAAAAAAAGAAGGGTCCTTTCCTTCTTTAAATATCAAAAAAGAAAAAAAAAACAAGAGTTTTGATCTTTAGAGGTAATGTTGGAGTTTTTCGAATTCCTCATTTAAACCAACTAATCAAAACATTTTTCTGGAAGTCAAGATTAGAAATAGTGTTATCTTACACTTCTTATAGTAATTCAAGAAAACAATAGATTTTATCTTAAAGAAAAGAAAAAGAAGCTTTGTTATTTAGTTTTAGTAAAAAAAAAGTTATGCAAAGATCTTATTCATGTTCTCAACCTTTTCACGTACACAATTCTAAATGAATTTGATGATTGCATTATCAAATCATTTTTAAAAAGTAAACAATTAAGGAATAATAATTAAGAAATGAATATAGTTGAGCAAGTCAGGATTAAACATTAGATTCTTTAAACTCATTCTATAAATAAAAGACATGTATACACATGACGTACAATATGTGATTTTAATTGAAGGATGTCTAATCTTATTAAGCTTTATTATCCATGCACAAAGTTAGCTTAAAGTTGGTTGGTTTGTGGTTATACTGACATCACATCCATACTATACAAGGTCAAAGGAAAAGGCGAAAATGACTTGCAAAAAAGGAACAGAGTAAGATAATGATAATGTCCAAAATCTGGTGGTTTCACAAGAGTCAATGTCAATAGAGGAAGTAAGGATGTTGAGACAACAAATGGCTTAAATATGTGAAGATTGGATGGACGGACAAGCTCCACCATCTTTTATTCGTGAGCATCTAAATACAAATATTTCAACCCCTATCCAAGTATTGACAAGTGATTCAATTTATCCATCCGAATTTGGCTCATAATAACACATTCAACGTTGCTGGAATTTCCACAATACGCCTATGATAAGTAATCCACTCCTCATGCAAAATGCAACGACTAATACAGATCCACAACTACACTGATACCAAAATCAAGCAATGATTTTCCACATAAAGTTAACATGATCGAGGTTATACCCCTGAACTGACTCTCAAAATATCAGGCTCTTACCCCCACACTTATTAGTATAGTTCCCCTAATGAAGATGAGAAAATTGTTAATAATGATGAACATGAATAAATGACTAAAAAACTGAAGAGCTTGGAACAGACTGTAAGAACTATATAGAGACCACAACGTCATCTCATTCAGTTATTTGTGCATGTTTCCCATGTTCATTTGCCTGACGGCTATAAAACTTCAAAGTTTAAGAAATATAATGGTCATGAGGATCTTATAGCTCATTTAAAGAGATACTGTAATCAACTAAAAGAGGCTGGAAGCAAAGAATAATTTCTCATACCTTATTTTAGGAAAAGTTAGGTGAAAATTGTCTCTGGTTCATAGATCAAGATATTTCTAAGTAACATACATGGAATGATTTGAATCAATGTTTTTGTTCAACAATTCCAATATAACATTGACATTTTCCAGATCATACTTCACGCGTCAACATGAGGAGAAATATCACTAAAAGTTTTTATGAATATCTTAATTAGGTGGAGGGAGCAAGGTACTAGGGTTAAGCAAGAAATAATTGATGTTTTTCTACAAAAGCCGACCACTTTCATTATTTACTTTTCATAGTTGAAAAAGAATCACGAAAATTATATTGGTGAAATGACGAAAATTATATTGGTGAAATGGTGAAAAGTGACATCATGTCTGAAAATATTATAAGTCAAGTTACTTTGAAATCCAAGACACAAGTGATTAAAATAGATTAAAAGTCTTGGGGGGAAGAAAAATGAAAGAGGATGTAACAATTGTTGTGTCAAGCATACAAAAAATTCCAAGAGATCCGCTTTATCAATATGCACCATCTCAACTCAATAACTATCATCCCATGCAAGACTACAATATTATATTGTCCCTTCTAAATCTACAGTCTACAGTGCACAATAATATGCACATCTACCAAATTATCATTAATGGCAAACGCCCACACATCAAAATGTTCGTCCTGCTTCTCAAAATTGTCACACCCCGAGCGTACACCCTAGTCGTGTCCGGCACCAATGACCATTGTTGGTCTTGAGCAAACCCTTGGTCTGGCTTACTCAACTCAGCGCAAGACGCAACTTAACTCAATTATATAGAAATGGAAAAAATTCTCAATAAATAACTTTAAATACTGTCTTGGCCAAAATGACACTTGACTCTCAAATATCTAATCTGAAATAAAGAGACACAACTGGACTTCTAAAAATCTATCTATGAAGCTTCTAAAACTATTATGATGAATGTTGGGACAGACCCCACAACAATTTTGAAATAGAAAGACTAGAAAGCAATAAAAAAATCCTCCGGAATGCAAGGAGGCTCACCACTCACTCTGGAGCTCAAGCTGGATTAACAAAGCGATGTGTGGTGATCCGGGTTACCTGCGTCTTCATCATAAGACGATACAGGCCAACTGGCTTGTAACAAACCTAAAATGGCTATGTTAAGTAATGCTTAATGTATTTAGAACTCCTACGATTAGATCGGGTTCACACGGACTGATGCGCGTAGAACCAGACCTCTGAACCCTTGCAACACCCAAGCCAACCAACTTGGTAAGTTAGTTGAGCTAGGAAAGGTTGGGTTCAGCCATGTAGGCACCTAAATATGAAGATCTAGCCGGATGATTCTTAACCAGACTTAATAAGGGGTAATCTTATGTTAGAGGTAAAATGGTCTTTTTCCAGGCTAAGGGTAAAATTATAATTAACCTAAATATTTAATTAATCAATTAATTAATTAATATGGTGGAGGGGCAATTTGGGTGTAAAGGGCCGAAATTGACCCTTTAAGCAAAAGTTACGACCGTTTGAAAATGACTAAAAACTCACTTTTAAAATCTGGAAATTTTTCAGATTTCTCTTTTTATTTCCGAAAACAATTTTCCTTGATTTTCTAGCTTATTCTTAGTTATTTCAAGTTACCGGATGTTACAAAAATTTGCAAACACCATTTAATCCCCATCTAAGACAGGAATTTGGAGGAGATGGTAGGCCAAGGAACAATTTCAAACCAATTGGAGTGTCTTGCACTAGTTTATTTAATAAATTTCCTTTTTGTGAGTCATTAATAGTGAACTCTTGACCATTTTGGTTCTTGAATTATTTTTGCTCAAATTTATGCTCGGGTTGTGCCCGTCTTTTGGGCACAGGATCCTTGAGTTGAATGAGACCTATATATAGAGTAAATATCGCGATACCTTGCACAGATCCCACAATGTCATTTTGACTTGTTTTTAATAAATTTCAAATAGTTCTAAAAAGGTGTCACAGACTTTATATTGATTTTATGATCATATATTTTTCAAAAGAGAAAGATTGGAAAAGGTTCTGAAGGGTAAAATGCTAATTTGATAGATTTCGGAGCGCACGTGATCAACATTGAGGTAGGCTATGGCTTACCAATCTTACATTGTGTTTGTTTTGGTATTAGGATATTTTTTATATAGTTTTGAAAGGGTTCATAACATGATGCATATATAGGTGATAGAGTTCTTGCCTTTGTTAACATTTTTGGGTAAATATTTAGGAAATTGAGCATGTTTTTACCCTGCATCTGCTACCTATCACTCCATGTTGATGTTTTATGTCTTATATTACCAGTTGTGAGATTTTTCTTGATTTAACTAGTGTTAGACTAGTTGCTGCGATAGAAATGTTATTTGGAGGCATTTGCCTTAGAAAATCATCTAACATCAGCTCAAATGGTTCTAGCTTCTTGTAGACTAATGTAGAAGACTTAAGTTTGATAATGTGAACCATATATCGATGGAAACTCTTCGCTTAGATTTTCATCCATAATATATGGTCCTGGTATGGTTTTGTCATGAATTTGTCCCTTGCTGGATCCTTTTGATTTAAACTTGGGTTTGGAGCTAGAGTGAGTCCTATGTAACTCTAAGGATGGTGTTGATTCACAATATTTTGTTATAATGATGATCGTTATGTTATGGGATCATCTGGATTGTGCGAGCCATAGTTCAAGGTTCGAGCGCATTTCTACTAGCCGCAATTTGAGTCTAGACATACTTCTATTAGTCGAGTTTGAGTCCTAATATCTTGGTTCTATTGGGTTTTTCAAGGTGGCTTCACCTCGGTTTGTGTCCGCACTCGCCCATTTCAGTTCAAGAGTATAACAAATCTTAGTACTTGTCAGGCTTATTAGGGTTCGTTTGGGTTATTTTCATTTTAATTGCATACGAGAGTACCTTTTGGGTTTATAGGGGTACAACTAGGTTGTAATTAGCTGCTTTACTTTATCGTTCTACTTCTTTTTATATTATTGAATTACATCGTTAGGATTATCATTATTCTTCCTGTCCTCTGAATCCTTGTTGTTGTTTTACTTGTCACTTTACTTTATGCATTTAATTTCCATACTCAGTCGGCCTATGATGCCTACTGGATTCCTATTGTCTCGTTACACATACTACACTCTGAATCTATTCTTCTTGATGAAAATTTGAGCACCATGTGATTATGTTGATCTTGTGTATAGCAACTAGAATATTCGGAGATTGAGGGTGAGCTGATTGGCATAGTAGATTGACTCATCACCATTTGTATATCATTTGGGCTAGTCTGTTGTATTTGAGATAAGTTTTTACCTATTTTGGTAAAAAAAATTGAGCTTGAACTTGTGTTAGTAGCTTGTACCATCGTCACCAGGTCTTGGGATTGGATCTTGTATTGTTTATCTTTACTTTATGTTATATATCTCTTCCATTGTTTATTTCCTTATTATATTGCGCGTTCATTTGAATTTAGATTTCTTCCAACTAAGCCCGCTACTTGCCGTTACTAGCTATGGATTGGCTTACCTACTTGTGTAATGTTGGTAAGTTCAACGTGACTCAAGTTTTTGGACTGTGACAGACTCTCTAAGTTATATTTGTGTCAAATAAGTGGAAACCAAAAGTAAAAAATATTGGACTCGTGCTAAAAGGGCTCATATATGTATATATACTAGTTCTTGGACACGTATTTGCACGTGTATTCCATATAATTTTAAACTATACAAACACACATAAATCAAATATAGGAACATGTGTGTTCCAAACATATATAGTTCATGTCCACACTTTAAAGTACAAATATGCAAAGGATTTCACAGATCAATTACTTCTATCTGAATTTGTGTTTTATTACAACATAAGCTTGTGAAAATTTTGATAGCTTAGCAATACTACAAAAAGTGGTAAATATTTGTAGCTAAAGCGATTGGAATAGATTTACCTGAAATAGACTTTTCTTGGAGAAGAAATCTAACCGGAAAAAGGCAAATGGAATAATAGGACAAATACACCTTACAATGCACTTTATAGTGTATTTTAAAGAACATGGAAAGATTGACCTGAATAAATATCACGGAGAAGATAAAACTATGACTTATGTACAATTATTAAAAATTAAAACATATTAAATGAAGAGTGTAAGAAGATGGTAAAGAACATTTAATATCGAAGATGAAAGAAAGAACATTTAATGAGTAAAATAATTTAGGAAACTTATACGCATGTGACCTGACCATAATTACTTGTTGTTACCCCATGCTTTCCTCACTCTCACCAAACGTTTTTGTTAGAGAAGGTGAAAGAGATAAATAAAATTATGGCAGTAAACATTTTAGAAAGCATTAATATAGTATTTGGGTTCATTGAATTTGAGGGGATAATGAATTTTGCTATATTTAATGATGTAAATAGAAGTTATCTAAATGAAGATTTGCTTTAACTTTTAGGATAAAATGGTAAATTAACTTTTGATTCATTATTATTATGGATATTAATTACTCCCTCCGTCTTCGCATTTCGAGATTTAAACAAGTTTATCTTTGACCGTAATTTTTTCATAGATCCTTTTAATATTTTGAATTATCAATTATTGTGATTTATAGTACTCTTTACGTAGTTTACAAATATATAAATTTCATTTCAAATTTTTTGAAAATTTCATACACAAATTTTCGATCAAAGTTAAATTGTTTTCGTATTCTCCTAATTGAAGTCTTGTTAATCTATATATATATATATATATATATATATATATATATATATATATATATATATATATAATAAATAAATTACTTAGAATTTAATATAATTTTATGAATATAATTCATCTTTTATATATATATATATAATAAATTACTTAGAATTTAATATAATTTTATGAATATAATTCATCTGAAAAATTTTACACCTTTGCACGATAGGAGTAATTGAGGTACACCTAAGGGTCATTTTAATTGTTGCAAAACTATCGATTTCCTTATGTCATTTAAGAGGATATCATTCCATTGTACCAATGTTCGTCGTATCTAATACTAAATTCATAATATTAATATTATTATCATAATATATTATGATTAATGTGTGAATCTATATTTTGTTCATGATAAATATGTAATAATAATTAGTGTTTAATAGAATACAATATCTTTTATTTGGATTTAATGTATATTTATATTTTTATTCATAAATATTATGATATTATAAGGATATTTTTGTGATTCAACTTTTAACATTGGGGCTTCTCACTTATAATATAATATGATATATATTACATACATAAAGCAATCTAGTCTAGAAAATGATTCCATAAATATCAGCTTATAGAGTTGTCTCAACTCATTACAACCAAAACTAAACAAATCATGTGGCCTAGCAAGATATTGCAGTCATTACTGAAACCATTGACCATATCTTTAGACACTGTCCAGCTGCTTCTAACTTTTGGATACCATCCTCAATCCTACAGAAACAATACAACTTACTAATGGATAATAATAATAATAATAATTAGGGGAGAGGGAAAAATGGTATGTTTATAGGTCATTCAACCAAAGGGGCTAAATAGTAAAGAAAAGAAGTGAGATGATCTATTCATATTCCTACAATAAACACACAAGCTTAAAAATTTTCTCGCACTGTTTTGGAAAAAGAATGCATTGGCAGAAACATTTTTAAAAACCTGAAAGGAAAGATCAGGAGGAGATGCAGCAGCCAGCGCCTTGGGCAGCAGAATCTGAATGGTGTCCAGGAACTATGATCCTTGTTCCCTTGAGCAATTGTGACTTTGCGTGCTCTGCACCTTCGTCTGCAATGAGAGTTTTCTTGCCAACAATTTGATAAATTTCTTTTAATATACTCATAAATGCAGTCTCAACGTTGGTGGATTCAAGAGCTGATGTTTCCATGAAGAAGAGATTCTCCCGTTCTGCAAATTCTTGAGCATCTTCTATTGGTACTGCTCGAAGACTCCCTAGATCACATTTGTTTCCGATAAGCATTATAACAATGTTCTTATCTGCATGACCCCTTAATTCCTCCAGCCATCTAGCCATATGATCAAATGATTGACGTTTTGTCAAGTCGTATACTAACATTGCACCAACTGCACCTCGATAGTATGCACTAGTCACTGCTCTATACCTGAGACAATGTACTCTTACAACTATATATGTATGCCAACAATCGCAATTAGAGTAAAACAGGACATACATAGAGATCCCCAATTAATTTGACAAAGAAAAGAATTAAAGAGGACCACAATTATCAAGTGTGTTTTAGTCATGTTCTAATTCTAAATATGTAGATGCACCATTAAAATGCAACAACCATATGTATTAAATTGCTGTAAAAACAAACAAGCACTGCACTGGGCAAAAAATGCAAGGTTATGAATGTATAATATAGATAAAAGAATAGCATACCTTTCTTGTCCAGCAGTATCCCAAATCTGTGCCTTGACGGTCCTGTTATCAATAATTAGAGTTTTAGTCTGGAATTCGACCCCAATTGTAGCTTTTGAATCCAAATTGAATTCATTCCTTGCAAATCTAGCCAGAAGCTGTGATTTACCAACTGCAGAATCTCCAATCAATACAATCTTAAATACATAATCTATTTTTTGATTGTAATCTCCATATAAATTTGACATTATTTTATTTTGACATCAATTTCAAATCAAGCATATCATTCACGCTTCTCCAAATTTATTATATATATTCAACAGGTAAATTCGATGCTTGATTAGGGTTTCAGAGAAATGATCACAACATTCTACTTTTGCGTCAAAATATTTTGGTTTAACATGTTTGACAAGAAACAACTTGGCCAACATCAACGGTTACTGCGTCACCCATTAACCGTTTTTTGAGTATAACAAGAAAATACAACCTCTCTTTATTATGTATTTGGGGTAAAATAAATATGATTAAATTTAGAGCATTTTTATTTGTCATGTTTCACTTTTCAAAAGTTAATTACACTAATTTTAAAATTAAATTCGATAGATATTCAAAACCTATACGAGAAGTACTATAAATTGCAATTTTCTCATATCAATATGATGAAAATATACATCGTAAAATATTGATCAAAGTACTTATAATTTGACTCTAAAAAGAAAATCCTGACAATTAATTGGTGTGGTTTCACAATATTTAAATAGAATTGTTCCTTCACCAAAGTAGGAGACACTCGAATAAAGTGATATCTACATTCTACTCTCCATATCTTTTTGTGTAGTATATTACTCAAATTTTACAACATGTTATTAGCAAGAGATTCTAGCCAATTGACATTGAGTTTTAGTTTTTCTATAGCTCATGTTCTGATTGATCCCGTTATGAAAATTGAGAAGAGAAAATGTAATTGTTGCAATCAATAATATTCTATGTTCAAAATCAAGTATGTATTTATTTTCTAGAATTTTTTATGATTTTAAAAATAAGTTTAAATGGATAATCTACAATACAATAGTGTACATCATTAACATTGATCATGAACCAAAGATGTATGCTACACTATTGGTTAAATATTCTCTGCTCCACGAAATTTCTTCCGTGGAAGAAAGTATAAAGTTTTGGTAGCATAAGGTTACGTTAATTTTTAGGATACTTTGCTTTAGTTTATTTATTATCTAACGCTACTTGATTTTTTTAAGAGTATGTGTACTTGAAAGTCAAAGTACAATATAGTCACTGCGACAATATTTGTGAGGATGGCCAACGCGAGACTATCTAAATGAAGAAAGTCTGAGATAAACTTGGACCTTGGATGTTGCCTCATGTTTTTCAGGAATTGCATTGGTATTGAAACATAGATGAATTCAAAGCTTTGTACACCGAAAGTGCAAAGAGCGTTGAAACGATTACAACGGTGATGATAAATTCACTAAAATCTAACTTCTAATAAATATTTCTAAATAAATTATTAGTTGAATAGGTCTTATTGATTAATATCGGCTAAAATTCTATTTATATTTGCAGGGGGGTGGAGTGAATTGGGGTGCACTACCCTTCGTAATAAGGTTTTCAAGAAAACTCATATGAAGCTTAATAAGTCGAATCCGAATAAGTGGGTGGAAGAAAGAATCGAACAAACTTGTCGAATCCAAATAAGTGGGTAGAAGAAAGAACCGAACAAACTTACGTAAGTTATTTAATTTAAAATTTCAAGATAAATGAGTACGAACGACACGTGGTTGACATGGCGATTTGGCCTAGTTGACACTTGAAGAGTCCACTCAAATTCGAACTAAAAATGTGGTAAGGGCTCACATAAGAGCAGAAACTATGGGGTGGACTCTTAGAACAATGTACAATGGCTCCGATCAGGTTTAGAAGATATTGAATCATCACGCTAAGAAGAGACATTTGATGGTGTAAGTGCTATGTCATCACAAATAGCAAAACATACACATGCATTGACAAAAGGAATTGGTGAAAAAAAAAGGCATGAACCTGGAGACTCTTGTGCTTTTGGAAGATGTGATGCTTTAGAAAGATTATGACTATGGGACAATCTTAATCATATCTCCAGTCAAGATCAGTGCCCATGACTAGTGAGAGGAGATTTCAATGTCATATTGAATGAAGAAGAGAAGCTGGTGGATTAGTTTTTTCTCATAATGAAGCTGGAGAATTTGCTCAATGTTTAAGGGATTGTGTATTGACAGAAAGCAAATAGTACATAGGTAGCAACTTCATTTGGTGGAATGAGAGAATAGAGGAGTGTATTTTCAAAAGATTGGATAGGGCAATGGGCATTCAAGAATTCATACAGAACCTTCCAACTATTGAACTACATCATTTGAATTAGTAGAGAGTACAATGGAAACACCAAATCTAGGATTTGGCACAACACAAACTGAGAATTCTGATTCACAAGTACTAAACAGCACTATTTTAGGCAGTCAGCAAAACATTGAAAGCCTTTACATTGGTCAAGTTTCTTTTACTGCAGTCTGATGCGATCGAGGTTATCAGAAACTGTTCTCATCCTTGGCCGAAGCTCAGGATCCAGTTCTGTGCAGTTGAGAGCGATATAAAATGCTGCAACAACTTGCTTTTTAGCATGAACCTCATTCAAGAGAGCAGGGTCTATGATCTCAGACAAGGGTCGTTCTTGTCTAAAAACCTTTCTAACAAGACTCTCAAGCCCCTTCCCATCATCCTCCACCTCCGATCCTCCATTTGCCAACCGACCAGTCAGAATCTCCAAAAGCACCATACCAAACGAGTAGATGTCGCTTTTCTGGGTGAACTTGGAGCCAGGCACTCGATCCTCAGGTGCCATGTACATAGTACATGACGAAGTTGAGTTTTGAGGACTTACTATGATTTGACTTGTACTTAGCTTTTTCGTACTACTGTTTATGGGCTTGGAGCAGCCTAAAACAAGGCGAGTCAATCCAAAACCAGATATGTAGGCTTGCAAGTCATCATCAAGAAGGATTTTTGTTGAATTTATGTTCCCATGAACATACTTCCTGGGATTACACTCATGAATGTGCATTAGACCCCGAGCTGTGCCTTGAGCTATCTTCAGTCTAGCTGCCCATGATAGAGGCGGCAAGCTATTACCAAGTCCTCCTTCAATTGTAAAAAATAAACATAAAAAGATTGATTAACACGGATAACGTTCCAATATAAAAAGAAAATCACCAGGTTCTCTAGAAAAATTAGCTCTGTGTGTTTCTTTTTTTTTGGACTTGTGTGTTTTTTCTTCATGAGAAATTTTTTACCGAAAAATGCAAGTTTTTAAATCCAAAAAAAATATTTTTGGACTTGCGGAGGATAAATTAAAAAGTGATTCATGCCAACCTGACGACAACTTTTCAGAATAATGAATAGAACAATTTTCACTTCAAATCCTGAAATTGGTACAAAAATATGTGCTTGAAACAATGGAAGTCCGAGTCAAGGAAAACAAGAAATAGGTTAGTTGGTATTTTGTCGAGACAAAATTTACCAATATGAACTAGAGGAACCACATTCTCAAGAAGCCACCCCAAAAGTAGGTGCAATCTTCATTTCCACTTGCGTATATATAAGATTGGTTCACAATTGACTATACCAAATTACGAGCAAAAAGGGAAGGATTATGTCGAAAAGACTTGTACACAAAGATTGAAGTTAAGAAAAACAGACTAGAGTTAAAATGAATATTGATGTTTTTGTGAAGTGCAAGGTTCTGAAAATAAAGAGAGCAAAATACAAGGCTAACACAAGTCCAATAACTGCCTATTCAGGTATTCTATAACCACAATACAAATTATACGTACATTAAACAACACCTCTGAATAACAAGACAAACAAACTAAAGGAAAAGGGAATGACTAACCAAGACTTGGAATCTGATGAAATTTCGTGTCTTGCTTATTATCTTTTTTGTTTTCTATTTACCAATCAGAAAGCTTAACGTCGTGGACTTCTCCACTTAGTTAAAAAAGAATTTGAAGGTAAAAATAACGTTTGGTGTATTAGTTTTCTTCTCAGTGTCAGCTGAATGCCTCTTTTACATAAAGTCCAACATCCTAAAGTGAACTTGACAATAATAGATGTTACAAGGAGAAATTAGTCGCTATATTGTTCTGCACAAATTGCGGACTTACGATTCATGTTTTATGTGTAACCATGCTTAGTTCAATTCCTAATGAATGTGAATCGAACATATAGCTTACCATCCAATTGATAGATCTAATGTTTTTTTCCTTGGTGTAACTTCCAAATGTTTACTTCAACTTTAAAGCCGCTCTCAATATATCTAAGGCCACATAAAATGTACTCCCCATGAAGCAGAAAACAAGCGCAAAATGCCATAATGGGGACCAGAAACTAGTGAATTACAATAAACCAACAGATATTGAATTGTGGAGCCCAAAAGGTCTCAAATAGCTTAACACTTGCGTAGATGTTCTCCAGGAAGCAGAAAACATGAATGCCAATTGCTTAGATAAAAACAAATGAACCATGCACGTATTATTCCCCTCCCCTCCCCTCCCCACCCCACTACCCCAAACTAGTTCTTGTTCATCATGATTTACATTCGGTTGCCTATTCTTGATCAAAAGAAAGATAAGGACGGTAAGCAGCTAATGACGTAAAAGCATATAATTTGGGATCATTAATACTTTCTAAAGATAGTTGATGCTTGAAACCTTGACAGAAATTGTTAAATGTGCCTAGAGAATACTTCAAGGAGTAATCATAAGCAGCTTTAAGAACATCTTAGGTTGTAAATAATTCCAGACATTGATGTTCTATTTTGCATAAATATCAAATACAATGCCACCTTCAAGAACTAGTTATCCCAGAATTTCTAATATTAAAAGCTTATCCTTGTGTTTTAGAGTGAATATTCCTTTAACAGTAAAGAAAATTCCACGTAAGAATGAAATGAGATTACCATGTAAAGCATTGTGCAGGGTGCCATTCCGGATGAAATCAGTAACCAGCAATTTCTCATCACTTGCATAGTAATAAGCCCTAAGCCTCACCACATTTGGATGTTGTACTCTTCCAATCGCTTCCACCTCCATCTCAAACTCCTTCAACTTCCACGTCACATCCCCCTCGCTTAATCGTCGAACAGCAACCACCGTACCACCACCGACCACCACCTTGTAAACTATCCCATTCCTACTCTTCCCTACAACATAAGCTGAAGCCCTTAACAAATCCTCTAGTTCCATTCCAAACCCCTCGTCTAACACTACATATTTACCCTTTTGCCCCTCCTCTGCCTTCTCCAACTTTTCTTTTCCCATTTTCCCCTCATCCAACTTCCATTTTCTCCTTAACACCCACACTGAAACAAACATCACCCCAATCACAACCGATACGCCGGAGATCAGAGAAACCACCACAGACCCATTTCCCGATTTACCTTTTCCTACAAACCCCACCTCCTCCTCATTAGGGTTCGGGTTCGGTGGTGGTTTTTGAGCTTCTGGTTCTGCACACGGAGTCTCCAATGGAAACCCACAAAGAAAAGGGTTGCCGGAAAATGCAGTAGGCCCTTGATTCAACAAGGAGCCGACTGAAGGTATCTTTCCGGTGAGATTGTTATGCCGAAGGTCTAAACTCAATGTTACAGGAAACGTACCATAAGTCGCCGGAACTTGGCCGGAAAATCTGTTGTATGAAAGATTTAAAGTTCCAGTGAGAAGTGTAAGATGAGTTAGGTCTTGGGGAAGTGAGCCATTAAGAAAATTAGCAGAAAGATCAAGGTGTTTAAGGTTTACAAGGGATGTGATTTGTTGAGGTAAGAATCCAGTGAAAGCATTGTTAGAGAGGTCAAGGAAGTGAAGGGAAGTAGCATTGAAGAGATTAATAGGGATTGGTTTTGAAAAGTTGTTGTAGGAAAGAGTAAGAATTGATAGAGAAGAAAGTGCTCCGATTTCAGAAGGAATGTAACCACTCAAATTCTTTGAGGATAGAGAAATGGAAATGACCTTGTCATTTTCATCACATGTGATTCCATTCCAATGACATGCTGATGAGTCTAACTCCGACCAAGAAGAAAGAAAGTGAGATGGGTCATTAGAAATGGCAGATTTCAAAGCTAACAGAGAAACACCATCTGAATTCAATGAAAA